>RJWJ010000011.1:600000-750466 GCA_004363605.1 Indri indri | reverse complement strand
GCCCAGCTAATTTTTTCTGTATATTTTTAGTTGGCCAATTAATTTCTTTCTAATTTTAGTAGAAGCGGGGTCTCGCTCTTGCCCAGGCTGGTCTCGAACTCCTGAGCTCAAACAATCCGCCTACCTCGGCCTCCCAGAGTGCTAGGATTACAGGCATGAGCCACCGCACCCAGCCTGGAAGCAATTTTCTATTTAATAGATGTACAGCTTTGACTGGAAGTGTCACTATTATGTGAGCACCAAATTCTCAGACACCTTCTCATAGCAGGTTTAGGCATTTATTTCTTCATGTTTTTCCTTTTTAAAAAATATTTCTCTCGTATGACTATCTATACAGTCAATCTACTACTTGAGACTGTGAGGTTTTTAATATCGGGTTCCACAAGCATAGAGCTGGGTGATAGCAGTTGCCCAATGAATGACAAATGCAATATAAATTTAGGAGGGTAAAATTTTTGTAACCGATAGGAATGCCTTAATTCCTTGATCCTATGTAAGCCAATTTACAGAATATTTAAAAAATATTTAAAAAATCAATAGAGAATAAAGGTCTAAAGATGGTATCTTCTAGATCAATATTATTCAGATGTACATGATTAGAATTTTGGTGATTTTTACAAAAAAAAAAAATTCTTCCACCTGTAGTCTTTTGACATCCAGAGCAAAAGAGACTGAAAATTGTAATCATTTCAATGGTTGAGGAAACTGTGATTGTACCATAAATAAGAAACGTAGAAGAAAGGTGAGGGAGCCAACTGAGTGATCAGAATAGAGTATGTTTTAAAGCTAAGTGAAGCGCCACACACGCTGAGCTGAGACTTCATTGCATGAGCTAGGGAAATGAGTGGTAGAAAGCCTAATCAGAAACTATTTCGGATGTCAGTAGGACACTTTTTTTTTTTTTGGCCCTCTTCCTATATGTATCTTAAGAAGAATTGGGACTACAGCTTTACATCTGAGAGCCAGCAATGAAAACCAAGGTTTTGACTTTTGTACTCCCACAACCAGTTCAAGGTCAACCAGCTAGTAACCAAACTAGTTTTATTGCTGCCTTCCAGCGATGCCTAGGTCTCACACTACTTGGTGTCTTCTTCAATGTTTTTCCTCCTTTGCCACCATAAGGACAGTTCTTCTAGTATGTTCCTTTTTCTTTTGTTCTGTTTACTATTTAGGCTTATTGACTTCCAGTTGACCTAATTGTAGGTACAAAATTATGGCTCTGGCAGGTTCCTTTCCTGGTAAAATTGAGCCCATGGCAGTAAGCTTGGGAAGGTCTGGAGACACACACATACATACATAAAAATCAATCTTCCTGCCAAGGCCAGTAGATTGGAGGCATTCTTAGATGTCTCTACTTCATGGGATACTCTTGTCATTTTGGCCTTTTCCTGACTTAATGATGGCCATGTACTGGCCTGGGGTCCTTCAGCTGTCGTCAAGTATTTAGTTTCTGAATAAATATTTATATTGCCACTCTTTGGTGGCTTTAAAAATAACCTTCTGCTGGAATCTACTTCCTAAATGTTGTTAAAGGCATTCCAATCCTCCTTGGTAGACTACTATTGCTGTGTAGTTACTTCTCTGAAGCAGTGCAATTCTATAACAATGTGGCTGGTATTGAAAAGCAAGCATCCCTTGATAGCTGGGGATGCTACCTGAGTGCAGAAGAGCAACAATAGCTCAGGTGGTTAGTGCCAGATATACCTCTCGCGTTTGCAATAGTCAAGAAGGACTGGTATTGATCGGCTATCCCTTCCACACTCTGAAGGCTTTTTAAGCCTCACAAAAAATAGCTTGCAGTATTCTCAGAGTGTCAAAGCGGTTCTGGAGTGATAGAGCTCTCCCTGCAGAATGTTTCCAAAATGGGAAGTGGAAGCTCCATTTGTATCTTGCAATAATTCATAAATAAGCCCTCAAATGAGCATACATATCGGGCTTCAGATTAAGAATGCTAGTAAGTGAGTGATGGATTAGTGACCTCATGAAGAGACACTGGGCTGTGATTTTTTTTTTTTTTAAGACAGAGTCTCGCTCTGTTGCCTGGGCTAGAGTGCAGTGGCATCATCATAGCTCACTGCAACCTCAAACTCCTGGGCTCAAGCAATCCTCCTGCCTCAGCCTCCCGAGTAACTGGGACTACAGTCATGCACCACCATGCCCGGCTAATTTTTTCTATATATATTTTTAGTTCTCCAGCTAATTTCTATTTTTAGTAGAGACAGGGTCTTGCTCTTGCTCAGGCTGGTCTTGAACTCCTGAGCTCAAGCGATTCTCCTGCCTTGGCCTCCCAGAGTGCTAAAATTACAGGCATGAGCCACTGCGCCTGGCCATAGTCCATTTTCTATTGCTTATAACAGAATACCTGAAACTGGATAATTTATAAAGAGAAAGAATTTGTTTCTTACAGTTTGGGAAGTTGAAAAGTCCGAGGTCTAGGGACTGTATCTGATGAGGGCCTTCGTGCTGGTGGGAGCTCTTTGGAGTCCCAAGGCAGTGCAGGGTATTGTTCACATGGTGAGGAGGCTAAGCCTGCTAATGTGCTAGCTCAGGTCTCTCATCCTCTTCTTAAAAGCTTCCAGTTCCATTCCCATGATAGCCCACTAATGCATGAATGGACCAGTCCATTCACGAGAGCAGAGCCCTCATGACCCAATCACCTCTTAAAAGCCCCACCTCTCAATACTGTCACATTGGGGATTAAGTTTCAACTAGAGTTTTGGAAGGGACAAGTATTCAAACCATAGAATTATGTAATCACATTATATATTTAATATCATGATTCTCTTCACTTAGTATCATAAACACTTTACCATGTAATTAGATATTACTAAAAATATGATTCGAAATGGCTGCATTATATTTCATAAGTGGATCTACCTTACTTTATTTAACATCACTGGATACTTAGGTGTCTTATACTTTGTTTATTTGTCTCATTATTGCTAATCCATAATACTGTGATGAATGCTCTTATCATTTTAGTCCAGAATCCTGTGAGGTAATGAGGTTGGGGTTTGTGTGCACACATGTGCGTGTGTGTGTGTGCAAGGTTTTTAATACATATTGACAGATTGCTTTCCAGAAAGATTGTTCACATTGACACCCCTTCAGCAAGCTTAAAATGTGCTAATCTCAGTATATTTTCACCTATGATAAGTCTTATAAAAAATAATTATGGCAATTTGCCAACATAATAGTTATTGGAAAAAATTCTAATGGGAATTTAATCTTTTCCTGGAACAAGCCATGGATGTGTCCACTTTTCTCCATTTCCACTGCTGCCATCCCAATAGAAGCCACCATTGTTTTCCTTCTGAATTGCTTCAATACCAGAACTCCTAACAGGCTTGCATGGATTTTCCCAACATGGCCCCTGTCTACCTTTCTAGCTTTGCCTCAAGACCATCCTTAATTTGTGTACTAACCTTCCTTTATTTCTTTCACCACTCATTGCCCCTCTCCCCTCCATGCCTTCACACATGTTCCTTTCCCTGGCAAGCTTTGTCTTCCCCACAGCTGTTCTCACGCACCTTTGCCTGACTAAGTCCTCCTTCTAGAGCAGGGCTCCTTAAACGTCCTCAGAACAACCCACTCTTTTTCTTCCTTATGTTGAAAATAGCTGTAATTAATCCATTCACTTTTGTAAACTACATTTTAAATAATTACCTGCATAATTTAGACGGGGTGATTGACATGCATTATTTCCATAGTTTTGCAAAAAAATATGTACACGTACGCATTTATTAGGGGAGAATTAAAAAGAATAAAACAGTCTGTGTGGTTCATGGAATGAACCATCCTCAGAGAATAATGACAAGACCATGAGCTCTGGACTCCTAGGACTTGGTTTGGAATCCTGGACCCATCATTTATGAGCTGCTTAATCTTGGGAAAGTTACTTGACCTCTTCTGCTTCACTTTCCTCCTCTATAAAATGGGGTTAATATTACAGTTAAATCTATCTTTTATGATTGCCGTGAATATAGAAGGAAGTAATTCATGAAGTCCTTATTGCACAGCCTGGCACATGGCAGGTGCTATATTATATAGATGTTAGTCATTATCCTTTATTCTCTTTTCTGTCTTCTTTATCTTTGAACTGTATTAAGCGCCAAGTCTGCAGTGCATAGTGCTAGGTGGTATCTAGGGATCTGCTTTCTTTCTAGGGAATTGCCCTGCGGATTTCGCAGTGTTTCCTCTCCGATAATGAGGTTACTCCTGATGATATTTTGTGGAGCTTCCTTTATCACTCTGACATTCTTCTTTAGGAATTCATGATACTTCACTTCCAGAACTGTAATGAGTATCATCTGTAAAATAACATAATTTATCTCTGTTTCTTTTTTTGGTAGTATAACTTTTTGAGTATTAACACTCAAATCTGTTTTCCTTGACAGCTGGCAAACTTCCCCAGACTCTGCGAGGAAACGGAAAGGATCGTTGCTAACCACATTCGTGAGCGAGAAGGGAAGACAAAGGACCAGGTAAGGAGAGAATTTCCCTGGTGGGCAGGGAGCTTGCGGGAGGTGGACAGTGTCTCCAAGGCTGTCTGGTGGTCTCCAGCAGTCGGCCTATCCCTTAATGGGGAAAAAAAAAAATAGTGGAACAAGCAACTACATTAACGAATTATACATGTGTTACTATCCTAATATCTTATGTATGTTAAAAAGATAAACAAATATAAAGACTTCAGAAGAATGAAATTTAAAAACAGTAATAGGAGTTGCATTATTTTTTTCTACAACACTCCATGGATCATCGTACGTTCTACTTCGAAAGCCACAAATCCAGAAACATTCCACATTTTTTTCTTTAAGACAGGAGTTCTTAACTTTTAATGGGCCTGCAGATGGGCTCCAGCAGGCTCACAGACTCCAACAATGTTATGCAAAACGTTTAGTGTTTTTATTTTTTTCTGAGAAGAATGGACGGAGCTTTTCATCAGCTTATCCATAGAACCTATGATTGAAAAAAAATTTAAGAACTGCTCTTTTAAACATTTCTGACTATTTTGTAAGTATAGATGGTTTGTCAAGAGTGACCTTGAGATTGTCTTCTAATCCTAGCTCTGTGATTTAGAAAGATGATTTTCAAGTGAGGATAATAAATTAAAAAATGTGAAGGATTAAATGAAAATTATAAAAGCTTCCTACTCTTGAGTGGATTTTTTTCTTAGTTACTTATAAACCATTACTATGGGGGAAAAAAAACAAAGGTTTTTAAATTCTTTTGCATTCCATGGCACAGCTGCACATGTGATGTTGAGGAGAGAACACTGGACTTAGGCCATGTGTTCTCCACAAAATAACAGCATGTTCTTGTGAAAATCACTTATTTGGACTGTTGTTTTCTCATGTACAGCATTGGGATGTTGGTCTATATGATCTCTGAAAGCCTCCATAAGTTAGCCTTCCAAGAGTCGGTGATTCTCAAGTGAGTTGGGACAGGGGAGAAATGGGAGAGAAACGAGATAAAAGAGAGAGACTGGAACAGACCACAGGGAGAGACACACAGCAGGCACAGAGTGTGCCTGTGGGCGGGGGTGGAGGCACAGAGGGATGGAGGCCCCATGGTTGGGACATTTGTGAGTGATCCCGGTCACAGCTTTTCCTCTCCTTGAGCTGTGGGGCTCATTGTTACTACTTTTTATTGTTGTGTTTTGAAAGTTAGTTAACCACTATTTATAGTTTTTACTTGTTTTCCAACTTTCACACTCTTGGATAGCTGCAATAGCCAAAAGTGGAGAAAATAGGGCCTTGTGACTTATTTGAGATAAACAAGTCAATATTAATTCATGAGCCAGTGAAATCAAGGCCAGGGCCAGATATATAGCCCCATGGACAGAGGTTCCTTCTCCCACCCCATCTGCTGTCTTGGCTGCCCCTGGGCCAAGAAAACTTACATTCTCAGGAATCAGCTGTACTCCTGACCTTAAGTAAACGAGCTAACTTCTATTTTATTGTCTTTATGATATTCAAATGATAAGGTATCCTATTTAACTCTTAGGGATCCTATAGAAAAATAACATTGAAGCAAAACCATTAGAGTTACTATTTAAACCATCTTTGTGATCATAGCTGAGTCAGGTGATAACTTCTTGCTATTTGGTGTTTCAGAATTTTTGTCTTAGCAAAATGACGTGTTCAAACCTTGCTTTGTTGTTAAGATCGTGGGCTCTGGGCTCAGACTCCCTGCCTTTGAATTCAAGCTCTGCCATTTACTTTCTGTGTAACCACTGACAAGTTACTTGTCCCTTTTACACTTCAATTTCCTCGTCTTAAAGTGGGACAGTGATGGTAGTTAACTCATAGGCATTTTGTGAGGATGAAATGAAGTAATCCAAATACAGCTCTTAGTTCTTCATTAATTTTAGTTGTTTTTGTTGTTGTTCCCAAGAGCTATGACACACAGTAGACAGGAGGAAGACTTGCCTTTCCTGATTTCAAGGGAAAGTGTCTTCCATCTGCAACTCTATGCAGCGATTACTTCATTCCCCAAGTGTGGCGTAAGGGCAGGGGCAGGCATCTCCCTCCTGATGACACTCGCAGGCAGCCTGGTCTCACAGGTGTCACCCGCCTGCAGAAGCTACTAGCGCTCACCGCTAATATGGACCCGTGTGGTATAGCAAAAACATGCCTGCTTGTGGTCACGTGAACATGTCATCTGGGATAGATCTCACATTTGAATTCTGAGCTCTCTGGGCCTTGGGCCACGTGGTACTTGTGAAATGTCTGATCAGAGACAGTGACCTGTTTCCTTGGGTCTCTGTGTCTGAACTGCTTTGAGACATTCTTGTAGTTTTCTATCTTTAAAAAAAAAATGGAATTACTGCCAACCTCCGCTCTGGAAGCTTTGTGGGGGCAAAAGTCTTCAAAATTAAAAATATGGAAAACCATAAATCTGAGCTTTTTTCTCAAAGGGTTTTTGAATATCTCTGTGTGCCAGCTGTTATTCTAGGTAGTTCCATACATGAACTTGCGTGTGAAGTGGTTGACTTTGTGCATGATTACTGCTACCAGGGTAGCTTTCCTTTTCTTCAGCTAAAGACGCAATAACTGTGGGTGAAAAAGGCAGTGGGAAACTCTGAGAAAGTGAAAAAATGAGAAAAAAATGGACTATTTTCCTTTTCATCCCCCACATGCGACCTGGCTCTTTTCCTAGAGTGAACACAGACTCCCAGTTTCCAGGAATATGAATGAGAACAGCCATAGCTTTTATTTTTTTCCACTTTTTTCCTATTTTGCAGTCCAAGTAAATGTGTGTGAACGTCCAAGATATTCATGACAACCTTTGGCAATGTTGAGAATTATGTAGATATTTTGTTCCTTATGGTGGCAACAATTTGTGCTTAAATATCATAGTTTATTGGTACAAGCTCTTGGCCAAGTGGATTTGGGAGTATAACATTTAGTGGAATGTGGCTTTATTGTTGGGAGAATAGAGGCAAAACTATAGCTAATCTAACAATGGTCACTCTTCCTAACTCTTCAGTTTTCTTCAAGAGATGAAACAAAATTATATCTGACTATATGAAACTTTTTCATGCAAGTGTGATGTTATTGACCCAATGGCCCCTGTGCCTTGACTTTATTTTTGGTAACGGGAGTGGATTTGGAGCGATCTCTTAAATCTTCTTTTAGCAGGTCCCCTTGTGACTCTCAGTAAGATTTGGTCAGATGACTGGTGGGGATTAGTCACAAAGGCAAAACCTCAGAACCCATAGCACGGGGTATTGAGTAAGAAACAATAATAAGTGGCCATATACTAATTATATGGGAATAAATTGTTCCCTTTAAAGTTAAGTTTTTCAAGCCTGGTAGATAGTTACAAAATGAAAGCCACAAGTATTTATTGGGCACCTATCATGTGTGTCATGCTGGGTTCTGGGGACAAAAGGGTGAACCAGACATAACTCCTGCTTCTTTGGAACTCACAGTCTTGCAGGAAAGAGAAACATCACACACAAAATTATATAATTACATTTGCAGTAAACACAAATTCAAGAATAGAGTCAATATGTATAATTATGGTGTATGGACTAAAAGTAATAGCATGATCCATCCTGTTGTTGGGTGAGATTAGGAGGTGAGGATCAGAGAAAGCTTTCCCGAGGAGGTACCCGCTGGAGAGCATTATGTAGGCTGTGTCTACGAACTGTTACCATGGGGACTCCGTGCACTCAAATGTTACCTTCAGTGAAGGGAGGCAGCATCAAAATACTCCTTGTGGTCATCAAAAGTTTATTCAACAAAGTCAAACTGCAGAGCTCAAGAGGTATTCAGGCAGAGATTGGTTGAGTCCTTTATTTTTCCCAATCAAGTCTCAGCATACTAGAAAGAGCTAGGGCACAGTTGGAGAACAAAAGAAAACTGAGGAAGAGGAGCTCAATTTTGAACACCTCTGGAATAAAACCCTCTTTCTTAGTTTCCCGTTGTTCTGTTCCCCTCTTGTTCTCTCTCAGGCTCCCTGTCCCCCCATTGAAGAATATTTTCCACAGAGGGACTTTCCCAATGTCTGACTTGCAGTTTCTGAATATCTTATGATAAGAATATTTGCATGTTGGCTGGGACATGCATTCAGTTTATTCCTTCACAAATCTTGACTGAATGCACATGCTGTTCCAGGCATTGGTCCGGGCACTGGGGATGTAGCAGTGAAGACAACAGATGAGGTCTGTATATGGAATATGTCAGCTAGTGGTAGCGCTGCAAAAGAAAAGGCGGGGTAAGACGATAGAGAGTGACAAGAGTGCTATTAATAATTTAGACAGAATGGGCAGGGAAGATCCCTCTGATGAAGTGATATTTTAGCAGAGAACCGACTGATGTTTTGATGTACTGATGAAGTTTACTGATCTCACAGAGGCTTTGTATTTATTTGTACATTGCTTTTTTGAGTTGGTTGATAAGATGCCTACGGAGCTTAAAGATAATAGAAAAGGAGAGGAAAAACAAGAGGCGATATTGCTGCTTTGTGGCTAATTTATGGTGTGTGCAGGAGCAGGAAGCTCAGAGCAGCCCCTTGTTGGCCTTCCTGACACATGTCTTTTTATACATGCTTGCCCTTCTCTTGAACATCATGCCTACGTTTTAAAGGAATAGAATGATTCTAGGTTCTTGTGAAATTAGCAAATAGTACATGCCTGTAACTATAATGCTCTTCGTGTGGCACTTAGACTTACTTTCCAAGTAGATTTTTAACTTATGAATTTAGAGTACAAAATTATGAGTCTAATGAAGAAAAATGAATGTAACTTTTCTAATCGAAGAAATGCAGGTAAATAATTTGTGGGCAATTATTGAATCTAATGTTAGAGAATTCTTAAGATGGGCTTTCACCGAAGTGTTTCTCTTTGACTTACAGGTACTGCTGTTGATTGACATCCAAGTCTCCTACATCAACACCAACCACGAAGACTTCATTGGCTTCGCAAAGTACGTGAAACCCTAGATTGTCGCGTGCATTCTTCCCACTGGTTCGTGTAGAACAAACATGGTGAATCTTTCCTATGATTCCACCACTTTCCGAGAGTACAGTCTGTGTCAAGATCCACTCCGAGTTTACCTACTTAGGAGGTCTGGGCCCCATGGCCATGTGGTAGGGGTATTTATTGTTCTTTTGATAAAGTAGTTGGCTCTAGTCAGCATATGAAGTCATATGTGTCTTAGATACTCATTATTTTTGAAGGATGATCTGCACTTTGTACTTGAACTCCTATAGATAAGCAGTAACAAATGCACATTTAGAAATTTGTTTGGAAACAATTTTTCACATTAATTTGAAATATCAAGTGTAATTCATAGAATATAAGCTATTTCAATTTTCCTAAATCAGAATATAAAGCGCTGTGTTTTAAAAAAAACTTTCCTTTGTGAATTTAGATGTAATCTGTTGGGATGAATATTCTCTTCTCTTTAAAGTATATACGCTTTATATATGCTTGCCTGTAAATTGCAGTTCTTCACAGACATTATCATTTTTAAGTCCTTGAATTCACTATTTTTTTCCTGCTTGTTTTTAGAACCAGTTTTTCTTTGATTTAAAGCCTCTTGATTTTTTTTTTTTTTTTTTTTTGGAGACACAGTCTCTCTCTCTTGCCCAGACTGGAGTGCCGTGGCGTCAGCCTAGCTCACAGCAACCTCACACTCCTGGGCTTAAGCAATCTTTCTGCCTCAGCCTCCCGAGTAGCTGGGACTACAGGCATGTGCCACCATGCCCGGCTAATATTTTCTATATATTTTTAGTTGTCCAGCTAATTTCTTTCTATTTTTAGTAGAGACGGGGTCTCGCTCTTACTCAGGCTGGTCTTGAACTCCTGACCTTGAGCAATCCTCCCAACTCGGCCTCCCAGAGTGCTAGGATTACAGGCATGAGCCACCATGCCCAGCCTAAGCATCTTGATTCTTACTCTAAGATATATTTTTGGCGTGTAAGTGGTTCCAACTTCAAGTATATAATATAAAGCCTATTTTATATAAAATGTAAAATAAAAGAACTTACGTACTTTCACTTGAACTAGATAGTCAAGAACAGGGACAAATAAAAAATAAAACACTACAAAATGTCAAATTAATTTGTTTGAATACACCCTGACTTAGAAGAAACCGATATGCAGACAATGTGACCTAAGCGAAACTGTGGCCTGAGAAATTTATAGGCATGTTTTAAGGACAAAGGCCCAATTAGCCAACAGAAAATTATCTCATTCTAAGCTTCGCTGTAGTCGTGATGGCCTATGCAATGGTGTCAGTACATTTTGTACTCGGTGGCTATTACGAGTGAGGGGTGGATTAGTTTTCCTCGACTGTTTCTGTCCGTAGCATGTAAACATGTTGGAACACAGTTAGAAATACGTGCCCTTGTCTAGTTGTCTTTCGGCCATACCGCCGACGCCAGTGTCCGCACAGGTATCTGCCGCACAGGCATTTCCCACAGACGTACCACCCCTTCCCTCCCAGCCCTAGTGACCGTCATCATTGCGCGGCTCGTTTCCTTCTGCAAACTGCCCCGGGCTCTCAAGTGCCTCCTCCCCCCTAGCTACCGAAGGGGCATCAGAGAATTTCCTACAGGTTTCCTTCACGGTCAGTGAACTCCAGGTGGCCTGGGCAAAGCTCTACTCCATGGGGGGAAAAATGAAGAAAAAGAGAAATTGTTTTTGCCTTTTAGGAGCTTGCCTAGTCATTAAAAAGCATAGAGAAACATATGTAAAAATTTAAACTGACACTTCTGCATTTACTGTGCTGCTTTGAGGAGTTTAAAAGACAAACCAATCCCTGAGTCATTTGAAATAACAGGAATGCTGCCTTTAATGTTGATTTTTTATGGATTACAAATGCCAGTGAGGTTCTTATGGAAATATAGCAGATGGAAATCTGAACTTAGTAACTTACGACTGAGAAGGCTGCGCGGCAATGCTGCCTTCTTGTGGGGTCCCAACTCGAGGGGGAAAATGTAGAAAAAGTCATCATCTGTTTGGAGAGATTCAAGGTGTGAACATACTGTATAACCAGGGCTTCAATTTAAATCTCATCTTTATATTCTTCTCAAAGTACTTTTTTCCTGGATTATCTTTTTAAAACAAAACAAATAAAACAAGATAGATGAGCTAGAGTCTATTTCTTTCCCAGGAAATTTCAGTATTTTCCACCTCAGAAGCTATTGGAATACAGTTTTATATTGATTATATCAATTTGTAGGATTTCCAGGGCATATAATTTTTGAAATTTAAGACTTTCAAGCACAGTCTTTTCATACAGTCTCACTGCAGGACTGACCACTGCCCCTGTCTTTCCAGCAGTGAGCTAGACCAGGAGCCTGTGTGATGCTGGGGAGAAAAAAAGCAGCATTGTTAAAACTGCTTTAGAAATCCAGCAAATCTGAACATTTGTCATCTAAAATAAACTGCACACTTTAACCTGCTTTCGAAGGTCTGGTCTGGGAGTCAGCAATCTGGGTTATTTTTCCAGGATTTGCCACTGATAAACTTTGGGTTTTGGCAAGGCACTAATTCTTTTTGTATCTCAGATCACTGGTCTGTCAAATGGAATAATAAATAATTCTTATATACCTTTCAGGATTGTCAGAAGATCAAATTAATGAAGTTATGTGGAAATGCTTTAGAAAACTGTGGTGTAGTCTGTAAAAGTCAGTTTTTCTCTTTCTCTACACACACACAGGAATTTAATTATTAGATGCACCATTTTACTTTGTAATGAAGGTTTTAATGATATAAGTGTGATTGTCACTGGAATATTTTTTAGTTACTAATATCATTATCTCCAAATGTAGTGTTTCGGTCTGAGACACAGGTAAACGTCCTTTCCATTTGTATGCTGAGTTGAAGTACATTTCAGTGTGACATGGGGTAATTATGAAGATGAAATGTTCATCTCAAAATCGCTTTGAAGGGTGTTGGTATTTTTTGTGCTTTTAAAAGTTAAAAAATATAGCTATAAATTTTAAAGTTGGCAAGAATGCTGTTTCCATCAAGGAAGAAAAGTCAAGCCATATTTGAAGACAATGATGTAAGTATTTTTAAGTTCCAAAGATAGATAATTAAGATCTGGGGTTGTGAAAAATAAGCATTTGTTTCATGAGATTTTTTAAAGAGTTACCAAAAGAGAGGGGACTGCCTCTGAAATTTATAGGATGGTGATGTACGTAGTATTTTACAAATGTAATCTTTTTCAACTGCAATGACTTTTGTTCTAAAAAAAATTTTTTAAGAAAGGAAAACAAATTGCTAAAATTAGATTAATGGAATATTTAGTTTCATATTATTCAGGACACCTCAAAATTCTTCTTTTTGCTGTAGAATTTATTCTGCCATGTTGAATATGTGGAACATTTTTTTCCATCTCCCAGTTATTTGTTAGATACAGACCGTAAAATATGTACCATGTGTAATGTGTCCAAGTTAGTGCTGGTGTAGGCTTGCTTTGGAATTTCCTGGCTTCTAAAAGCTCGGTCTTTCAAGTATAATATAGTTTCTGAACTTAAAAGTTCAGTATTTCAGAAGAAAGCATCAACTTTCCTTGTGACTTAAGGGTTTTAATTTGTGATTCTTTCCTGTTGAAAAAAAAAAGCCCTAAATCACATATATTTTAAACATAATATTAATATAATACAATATAATGAGTTTTTGCTGTTTAAGAAAATAAAAACTGGTCGAATTGTTACTTCATTTACTTCCCCTCATTCTTAGTAATCCTGCTATCTGAACAGAAGGGCAAGCTTATTGGTTGAATGCCTTGGGAAGTGAAATTTCAAACTCTTGTGCTCTCTTCATTTGTTCCATAACACAATTTGCCCTCTGAGTTACTAGGATTTATGCAGTCTAGTGGTTTAAGAGAAAGATGGGCTCCAGATATGGGCTGTTAAATTAATATCTCTGTATACCGCAGGCAGCAGACTACGGTCTGTTTTTCAATCTGCTGAGTAGGTTTCAACACCTGTTTTCTCACAGTTGAAATGATACAGTGTGCAGATTTCAGTTCTTGTTATATGAGCCCCATGAAAATTCTGTGGGTTGCAACATTCATTATATCTCTTTCCTGATCCTCTGGAATGCCTCTGTTGCCATTTTACTAAAGGCAGTGCATTTGAATCTTGCCACTAAATTCCAGAGCAGTCTTTGTCTTTCCCTTTACATTTTCGTTATTTTTCCTTAATGCAAAAATTATATTCTATTATAACAGTGTTTGTAGTTCCTTTTCTTACATGAGAATGTTCTCTCTCTTGTGGAATCAAAACTTAGGTATTAAAAACATCCTTCATTTCACTCAAATGCAAATTTAAGAATAAAATGCTTGGTTGCTTACTGGGTTACAATACAGCTACCGTATTGGACAGCACAGCTTTACAGTATGATGAACCCAGCTGATTGCTCTGGGACCTTTATTAGTGGGCCCTACTTTACATCAGATAGCCCTGCTTTACCAAATCCAGATAAAGATATAACAAAAAAAAAAAAAAAAGAGAAAACTACAGGTCAGTATCTCTGATGAACATAGATACAAAAATCCTCAACAAAATACTAGCAGACCAAATTCAACAACACATTAAAAAGATTATTCATCATGGTTGAGTGGGATTCATCCCAGGGATGCAAGGATGGTTCAACATTTGCAGATCAATCAGTGTGATACATTATATCAACAGAACAAAGGGCAAAAACTGTATGATTATTTCAATCGATGCTGAAAAAGCATTCAATAAAATTCAACATTCTTCGAGATAAAAACTTTCACAAAACTGGGTACAGAAGGAACATAACACAATAAATACCATACATGACAGACCCACAGCTAGTATCATGCTGGATGGGAAACACCGAAAGCCTTTCCTCTAAGATCTGGAACAAGTCAAGAATACCCGCTTTCACCACGATTATTCAACATAGTACTGGAAGTTCTAGCTAGAGCAATCAGACAAGAGAGAGAAATAAATTGTATACAAATTGGAAAGGAAGAAGTCAAATTATCCTTATTTGCAACAGGATCTTATATTTAGAGAAACCTAAAGACCTCACTGAAAAGCTATTAGAACTAATAAATGCAGTAAAGTTGCAGGATAGGAAATCAACATAGAAGAGAAAAAGGAAGTAGGTCTCTTAGCTGCTGCTAACCAGGCCCTCGGGCTCAGATATATACAGTTAATTCTTTAAATGCTCTGCCATTAAAGTATAAAGGAGGGGCCTTCTCGTCCCACTGCCCCCTCCTTAGTCTACATGTTGCTATTTTGCTAATATTTTCTCCATCGTGGTTACCACTGAAGTTTCTTATAATTCCAAATCTTCTGTGCAAAAGAAACACAGTGGTGGATGGAGGAAGTGTACACCCCGACATTTGCCATGGGATCATCGTCTCTGAGGGACTCTCCATTTCCTTGACGCATCTGAGCCCTCTTTCAGTTGACTTAGAGTCTGTGTTCCTTCTTCCTTCTTTCTCACCTCCCATTTACTTTTTAGCCCACTGCATTCTGGTGTCCACCACACCACTCTACTGAGGCTGCTTTTGTCCAGGACAAAGCGGTTAATGCAATGGACAATTCCGAGTCCTTCATTTGACACCATTCACCACTCTGTGTTGCAGAGATCCATTCCTGTGCTTCAATAACTTCCCACTCTGTCCTGGTTTTCCTCTTTCCATGCTAACCTCTCCTTCTCAGTCTTCTTTAGGAGCTCTTCATCCTCTAATCGTGGCTTAAGAACCATTTTTTTTTTTTCCTTTTACCAGTGTTCTTCCCTAGATACCCATCTTTTTTCACTCGCTGCATTATTTCTGACCAGTCTTACCCACTCCAGCGGTTTCGGTTGCCAACTTTATCTGATGACTCTAAACGTTGATCTCTATTCCAGAACTTTTTACTGGACTGTGTACTATATTTAGATGCCTACTGGACATTACTACTTGTTTATGCTAGAGAAGCCTCAACCCAATAGTCCCAAATTAAACTTTTCATCTGCTCTTCTAATTTATACCTTCTCCGTTGTTCGCACTCCCAGGGGATGGCAGTTCCCAGTTGCTCAAACCAGAAACCTGAGAGTCGTTCTGTACTCCATGTTCCTCTCATCTTTCTCTCCCCCCATCTTTACCTAGTTCATTTCCTTCTATAATATCTTTTGAAATTGTCTATTTCTTTCTATCATCATTGCTACTACTAAAGTCAGTCCTCTGTTACATGTGTTATTACAATGGTCTCCCCGCCTCCTGTCATGCTCTTTCTCATTCCTCCTGGGATTTCCTATTACTTTCAGAATAAAGTCTAAACTCATGAATATGACTTCCAAGGGCCTGTATCATCTGTCTCCTGCTTACCTCTTCGGCCTATTCTATTGTCACTATTCCTCTCCACCCCACTCCCCAACTCTGTGCTGCAGCCAGTCTGGCCATATTTGGATCCCTAAATGCAGCAGTCCTGAACCTTTTTAGCACCTTCCATTTTCATGGAAGACAATTTTTCCATGTACCAGGGAGATGGGGGATGATTTTGGGATGATTCAAGCACATTACATTTATTGTGCATTTTATTTTTATTATTACATTATAATGTATAATTAAATAATTATGCAACTCACCCTAGGTTGGGAACCCCTGCCTAAATGTACCATACTCTTGCCTTAACACATGCCTATGGTATGCTTCTTCAAATTATTTAAATTTCCTATTGCAGATAAGCGTTGATAGTCTGGTTGTAAATAACCCCGGCATCAAAATAGAATTCCATAAATATTTTAAAGACACTACCATAAACTCCGGGCTAGGTGATGTCAGTGGTGAGAGAGAGGTAGACATACCATGATTAATGCACTACACCATTGGCCATCAGGGAGTAGGCATTGTTGGAGGGGAGTTAGAGACCCGACTATAACACAATCCGGTTCATATAATGCAGGCACAGACTAAAGGCTTTAGAGGTTCAGGGAAAAGACAGAGAACTGGAGGTTTCTAAAGAGGCATAATTCAGATATGGAACTTGATTAGACTTTGAAGGCTGGGTAAGACTCCAGTAGTAAGGGGAGGAGGGTCTGGGTTGGCAGCTTCCTGTCTTCCATACTTCAGAGTCAATACTGCCCATTTGGGGGAGGTAATTTTCACTAAAATACTGCTTTGGTCATGCCGTTTACTGGCTCAGAGACACTGGACATTTTCTGCTTCCTCCGGTGTAACAGCCAAATTCTGCATAATTGGCCCCAACACACGGTTATTGTACTAGATGACTTTTAAGGTCATTTGCAAACCTGAATCTGTGATCATATAATTCTACCATAATAGATTTACTCTCCACAGCTTCCCTACACGCCTCATATCTCTACTTCCTGGCTTTGCTAATACCAGTCTGTTCTCTTGGATGTAGTTGGTTGTCTTCCTTTATTAAAATTTACTTTTCTTTTAAGTTTTTTGTAAAAATCTCATATCAGACCAAAATGATATTTGTCTCTGAACATTCAGAGCAATTACTATGCATAGGATTTATTTGATAGTCACACACACGCTTGGCATACTCTTCTGTTATTTGAATCTTTTATCATATATGTGCATAGATAAGGATTAAGGGAATATGCAAAAAATTTCATCTAAGATATAACATTATGGGTCCTTTTTCTCTGAATGTCTTCTAATGTACTCTTATTTTTACAAAAATCTAAATGTCCTGAGTAGATTTTCATGAACATACTGTTAAATAAGTACTTTGAAATACTTTTGGTTTAATTATTATAGCAGATAGATGAATTATGATAAATGGTGTTTTCTAAGTAGGCATATTATTTACTTTTTATTATGTTATTTTTAAAGTAACTTCAAGTACCTAAATACATCATTAACAACAGTATGTTTGGACTTATGGGGCCAGTTGCTGCAGAAAGATTTGTTTTTTTTAAGATGGAAAGTAAGGGTAGCTTAATATTTGTTCTAACTCTAATATTTGAGATTGGCTTATAAAATAAATCTATTATAATTTTCCTTCTGCATATTCTTACAAATACATTATTTCATTGATGGAAACTGTCAGTGGACACTCTCTTTATCTAGTTTAGCTAATAAGCATTTGAGAGTAACTTTGCATCTCAAGGGGTCTCGGACCTAAAAGGAACCTAAGACACAGCTAGTTCAGTCCTTCACCCCATCTCTTTGTCTCTGCTTCTGTCTGTCTCTTTCTTACAACACACCTATACATATTTTACAGCTGAGACACTGAACTCCATTTAGGTCAAACTCTGTCCAGGGTTAGCAAAGGAGTCATCAACAGTCTCTGTGCCTTTCGTTTTATATTCAGCTTCTTTTCCCTTGTGTGATTTTAAGGTGACCCATACATAATTTTAGGGTCCCCAGTTTGTCCAAAGTAAACACCTCTGGGTCTCTCATAATTCTGAAGTTATTACCACTTTATCGAAAACATTTCCCCTTAAAGAAAATCTTAAAACCCAATTATGATGCTTGGAAGAGATAACTGTAGCCCGTGAAGAAGGCATGATCACATTCTTCGCTTTCCCATTTATTCCTAGAAGGGAGGGAAGTCAGGAGGGCCCTGGAAAGGTGACATTTAGTGGAGAACGAAAGGCAGGAAGAGCTCTGGAGCACTAGGCAAGTAGTGCTTGAGATGCTCCGAGTGCCAGGGCATGGTGAGCAGCCAGAGGGCGGTGTGGACACACTGGATCCTAGGCACAGCCAGACATGAACTTCGCCTCTCTCGCAGCTTCATCTACAGAGACCTGAGTAATGTAGATTTGGATTATTCAGGGAAATGACTGAAGAATGTCATAGTGATTGAATGTCACAGTGATTGAGGGAATGAGCCATTTAACCAAAAGCTAGAAAAATAACAAAAAATGAGGAAGAAAGAAGTTGAAATTATATAGTAAATTACCAATCGAAAAACAAAAATACACACAGAATATCTTTAGCAAGCAAATGCTGTATGGCCTTTCACTACCCACCCCCTGCCCACCCTTGCTTGAATTAGTATGTGGTTTTCATGAGTTTGAGTGAAGGAAAGCAGCTTAAATACATCAAGGGAGGTTATAAGGGATTGCTGTTTTGAACACCTGTTCTATACGTGGTGTTGATTTCTAACTTGCTGCTGCACCATAACATCCCGTCACTTTAAATAGTTGACTGATGGCTTTAGTCTACCTTTTCTTTATTTTAGGCTATTCCAATACCCAACCCTACGTTAAAGAGGGTTGAGTATTGCTGGTCTTGCAGCAATACTTTGGTTATTCCCAGAATTACCAAAATTAATTGTATTTTTTTATATTGATAGGTGTTTACTCATGGAACCACAAAAAGAAAACCTACATTCTTTTGAGAGATGGAGTAACATATTGCTTAACTGTGTGGGCTCTGGAGTTAAACTGATGGAGTCATGTCTGGCTTTTAACCCTCTGTGCTCATGTGTAAACTGGGGGTTATAATAGCATCAACCTCATTGGACTTTCCATTCAACAGATGTTTGTCGAAGCCAGGTCCTTTGTAGGCCCTGGGGAAATAACAGACACAAACTGTAAATAAACTGTATAGTATGTTGGAAGGTGAAAAATGCCACAGAGAAAAAGCATGGTAAAGGGGACGAGAGTCCTGGAGGAAGGGAGAGATACAGTTTTACATAGGATGCTCAGGATAGACTTCACCAAAAAGGTAAAAATGAAGATGTTAGGAGTCATGTAGATGTACAGGGGAGGTATATCCTAGGCAGTTGGACAGCCTACATGCTCTGAGGTGTGAGTGTGCTGGGAGGTTTGGGAAAGAGCAGATGCCAGCGTGGCTGCGACTCTCCAGTGAAGGGGATGAAGGGTAGGAGGAGGTGAGTCCAAGAAGCGGAGAGTAGGGGTTAGTGGAGTAGGGCCTCGCGGACCCCTGTGAGGACTTGGGCCTCTGCTATCGAGTGGAATGGTGTTGATGACAGGAGAGGGTTTTGAGCAGAAGGGTCGCTTTAGCTTCCGTGTTGAGAGTAGGCATCACAGGGACAGTGTGGAAGCAGAGACCAGAGAGTAAATGATTGCAGTCACCCAGGTGAGAGGTAGCAGCCGCTTGGACTGAGGCGGGAGCCACAGCAGTGATAAAGAGATGACTGAATCTTAAATATGTTACAGGAAGGTAGTCAACAGCTCGGATGTGGGATGTGAGGGAAACACGAGTCACAGATTTTGGAGCAGGTTTTAGGGAGGATTTCAGGAGTTTAGTTTTGACATATCAAGTATGAGATGTTCATTAGACACCCGAGTGGAGATGTCGAGTTGTCAGAAACATGTACGGGTCCACAGTGGAGATGCACGAAGGGAATTGTCGGAGTATGGTGGAATTCAAAGCAGTGAGATTGGATGATATCACAAAGAGTTTGGGATGTGGAATCACACTACTAGGTACCACCACTTATTAGCTGAGTGGCTTCGGAAAAGTCACTCAGCTTCCCTGTGACTCAGTCTCTCCATCTGCATAAAGAGAAGAATAAGAATAACTACCTCACGGGGTTGTCGTGAGAATTAAAATGACTGATATCCGTGAAGCACTTAGAACATGGTATTTAGTCACGTTCAATAAGCATTAACTTAATGTTCATTACAACTATTCTGTATACCTGTGAGGCCTTGCAGATACATCCACTCGTATTTTTATTAATGTAGCAATGCGGCTTTTCTTCCAGTGGTGTTATTATGTTTCTGGTTTGCAATTATTATTTGCTACTAGGAGTCCCACTGAGTTGGGTTTGCTTCCAGAATGAAACTGACCTGGATTTTTGATATTAGCTCTGCCTCAGCTGTTGATTTCTTTTTTAAAAAGCTCATATATATCTTATTATGGTATCTGTTACTTGTTCCGAAAAAAGTCTTACGTGTCTCTTCAGTGCTGCTTTCCTTGCTTTTCCCAGTGCTCAGCAGCGGAGCAGTCAGGTCCACAAGAAAACCACAATTGGAAATCAGGTAGGAATCACACAAGAGAATCAGTGCATGCCTGTCCCGAAGAATTTGAACTAAATCGCTTGATTGACGATTTTTTTTAATGCAAATTAATCATGTGCAAATTTTGCTTGAAGTGCAGCTTTTCATTTTGTTTTGGTTTTGCTTTTAAAGTTTTTGGAGTGAATTTCATTTCTTTTTGGCTATTTTATGCAGTTAACCATATTGATTTATTTTATGTAACTTTTCTGCTACTTGCTCTGCATTTCAAACTTGACTCCTCGTGTCCTATTTTGCTTGCTTACATTACTCCTGAACTGAATTTAACATTGAATCTGTGAGTCGGTTCAAGGTTAAAATTTGGTGAGTAGTTGCATGAGCTTTCGGGGCTGCTGACTAGTTCACACGTTTGCACAGCTTGGTATCAGTGAAGGGACAGCTCATAAGGAAGGCAGTTGTTGGATTTAATCTCTGCCACACTAAATTCTGGTTGGTTAATGAAGATGTTAATTCCTAAGAAGATCTCATCTTTTAAGTTTTTATGTTTTTGGGCTGACCAGCTGTCTCTGACTAACAGCGCTCTGCAGAGATTGTATTAACTCGACAGTTTGCTGTTTCTTTTATGTTTTATGTGATAATGAATATTTGCATTGTTATTTCTTTTCAAGTCAAAACAATGATGGTTTTATAGTTTTTTTTTAAAAAACGCAGAGGTACAATTATTGAACAAATTGAAACCTCTGCTCTAGATTTTTTTTTTCCATTGTTTTGAAAGGAGAAGAGGTAATAACAGACTTTATTTTAAAAACTTTTTTTCTGAACTAAAGCATATAATTCTTTGCTATTTCAGGGAACCAATCTTCCGCCTTCAAGGCAAATTGTACGAGCTAAGTTCTGTAAGCTTTACTGTTGCTTTTTCATTTAGCTTCCCAAGGGCACAGTTTGTCTTTAACTGATTAACTCAACTAGCGCTTGCTACTAATTTTTTTTAAACTTAGGTTGTCTTGTCCGTAACACCCTATCATTGAAATAAAAATCCTATTAAGAGGGTTCATCCCTTCACTGCTAATAACTTGCTGTGATTGAAAGGTATGAACTAGTAAACTCTAAAATGCTGTAATATTAAACCCTTAACACTGTGGGTGCTTTGATATTTCTCTAATTTTAATGGGCCTTAAAATAATTAAAATCATTAATGATCTTCATCTCTGTCCTTTTACGCTATGTTGTTATGAGGTGTAAGCCTTTCTCTTCCCTTTGTGTGATAATATTTCCCAATAAGTATAGATGATGCTTCTAAAAGGTGGGTGAATATCGAACATCTGATTTTGTTATATTTGTCGATAAGCCTAACCAATTCCAATTATTTGTATTAATTTTTTTAAAAATAATGAAACAAGCAAAATTATATTGATTGACATTTTATGTGGCTATTGACATTTTATGTTGGCTATCTTCTTTTTATGGAAGTGTAAAGACACCATCAAATAACTAGCAATAGGCATTTAGAAAAAAATTACACTCTCATTTCTAGCATGGATGAAGCAGGCTTATCCTAACTATGCACAAGTTAAAAATGAGATTGGAGCAGTCGTCAATTATTTGCCCCATGATGTTTTGGAAGACACAGTTTTTAGACCTTAGACCTACTTGGGTTCAAATTCTGTTCTGCCACTTAGGAGTCATGTGGCCTTGGACAAATTGCACCTGAGTTTGCTCAGGTGTATGATGGGAAGAATATAAAATACCCTGTAGGGTGATTATGGGAATCAGAAATAATATACATAATGAAGTTTATAGCCAAGTACCAGATATGTGTCCTGTAAAGAGTAGAAACCTTGTTCCCAGAAGGTAGGTGCTGCTTCTTGAAACTTTTGGGGGAAAAATATTAAGTATAAGAAAATTATAAAAGTTATAAAATGAGAAAAATAAAACACTTGGGAAAATTGGAAGCTATGACAAATTATTCTGATGCCTGCAATACCCAGATTGTGGCTAGGTATGGTACAACGGATTTACCTACAAAAGTTTCCTCCTGATCAGAAGCATCTGTAGCTCATAGAAGTATATACACTGTAGGAAAAGCAATAGTAAAATGGCATAAATGCATATTTTCAGCCAGAGGAAACTCAGGGCGGCTTTCAATTATATTACTTCCAAATGATAAAATCATACTAATTGTATTTTTCTGGGTACTTCAAAGCCCAGACATTACGGAAGTTTTATAACTAATGGTAATAGAATTGGGTGAGTGTTATAATAGAATGTAGATCCCTTATCCAAAATCCTTGGGGCCATCTGGGGTCAGACATGCCTCGAAGGTAAGAATTTTGGGGATTTTAGAACAACAATACGTGGACTGTATCATATATTACCCAACATTCCTGAGGCAGCATCCTGTAATCAAACACATTCTATTTCTGCAGTGAAACAAGTGAATAGTCACACTGAGTAGACTAAATGGAAGACATAAATCCTCTCACATTAGGTCAAATTTTGCTGCCAAATTTGTTTAAAAAAAAAGAAAGAAACACACAAAAAACAACCACAAATTTAAATTTGCAAGTAAGGGATTTTGAACCAGAATATATTATTTTCCAGAGTCAAATTCAGTAATTTATGCATGATACAATGTATTTTAAGGGATCCTTTATTGTTATTCCTGCATAGTAGAAATGAACGATAATGACTTAAAATTTTTTTCTTTATGAATTTGAGTATCCAGTGTTGATTTGGGTATATATAAAAACAGTTTTGCCTATCAAGAGGCTCCAGTCCAAGTGGTACCAAAAACCCATCACTTGTCCACAAGGCTGAATCAGAAGAACTAGGACAAGTGTTTTGGGGAGGAGGAAAGAGATTGCTTTGCCAGCAAGGGAAGAAAAATGGCAGACCTTCTTGTTTTAAAATCTGAATTTGCTGAACATAGGCAGAAATACAGAGCTTTTAAAGGGAGGGCCCCTCAGTTCTAGGCTATGGTGGTTAACTATTCTAATCATCCCATCTCTGCCAAAGACAAAGCCTGTGAACTCTGCCAGCCACCCACTGGGGGGGCTGGCACCACCTGGGAGTTATCTTTTTTAACAAAGGACTTAACCCACCTCAGGGCTGCAGGCCAGACTGCAGTTCCCAAAAAAGAGGGGGGAAATTTTAAAGAGAGAAAAATTCTTTTTTTTTCCCCCCCCTCAGGCCCTTCCCTCTGTTACAAAGGAAGTCTTAGAGCCCAGCGCTCTGACTGATGCTGGCTTTTATGGTTGGCGGGGCTGAAATACCCTGCGCTATCCTAGCAAGTGGTTCATCCATTTTGATATTTTTTTTTTTAGGACTCCTGGTTGTAAGAGTTTGCTGCACAGCATCTGTTCTGAAATATTTTAGAATGATTTCTGGAAAGCAAAATGTTTCCTTAAAGTCTAAATCCCATTTATTTTTGTCTGCCTAAACATTTTAATAGTTCTGCAAATTAATGTCAACTGATGTACAAAAAAATGTGAGCCTACATTTTACCTAAAGTTGGACTGGTTAGAAATTTAAATGTAAACTTCATTACTCTCTCCGCTCGTCAAACATGTATTTAAAACCTATGTGTGCCAAAATCTGTGGTGGGTGTTCAGAGAGCTTCTCCCTCAGGGAGCTCACAGCCCAGTGGGGAGGATGGTTAGTAAGCAAATCAAAATCTGCCCTCTTTTCCAAGGCTAGCTCCTCCTGACTCTGCAGGTCTCACTGAAACATCACTTCTGCAAAAGGCTGTCCCTAAGTGTCAGTTCTAAAATCACCCTCCCTCCCATTGTCCATAGATAATGTCTTGCAGTATCTATTATATTTTATTATCTGAAACAATCTTGTTTATTATTTTTTGTCTTTCTTCACTAGGATCTAAGCTCCATTCAAGTAATTTTTGTGTTACTGAAAGCAGTGGAGTGTCATTATATGGTTTTAAGCAAAATCATATTGACATTTTAGAAAGATCCTTCTGCCTATAGGGTGGAGAAAGGCTTTGAAAGGGAAAGATAAGACTGGGAAAAGGACACTAGTTAGGAGGCTGTTGGGGACAAGAGATGACGGTGATCTGGGCTTGGGTATTTGTGCTGGATTTGAGGAAAAAGTAATGAATGTAAGCGATATTAATAGGAATAATAAAAAACCCTGTGAGCTGGATGTTGGGGAGAGGGCTGGAGATTGTCCACAGTGCCATCCAGATTTCTGATTTAGGCACAGATAAGATGGTGGTGCTTATCACTGAGAAAGTCAGATTTGGGTCCAGAGTCAAGAAGGAAGGTAGCTTTTTGAGTGTGAAACACTGTGGAAGTTTGAAGTAAAAATGTCCAGTGGGAAGTTGAATAAAAGTGTCTAGAACCCAGAAGAGACAGAGAACTTTTTATTCCAAAAGTATTGGTCAGCCATGGAAGGATTTCCAACAGGGAAGGGATATCAACTGATTTCTGTGGTAGAAACATCTGTCAGCCATATGGAGTGGGTTGGAGCAGTGAAACTAGAGATATGGAAATTGGTGAGGATGCTTAGGAAGGAATCCAGATGAGAAAACGTTGGTAGCAGCAGGTATGTAGGAGAAGGGACAGATTCAAAACATATTCAGGGGGTAGGATTTGAAGGGTTGTAAGTAGTTTTGTGGAGGGGGAGGTTAAGTCATCCTTCCAGGCTTATGGGTAAGGGGACCCACCGACAAAGGAAGTGCAGGAGAAGGGGAATCAAGTGTCAGCAGAGATGGGAGAAGGTACTGATTTCAATTTGGGATATGTTGTGCCTGTTAGAGACATGAGGGTTTGAGGTTCAGGACTGATGTAGTCCAGAGACGTAAGTTTCATAGTTGTCAATATGTATATATACACAGTAGCTGAAGCCATGGGAATAGATGAGATCACTCCCAAAGGATGGGAGCATGGAAAGAAATATAGGATTTAAAGCATGATAGAACTGGAATAATATGAGGAACTGAAAAGGAGTCTAAGAAGTGATGAGAGACACAGGAAAATGTGGAGAGTAGTAGAATGAAAGCTAAGGGGTGAGAATGTTTCAAGGAGGAAATGGTCAATAGTATTAGATGTTTCTGAGAACCCAAGGAACTTGGAGGAAGTTGTCAGATAGTTGGACTATGGAAGGTCCTGTGCAGTGTACAAGACCCTCTGAGGGTCTGGTGATAGCACCAGTTCTCTTGACCTTGTGAATTGCTCTCTCTACAGTTGGAAGGTAGCATAAAGCTGAGAATACAGACAATTGAATTGATATTCTGAGCTGCAGTTTTTCTAAGGAGGCAGTATGTATGGTCAAGAGACATGATGAGTTAGAGTTTTGGAGAGATACAGGTTGAGGTAACGGACTGTGTAATCTAATATGAATGGTTTTGATAGATGTATTAATCAGGATAAATCAACCAAGTAACAAACAACCCCACAATTTCAGTGGCTTTTATTCACTATGCTGTAAGAATTCAACGAAGGCATCTTGCTTCATGTGGTCAGTAACAGACTGGACTTTGGAATACTCTTCATTCTTCCAGCAGATGGGAAGGAGACAGAAGCCTGAGTGAGGGAGGTCTTTAAGGACCATCCCACAAATGGCACACATCATTTTTGTTCATAACGCATTGAACAGAACTCAGTCATCTGGGCTCACCTAACTGCAAGAAAAATAGGAAAATATAATCTGAACTTGGGCTCAGGAAAAAGAAAAGACAAAGGAAGGTGTTGATTGAAAATCGAAAGGAAGTGGACAAGCCAGAGCACTGGAAGTTTTACTGAAATCAGAGAAAATGTGCCCTAGGATTAAGGAAAATAAGTGATAGGTGGGAGATTGAAGTCAGTGAGTAGGATGCTGTATTTCAAGATTTAAGAGTCAAGAGAATGTCACCCAAAAGTCAGAGGTGTTATTGGAATAAGAGAGAACAGACCCTGGAGGAGTGCCACACAAGTGGTAGCTGCAGATATTTGCGGAACATTGTTGGTCTTCAGAAGGTATGGAGAGCTGAATGGAAATGGGATGAAATCACCTGGGTTTGAATATGTTAGAGGCCAGGAGGATCGATGTGACATTTACAGTGTCTAATAATTCATTCCTTTGGCTTCAAGAGTCTAGGACAAGAAGGCATCACTAAAATGCTCTTTGGCCCCAGACTGTATCCAGCTAAAACTGTATAACTGGGAAGACTTTTTCCTTAAAGACTAGAGCGGATGCTTGCACCAGCCTGGGTATCAGGGTACTTCCTAGTCCCAAGCTTGTTGTCTGTTTTGTTTGCCGTCAATGCGACCACTATTGTTCTAACTTTAGATTGGATTGGAGTATGAAATTTGGCTTTCCCCAACCTACAAGTCTCCAGATAACTGGGTTATCAACCTTTTGCATTGTAGAGTGCAAATAGAAAAGACCTTTCCTACCCAAGCAGAGTTTCTTCCCTCTCTGCTTTCTGAAAGCTAGTTACAGTAGACACTAGTCTCTTCTTCTTAGGACTTCCTACAGGTCTCAAAATATTGCCAATGCACCCCAACATCCTGAACTTTTTGTACCAAGTCCCCTAGTTCTTCAACTTCTGTAAGGACATGGTTTGAGTCCAGTGTTAAAAAAGTGGAAATTTAATCCATTGTTTTACAGCTGGGTAACAAGGATTGCCAACTTCCTACCCTAAGGTAGAGGGCTCCTCCCTCCCTCTTTCCTCACTAGGCTAAATTCACCTTTTAGGGTCTGTCACTCTTAACCCCCACCCTCATCTGACTTCCCGGTACCAATACCTAGACCAGCTAGGATTCTTTCAGATATAAATGACCTTGGAAAAAAGGAAATTTATTAGTTTATGTAATTTAACACTTCAGGGATAGAATTAAGTACTGTTCAATCCATGGTTCAAAGAGTATCACGATGAGATGAATTGGTTCCTTTCTTTCCATATTTTTGGTGTGCTTCTTTGCTGTTGGGCCCACTCTTGGGGCCCAAAGAGTTGCAAGGTGACTACCTTCAGTCCACAGGGAATTTCCTTCCTAGTTTGAATCCAGCAGAAATAAGTCTTTCTCCCAGGATTTTCGGAAAAGCTCCTGAGATTGAGTTTGGTTGGGCTGGCTCGGATCCTGTGCTTGTTCCTGAACCAATCACTGTGGACAGAGAATGAGATCTACTGATTAACTTAGGCCACATCATATGGGACAGGGGTGGCCCCTCACCAGATCACAGGGCCTGGAAATGGGGGTGGGCTGCCTCTCCCCCCACAAGTCAGAGCTGTTGGAAGAAGACAGGATAGATGCTGGAGGAGGTGCTTCACAGATGAAGGCAGGTACCTTCTGAGCAGTGTTCGTCTTCAAAACAATCTAATTCGGATAACAGAGTTCTTGTTTGTGTTGTCTTCTTAAAGGAATATAAATGGTTATTACCTCGTTATTAAAACTCTGTAGTTTATTGATTAAATTTAATGATTTTTCCAAGTTATTCTCTGACTCCTCCTTCCCCTGCTCTCCTTTTAAAAATAATTCTATTGACCATACTGGGTTAAGAAGCAACATAGTGTAATGGTTCTTCAGAGCTGGGACTGTGAAGTCGGCGTGCGGCCGTGAGCAAATTGTTTAACCATACTGTTCCTCAGATTTCTAATCTATCATAATCTGATAAAAATAGTAACTGCTTCATAAGGTTTTTGTAAGTATTAAATGAGTTAATACTAGTTAGGTACCTAGGTGTGGTTTTAGGTGTTTTACATGCATTAACACATTAACTCCTCCCCAAAATTCTATGAGGTAGGTATCCTTATTATCTCAGATTTATAGATAGGGAAACTGAGGCATGGAGAGGCCACATGTTGTGCCCAGTCACACAGATTGTAAATTGTAGCACCAGTATTCAAATCCAGACAATTTGGTGGTACACCTTGTTCTCTTAATCAGTGTTTAATCACTACTTCTAATAGTTTGTAAATTGCATCAAGAACCTCATTTCATAGTTTCAATTATGCCAAACTACATCATTTAAATTCATTTGCTATTTTTTATTATTTAAAATTTTTCTTGGCTGGGCGCGGTGGCTCATGCCTGTAATCCTAGCGCTCTGGGAGGCCGAGGCGGGTGGATTGTTTGAGCTCAGGAGTTTGAGACCAGCCTGAGCAAGAGGGAGACCCCATCTCTACCAAAAATAGAAAGAAATTAATTGGACAGTTAAAAAATATATAGAAAAAAGCCGGGCTTGGTGACGCATGCCTGTAGTCCCAGTTACTTGGGAGGCTGAGGCAGGAGGATCGCTTGAGCCCAGGAGTCTGAGGTTGCTGTGAGCTAGGCTGATGCCAAGGCACTCTAGCCCGGGCAACAGAGTGAGACTCTGTCTCAAAAAAAAAAAAAAAAAAAAATTTCTCATACCAAAGCTATTAGCTTTGAAAAGAATGAATGTGGATTTATATAAATTAATCTGATTAACAACCAAAAACCATAGTAGCTGTCTGAATTTGTTTTCATTTTATCCCTTAATTCTATAAAATATCTCCAAAAGAGCCAATTAATAGCTTTTAAAATACAACAATCATTATTTTGATAAAATAGAGATTGGAGTCCACAAAAGCCACTCCTAGTTAAATACACAGCCTGTTAATTTAAATCTAGAGTTTTATTTGGAATAGCAGTTAAGGTATGCAGCTTATGGTTTTTTCCAGACAAAAACACAGATTTACTTACTGTATTTTTACCAAGTTGCATCTTAATTGGAAGTTTAGAGCTTAAAAATCAGTGAGGAGGGAATTCTCTCTATCCAAAATTACTTTCTAAAACCCCTTCAGTAGGCAGAATGTAGCCCCACCCCTTCACTGTGGCCTTTCCTTGGGGAAGTAGAGGCCCGGTCTTGTTTCACCAGGGGAAGAGCAGCTGGTGAAACAAAGGCCGCCTGATGCTCTGTGGCTACCCTCTCCCTTCCTGCTTGCCTCTTTCCCTCCCCCTGTCTCTTTTGTCCACTTTACCTATCTTTTTCTTTTTTTCTTTTTTCTTTTTTTTTTTTTTTTTTTTTACAAATGTGGTGTGTTTGATTCCAAGCAAGCTAAATGCCTGTGTGGTTCAAATTCCCTGGAATTTTGATAACATTTTTAAACTTTAACATCTCCCTCTTGGAGAAGCTATTATTTGATTCACCATTGTGTAATTTCAGACCTGAACGTTCCCCTGAATTAATAGATAAATGACATCTTGATGTCCTCCTGTTCAGGACTATTTTCAGTGCTTATGGGCATTGCGGTTGCATCATTTCCTTGGTCCTGGATGAGAAGCCCTCGCTGTTTTAATCACCACTGCTTTAATTTCAACTCCACCTGTCACATAAGAAGTTTTCACCTCATTCCTATACAGCCACCTGGGTGGTACAAGGGCTCCATGTGGGTTTTCACTTCAGCCCACAAGAAAAGTTGCTGGTTATTTCCCTCCAGGCAGGTCCATCAAAGGCCAAACCCAAAGGCTCTCCTCCACCCTCCGGGTACGGCAACCCTTGCCGCTTTTAGTCCATCCATGGGGAATGCCAGCGGTCAGCTCCCGGACGTCTCACCCAGCTTTGCTGCGGCTCCGTCGTGGTAGGATTGCTCGCACTTCCATCCCTTACCGGCTAGCTCATTCTGCAGTCCTTTGGCCACCAAGACTTTTTACATAGTTGGTTAGGATAGAGCTGTTTGTTACCCTAAAAAAGCAGAAGTCACTCCTTAAGTTTTCATTAGTTCCTGCTTCAGTTCTTCCTTTATGTGCAATGTGTAGCTTATTTAGCACAAAGCATCAATGTAACATGTAATTTTGAACCTATAGTTTTCATTTAAGTTACGCAAGAAATACTGAAACACATTTTCATTGTGAAAAAGTTAAATAATGCAGATAAAGTAAATATGCTCTTGACGCCCACCCAATCCCACTCACCTCCGTAGGTATAACCGTTGCTATCATTTCGGAGTGTATACGCACATAGCCACACACACACAAGCACGTGTGTGCACAAAGACACAGAAAGACACACTGTGGTTTTACAAAATAAAAATAGGCACATCTCGTTCATGTTTTACACTAGAATTTTAAGTGCCACAAAGGCAAGGATTTTTGTCTCTTTTGTTTATTGATGTATCCCTAAAGACATCGAGAACCTGGAATGTAGTAGGTGCTGAGTAAATACATTAATATTTGAAGTTGAACTCACTGTATTCACTTAATGATACCTGTTATAATAGAAATCTTTCCACATAAATACATAGAAGACAACAAAACATCTTTTCCTGCTAATACTATAGCATTCCACGGTATAGATGTGTAACACTTAGTTTAACATTCCCCTAAATTTAGGTGTTTGTCGTTTCCAGTTTTTCTGAAACAGCTGAACTAGTTTATAGACCCGACAGCTATATATGTAAGTACTTCAATCCCTAGTACGGATAATTATAGTTTTGATACCCGATGGAGAGAATAATATATTGTTTTGATTTGCATTTTCCTTACTGTAAGCTACAGAGCAGGCTTTTACATATTTAATATACATTTGTATCCCTGCTCTTATGAAATGGCCAACGTGTCCTTTGCCCATTTTAAGGGACTTTTGTGTTATGTTCTTACTGATTTTTAAGATTTTTTTTTATAGTTTGGATATTAATTTTGTGTAACATACAGTGCAGACATTTTCTGCTTATTCATCACTTGACTTTTTTATTTACTGTATATTATAAAACAAAAAGTTATAATTTTGATTTAGACTATTTTTAACATTTTTTGGCATTTGTATCTTATTTATATTTTCTTTCCGTAGTTTTATGGATTTTTATATTTAGCTATATAAAAATGAAGTTATTGCTTGCTGATCACATACTTCTGTCCTCTTAAACCATAGTCACTTATGTCCAAAATATGCTAGTGAGAAATACTTTTCATGCTTATTAACCAGCAGCAGTCTTTTTTTCTGAATGAAACATTCATGCTTTTGCTATATTCTCTTTGGAACTTTTTACTCTTATTGATTTATAACAGAATTTTGATATAATAATGATATTGACCTCTCGTCATATTTATTAACAAGGTTTTTTCATTTTTTTTGAGTCGAGAGTCTCACTCTGTTGCCCTGGCTAGAGTGCCGTGGCATCTCTTAGCTCACAGCAACCTCCAACTCCTGGGCTCAAGTGATCCTCCTGCCTCAGCCTCCCAAGGAGCTGGGACTACAGGCATGCGGCACCATACCCAGCTAATTTTTTCTATATATTTTTAGTTGTCTGGCTAATTTCTTCCTATTTTTAGTAGAGACTGGGTCTCGCTCTTGCTCAGGCTGGTCTCGAACTCCTGAGCTCAAGCGATCCTCCCCCCTCAGCCTCCCAGAGTGCTAGGATTACAGGCATGAGCCACCAAGCCCGGCCTTCATTTTTTTGTATATGATTTAGTTTTATTTATAAGGTTCTTGAGGTGAAGTTTTAAAGAATGTTTTGTTGTAACATCTATTGTTCTTGTTTCTTTCATTTCTTCTGCTGCATTCACTTTTAGAAAGGTGGTACCCACCTTGAGAGCAGTTAAATATTCACCCATGTGTTGACAGCATTTTTGTGAAGCCATTGTTGACATTTGTCTCTGTAATCCATCTGCGATTTGTCATGGTCCCTGGTACAAGGGGAGGCACTCACTTGGGGAGCAAAGTGTAGAGACTGCCAGGCTTCATTCAGTACCTGGCTTTGCCACTTGCCAGCCATGGGCAAGTTATTTAACATCTCTGTTCCTCTGTTTCCTCATTTGCAAAAGGGATATGATTATCGCTTCTACCTCTTAGCATTGTTGTGAGGATTAAACACATTATTTAATGTAAAGTACTGAGAGCAGTGCCTTGCATGTTGTAACAACTCAAGTACTACTGGCTGCTATTATTATTTTATTCCAAAGGAGCAGATGTACAAATATAATTATATGATATGATATGAATGATTCCTACTATCATCATTGATTTGTAGTACTTCCTTGATCATATAATAATTTCAACAATAATAGTGTAATATTCATAACAGCTCACATTTCTTAAAAGCTTACCGTGTGGCTAGGTATTAACCTAGGGTTTCTTACGTCAACTCATGCAGTTCTATAGCAACCCTGTGAAATAGGTTCCCTCGATTCTCCTGTTTAATAAATGATGTAACTGAAGTTAGAAAAGTTAAATAGTTCACCCTAGGTCATACAATGGAATTGGCATACAATGGAAAGTGGCAGAATTCTGGCCTCAGCCCCAGTCAAGAATGAGCTCTTAAACTAGTCTATATATGGGTTATTTATCCTGTCTCTCCATCTGTAGATTTTGTACAGTGACACACTTTTTAATTATTGTAGCCGTCTATCTAATACACTTTAATATCTGCTAGGTTGTTTCCTTTTATTACTCTTCTTTTACAATAATGCATTTTGCTTTTGTAGATTACTTATTCTTTCAGTTGATGATTAAAATCTTGTATTCTAACTAGAGTTCTCTTTGAATTTTAATTGGATGTGTGTAAAGCCTATAAATTAATATGGGATGAAATCTCGTTTTTTCATATCATATTTTCCTATCCAATCAGATAGTTGTTTTTTCTGTTTATTATAATTTCCTGCTTTTTCCCTTAATGTAGGTAAATTTAATTTTTTTGTTAAAATACCCTTATGTTATCTTCATAGGATGTTTTTTAAATTATATTTATAATTTATTATGTGAAAACTTTTGATTTTTAAGCATTTATGTTATATCAGGGAAATTTACTAGATTCTCTAGTAGTTTTTTTTATTTAATTGTAATTGCTATCTTAACTGTTTATATAGTTGTATCTTTTATTTCTATTTTCATATATTATTCCTTCCACAGCAATATAAATTGGTGGATTTTCTAAGCTGCTTTTTATTTCAATGGGAGTGCCTTTATTTTTTTACCATGAGTTTTGATGTTGAATTGCTTTAAAATATATTTAGTGTGATAAATAAATTCTTCTATTCCTCTGCAATTCTCTATCGTAAATGGGCACTGAATTTTATTAAAGTGATTGATTGTGGTCTTACATGTTGAACAAATTATATAACGTTGTATTGGTATAGTTACTAACCATCCTTCCTTTTCTGGTATAAACCCTATTTGGTTATTGGGGGTGATCGTTTTGCCATTGAATTAATTTTTTCTATTATTTGATTTAAAATTGGTATATTTTACCTTTGAGATAAAGTTATGCTTTATTAAAAAAGAACAAATGTGCAATACTATTAAAATTTCTACTACAGGAGAGATGTCACAGAAACTGGTAAGAAAAGAAAAATTTTGTGTACTTTATTCCTGATCCTCTCAGTTTGCTAGGTAAGATGGGAGCCGGTTCGTTTGCTGAGAGCCAGGGGAGGAGGAGGGACGTGGAGGTCTTAAGATGGTGAAGGTCAGCGTAGTTACAGGTGGAACGTGAAAGGGAGTGAGAGGACTTTCAGCTGTTGGCCGGCTGGGAGACTCACCCCCAGTTCACATGCCAAGACTCCTCCTGCACGGGGATGTTGGTTTCCTTCCTCATTATCCTGAGAGAACTCCAGACCTCTCAGTTTAGCCATTTGAGGGTTTAGCAAAGGGCAGAGTATAAAACCTCATTGACTGTTAAGGTGCCGTGGGATCTTCTGTTAGTGATGATGTCCATATTCTATACTAGAAAGTTCTTTTGGAAGGATGCCACTGGTTCATTATCACAGTGAAAATCAAAGTAAATAGAAGAGAAATTCTTGTGTATATTTCCAATAGAGCTCTTCTGTTATTTTTGTTCCTTCTCATATTGAAATCAAATCCACCGAAAATAAATATGTCCCAAATTCACCATGACCTAGGCAAATCACAATTTCTGTCCCCAGAGCACGGATCTTCTCACACTCAATGCAATACATTGCAGAGCTTTCCCTGAGTCAGAATGTTTAACCTAGGATCCTTACAATACAGAAACATCTTTATACTCTTAAGATATTTCAAGGAGACAGTCCTGCAATGTATATTCATAGAAAAGAAAGCTCTTGACCTTATCAGTCAGGCAGGGAGGATCTTGTGGTTAGCCTCGTGGGCTCTATTCTCAGCCTCACTCCGGACTCACTGCTCTATCTTGAGTCTCAGTGTCAAGATACCCAGATGTCAGAGCATTAATCCCGGCATTAGTGTAAATTGTTGGGACATTTTATCATACATTTTTAAAATTTTTAAATTTTGTTTTGTACTGAGATAATCCCACTTGAAAACAATCTTATTTTTCCCCCAGATAAGTATATATCTTCTAATCTTAGGGTCTCAGATTTACCATATAGTGGCTCTGCCTGTCAGTTCAAAATTTCATTTGCCGTAAGTCCCCCACCCCTTGGTGAACTCCCTCCTTTTCTTCTCCCACCCCCAGACATTTGCATTGAGCAAGTCTCTCATAGCTTCTGTGGAATCATTTTATTTACTTTCTCTAGGGAATAGTTTGCATGATACAGCAAGATTGTGGTTTAACTGGTGTAGTCTTAGTAGCTTGAAAGAGTTAATGCTCATCTCAGATTTATTTGAAAAATTCTGGAAAGAACAAAGTGGTTTATTTGCCTAGCAGTGTATATTATATTTCCTAATTATATAAGTGCAGAAAATAACTAACATTGAGAGATAATGTCTTGAACAAAATGTAAACATGTAGAGTGTTAGCTAAACTAAGGAATGAAATGTCTTACCCCCAAAGTTACTGTGAAATTTCTTTGACTCAGCAACCAACCCATTCCCCACCCCAGGGAATTCCATTAGGCTGAATTATATGTGATGAATGTTCCCCATCCAGGAAATGAGTGTCTTGGTTTTATAATTGAACCTCAGTTCCTTGAAGCTTTGCACTGTGCTCTTGCCTCACCAAGTAATTGGCTGAATTTTTTGTCCTGAATCCTGGTGAGGTTATTTACACACTTCTCCTGTGATGGATGGGCCTCTGTGGGCAGATTATTAGATGTGCTGCCATTTACATTGCCTGGATGGAGTTCTACTTTGGAAATGTCACATATAAATTAAAATGAGCTTGAGAGTATAACTACTAATACTAAAGAGAGTCATTATCATAATTTAAATAATGTCTAATGTCTACAATTATTTTTTGTTTGCAATATAATATGAATTCTTTATCTATGAGGTTCTACTATCTCCAGCCCCTTTTCTAAGTTTTAATTCGAACGTCAATTGACTTATGTCTTTTATGAGAAAGTACAATCATAATAAAAACATTTGTTTAATAGCAAGTCATTTTATTGTTTCCTGCCCTAGTCAACTAAAAATGATTTTCTTAATTAAGGTATGAAATTTTTAGCGTACTTCGATTTTTTTCTCTTCAAAAAACTTTTTCTTTTCCAACAACTCTGGTCTTCCTGTTGACCTGCTTTAAAGTGGAGGAGGGGAAAGGGAAAAGGAGGATTTGTTTTTGAGAACTCAACTATCTATAAATGACTTCCTCTTGTTTGGTATATCCACTTGCAGGGTTTCATTTGCAAATGACTGGTTGCAGGATCTGTGTCCTGGAGGAAGGAACCATGTCATCCTTCACTCATCCTGTGCACATAGCCCGGACACTGCTCCGAATATTATCTCCTATCACTTCTGGCATTTCTTGTGCTTCTCCTCTTCCTGAAGTTCATAATTCATGTCACTGATTTCCGGTGCATGCAGAGTCAGGTTTTAGAAATATGAGACAATTTTAAAATTACAGATGCAAAGCCTGGCTGTTTGAGCCAACATCTGCAACTAGTTTGCGGGATTAACAAAATAGCTGCTCTGGATGACTGATATTTACCAGGGCCTCTCCATTTCCCATCAGAAATCAGAACGCCTGTTACTTATATGTTCTGCAGTTTTCAATAGAAATGAGGAATTCATCTGTTACATACTTTATTAAGTTTCTTCGTAGAGTATCTTGAGTTACAGCCAATTTTCAATTAGCCGTGATTAAGGAGGTCAGGAAGAATGTGGGTAATTAAAATCCACAAATAATTAAAAGACTGACTTTAACCAGAAGTTCCAACACTCTCTCCTAAATTTTTGCTAAAATTACAAACAAGTGAAACATTTGATGTGTTTTTCTTTTGTTTTGGTGCAAACAAAAAAAATCTGAACCTGTTACTCCTCAGTTTACAACCACTCAAAACTACTTCTTTACATTTAGGATAAGGTGAAAATTCTAACGTCCGTTATTCATTTTCTGCTTGCTTCCTGCTCCTTCTCTTGCCCCTAGCTCTTCTGAATTCTGTGTTCTGGCGACACTGGTTTTCAGTCAGTGGTCCAGGCTCTTTTCCCACTGGGACTTTTTGTGCGCTCTTTCCTGTGCCTAGAATGTCTTCTTTTCCATTATTGCCCAAATAATGTCTCATTTACCTCAATTTAAATAGCACTTCCTTAGAAGTACTTTCCCTGACTTGCACACTATGTTTAGTCCTCAACTGCATGTTCCCGTGGAAATACGTGCTTTTCTCATCCAAGCGTTGTATGTTTGCTTGTTTAACATCTCTCCCACCCACTTGCCTGTAAGCTCTGTTAGGTCAGGGACAGTAGTTGCATTTTCATTACTATATTCTCTGCATCTAACATAGAATTTGCTTGTGATGGATATCCCACAAATTCCCATTGAATGAATGAGTTAAATATTTTAAAATCTGAAGTTAAATGCCCAGATATGTAAATATTCTATAAAATAATGACTCTTAAGTGATGTTAACACACTCTAGAATATGTTAAAACTGCTTGTTAATTTTAAATATTACTTTTTGCCATTTAGAGGAAGAAAATTTGTTCTTAAATATAATGGTTACTTACAATTGTCATTTTAGGCTTGCCTATGGTGACTATTTAAGTTTCCTGCCTAAATAAATGTCACCATAAAAATTATTACATGTAGCTCTGAAATGTGCTTCTGGATATAGTAAATTCCAATCTTATAATGAATCCAATTTAAGCTTGGTTAACAATTAGAGCTAATCACCCAATTATGAGTTATATTTGAATGCCAGCAGGTTCAGTTGTCATTTTAGGTGGAAGAGTTCTTCCTTTATCATCCTTGACCTTGACTCAGTAGGTATCTCTGAGACATTGTGACAATAGAGTAAGCCTCCTGCATGTTTACAAATAGCCCCTGGTGCTGGTATTGTCCCTGGTTTAGAGCCATTGTACCAATAATGTATTGACTAACCTGTGATCTAGGGAAGGTATAAGTATTCCAAAGGATCATAAAATACAGTTGGTCTTTACTTGATGATAATATCTACTGTTTATTGAACATTTTACTAGATGCCGAACATTCTACTGAGTACTTTATGTATTTTCATCTTACTTAATACTCACATCTACTTGAGTTCAAGATTGTTCCAATTCTTAGATTAAAATAAATGAGGTATGTATGGCTAGATTAAGTAATTTACCCAAGTTCACACAGATAGTAAATTACAGAACTGACCTATAAACCCAGAAAGTCCACACTTTCAACCAGTAAGCTATAATCCTATTGGGAGAGTGGAAGTAAACACAATTGCAAGTAATTCAGAATGGGATGATGTTAAGTGCTAAGTTCAGACGGTGAATACAATAAATGTTCAGGGAAGGAAGAAAGCCATATGGGCTACTGGAGCTTCTTTATTAGTCATTAAAATAGTATCATAGATGGGCTGCTTTTTTTTTTTTTTTCTGAGTGTTACATTGCCCAGACACTGCTGTATGTACTTAGGCTTCTACCTGTCATTCTTTGGCACGTTTAATATTTTGATAATCGTAATAATAGCTATAATTTTATTGCATGGCTGTTTTATATCAGGCAGTGTGTGAGGCGCTTTCTTCTTCAAAACAACCTTGCAGAGTATATAGCGTTATCTCCATTTTGATGGGTGATAATAAAAATAGCTACCGTGTATTAAGCATTTCTTATATACAAGCCCTGTTCTAAGCACTTTATGTTCATTATTTTCTTTAATCCTCACAACAACCTTATGGTCTAGGCAGCAACGGCTCCATGACTAAGGTACCCGAGGCACAGAGAGGCTGGATAACTTGTGCAAGCTGTCACATCTAGCGTGTGGTAGAGCTAGGATTTGAACCCATAAAGTCCAGTGCCAGAGCTGGGGGTCCTATCTGTTTGCTTCCTAGAAAGAGGCTCAAAACGCTTTGTAGTTTCTCCAAGGCCGTGAGACTAATCGGGGGGGAGCTCGGGATCAGGTATGAAGTCCTGGCCCTTTCTACGCCTTCGGTACTTTTCACTCCTGAATCTAAGGGATTCTTTCGCCACAGTCACTCTGGCCCCGAGCCTCTTTAGTCTCTCTGTTTTCTAGTAGGTGTCATTTATGGAAATGTTACCAATTCCTGCATGGCAAAGATCAATTTTTATCCAATAAGAAAAAAAAATCTATAGTGATGGCTTGCTTTTCTTTATCTGTGACAACAGAGAACAGTGTTTAACGGCACAGGCCTGGAGTCTGAGAGGAGTTTGGCTTCCCCACTTGCCCCCTGAATCATTCGTGGCATAAAATTTAGTCTCTCTGTGCCTCACAGAATTCAAAGATAAAAGGGGAAGAGCAGCAGGGCTTACCTCATAGGGTCGTTGAGAAGGTTAGTGAGATTATCTACGCAAAGTGCATACTGTTCATAGCAAATATTCATTATGGATTAGAAATCATTTTTATTAACAAAGCTGTCCTTTTGAATTCTTAGAATTGTACCAGCAAACGTTAATCTCTTCCTGATTAAGTGAAAAGCACCCTTTCCTGCTCCACACAAACTGTGGGTGCTCATTATGCCACTTAGATTGCTTTCCTTTCTCATAGTACTTGTCATCTCCAGATACGTAATTATATGGTTATTGTCCGTTGCTGACCTCTACTCTCATACCCCCACCCCCACTGGAGAATGTAAGTTCTAGTGCCTGGAAACACATACTGGGTACTCAACTCACATGGTAAGTATTCAGTAACCATCTATGCAATGGTTGAATGGATGGATCTTCTACCTTTGGTAATACCTAGACTCAGCTTGTCTTTGGCTCTGAAAAGTTAGCACTTGCTATGTAAATAAATGTGGTGTTTTGATAATATAAATGAAATACCAATTCTTTCCGGTGGGACTGTTTCCATCAGAAGGTGTGGGACGTTACGTATTTCCTCCCCGTTCCCAGTTTGTGTCATGACCTTGTTTACTGGGTAGTGTTCCCTGAGGGTGGCATTTTCTGTGTTGTACCCTGGGTAGGCTAACATCTCTCACACACACGCATGATCATCCTAAAGAGAACCCATAGGAGGCTCTTATAGGCTTTCTCTTCCTTTGTTCATTTACTTCCTGACTCTTCGTCCTCCAATTCCTTGCCTCGCTGTGGACCTGGCTGTTTCCTGATGCAGTCCCTCATCCCGTCCTCTCTTCTCACGTTCCATGTTTGGTGCTGGTCCAAAGGAGGGTGAGAAGCTGGGGAGGGGGCCTGAAGGGAGAGAGAGGGGAGGTAAAGCTCCAACAGATAGTCTTTCATTCTCCTGTATGTGAGGACCCTGTATTCCCATGGGTAGCCCCCTTAGCTCCATGAACCTACTGTTTTCTGAAGTCCATTTAGATCACTTTTGGATGTGAAAGTAGGGTTTTATGGTCAAATTTGCATTGCCAATATGTCGAAGTTCAAGGTGTGTTTACCTTGGGACTTCTCAGCATTTTTAGTATGAGAATGTGCATTGTGCAGCTGAAAGAGGATATGTCATTGCAGGAATTCCACAGCTAATTTAGCCATGAAAACTTTTTTTCATAGAATGTCTTTCTGAACTAACGTTTCTTCGAACAGACTTTGGAAAATCCTGCCTCAACCCCGTCAGTCCCTTCAAGGTCTTCACTGAGGCCTGATCCCTCTCTCTGTTTTACAGCACCAGATATATACATACATGAGAGCCGTGCACATATCAGGGATGGCACTCACATTTAGTCTTTGTGACTCAGGGTCCCACAAGTATCATTTTTGGTCTCTCTTTGAAAGCCAAAATGTATCTGGAGTGGAGGGAGGAGGAAGAGGTTGTTTATAGGAATGAGCTCTTTTGTTTTGTCCCCTTGTAATTACTAGCAGGGAAATCCTTGGAAACGCTAACAAGGGTTCTGAGGCATAAGGGCAAGGCAGGAGTTGTGAGGTGTGCTCACTTCCTCAGTAGGCCAGAGGAGAAAAGATAACTGGGCCAGATATAAGCGACTGTGGCACTTATAGTAAGTTGGAAAGCCGTTCCTAGGGACCTTGGGCTAAAGTAAATGGGGGTGATTAACTGGACAGGAAAGTATGTCTGTGGTTTGTACAAGGTGGAAGCCCCAGTCACCCACAGCTGTTTGCCGATGGCATCAATACCCTCCCAGCCTGCACTGCCCAAATCCACAGAACAATCAAAGGTGACGAAGGAAGGTCCCTGATTCTCTTACATTGGAAGAGATTTGAGACTAGGGTGCCACAGTGGATCTACGAATGTGCTTTCCCTAGAACATTAGTATTATGGTGGTGGGTTCTCTATAAAGGATTGGCTGCTGAAATTTATTTAACGCCTGAGTGCACTGAGCATCTTCTTAGTGATACTGTTGGTACTCTTGGTGTTACAGGTGTTCAGAGGTGTTATAAGGCAAATAAATTTAGGTATAATTTCCCAGGAACCCAAAACCTTGGAATTGGCAGTTCTCATTACTTGAGATTGATAAAGTGGTCTATAGTTTTACTCTGAATGATTGAATGCCAACACATCTAGCTGTTCCCCTATGGGGGCCCAAATTCCCAGAAACTCTTTTAAAACTAGTTCTTTGATATATGTTTTCTTCATTGGCCAATTCTTGATCTTTTTTCTTTTCCACTTCTGGAAGAATTTTTCTGCATGTAGAAGACACTGAGGAAGTGTTGCTTCATCGTGAAATTAGCGTTGCATGGGAAAACTTCACATCTGCCACACCCTCCCCGTTCCAGTGTGGCTGCTCCCTTTCCACTGAGCCTCAGAAACAGCACATGGTGAGGTCCATTAGCTGGGGCATGTATCAGCAGAGCCACAGTGCTCGTTCTTCTATTTAATGCTTTCATACCAGTTATAGCTGGTTGCCCTGTGACTTCCAACCTCTATCCTCCAACCTCCACTCTGTCCAGAAATTCAAGGCAAAGACCTGGTACAGAAGGGAGCCTCCACTGCCCAGTTCCAGCACTGTGACCCCAGCACCCCTTTGTATTCAGCAAGCTGATGTCATACTACTTGTCATACAATTTAAATATTATCTCTTCAGTAACATCCAAACCAGTGAAAAATTTTTTACTTTTATCTTACAGTGGCATTTGACATTTCAGTCTTTTCACCTTATTGAAACATTCTGTTCCACTGACTTCTGGAGATGCAGTATTCTCTGTTTTCTCTCACCCTTCCAGCTGTCCACCACCCTGCCCTGTCTCCTTGATAGGTTCATCCTCTCCACCCAGACGTCACATGTTGGCTTCCTCAGGGCTCAGTTCTGGGTCCTCTTCCCTTCTTATTCAAACTCTCATTTTATTTTATTTTTTACTTCAGGATATTACAGGGGTACACGTGTTTTGGTTACATGGATTGCTTTTGTACTGTTTGAGTCAAAGTTATAAGTGTGCCCATCACCCAGAGAGCATGCATTGTACCCATAAGGTATGATTCCACCCAGCCCCTCCTTCCTACTCCCTGAATGATTTTCATTGAATTTTACTTCCATCTGTGCCCATGAGTGCTGATCTGTTAGTTTCAATTTAATAGTGAGTACATGTGGTGTTTGTTTTTCCATTCTTGCCATTCTTCACTTAGAAGAATGAGCTCCAGCTCCATCCAGATTGTTTCAAAAGGTATTAATTCATTTTTTATGGCCAAGTAGTACTCCATGGTGTACATATATCACATTTTGTTAACGCACTCATGAATTGATGGGCACTTGGGCTGATTCCACATCTTTGCTATTGTTCAATTGTGCTGCAGTAAACATTCTAGTACAAGTGTTTTTTTTGAAAAAATGACTTTCTTTGTTTTGGGTAAATACCCAGTAGTGGGATTGCTGGATCAAATGGTAGATCTACTTTTAGGTCTTTGAGGAATCTCCATACTATTTTTCATAGAGGTTGCCTAGTTTGCAGTCCCACCAACAGTGTAAATGTGTCCTTTTTCTCTGCATCGATGCCGGCATCTATTCTTTTGGGACTTTTTAATAAAAGCCATTCTCATTGGGTTTAGGTGATACCTCATGGAAGTTTTGATTTGCATTTCTCTGATGATTAGTGATGGAAGGCTCAACATACATAAATTCATAAATGTGATTCATCACATAAACAGAACAAAAACAAAGATGCAGTCTTCTCAATAGATGCAGAAAAAGCATTTGACAAAATTTAGCACCCATTTATGGTAAAAACTCTTAACTAAATAGGCATAGATGGAACATAACCTCAAAATTACGAAAGCCATATATGACAAACCCACAGCCAGCATCATACTGAATGGGGAAAAGTTGAAAGCATTCCCACTCAGAACTGGAACAAGACAAGGATGCCCACTGTCACCACTTGTATTCAACATAGAGCTGGAAGTCCTAGCCAAAGCAATCAGGCAAGGGAAGGAAATTAAGGGCATCCAAATGGGGAAAGAGGAGGTCAAATTATCACTCTTTGCTGGTGATATGATCTTATGTCTATAAAACCCCCAAGATTCTGCCAAGAGACTCCCGGAATTGATAAATAAATTCAGCAAAGTCTCAGGCTGCAAAATCAGTGTACACAGATCACTAACATTCCTATACACCAACAACAGTAAAGCTGAGAATCAAATCAAAGACTGAATACCTTTCACAATAGCTACAAAGAAAATAAAATACCTGGGAATATATTTAACCAAAGAGGTGAAAGATCTCTATGAAGAGAGCTACGAATCACCGAGGAAGGAAATTGCGGATGATGTAAACAAATGGAAAAACATATCATGCTCATGGATTGGCAGAATTAACATTTTAAAATGTCCATACTATCCAAAGTGATTTACAGATTTGATGTAATCCTCATCAAAATACCAATATCATTTTTCACAGATCTAGAAAAAATAATTCTGTGTTTTATTTGGAACCAGAAAAGAGCCCAAAGAGACAAAGCAACATTAAGCAAAAGGAACAGATCTGGAGGCATCACTTTATCAGACTTTAAGCTATGCTACAGGGCTATAGTAACCAAACAGCATATGGTACTGGCACAAAAATAGAGACATAGACCAATGGAGCAGAACAGAGAACCCAGATATAAAACCATCCACATATTGCCATCTGATCTCTGGCAAAGCAGAAAGCAATATACACTGGGGGAAAGAATCTCTATTCAATAAATGGTGTGGATAAAATTGGATAGCCACATGTACAAGATTGAAACAGGATCCATATCTCTCATCACTCACAAAAATTAATTCAAGATGGATAACAGACTTAAATCTAAGACATGGAACCATAGAATTCTAGAAGAAAATGTTGGAAAAACTCTTCTCAGTAGCAGTCTAGGCAAAGAATTTATGAAGAAGACCCCAAAGGCAATCACAGCAACAATAAAAATAAGGGAGACTTGATTTAAGCTTCTACACAGCCAAGGAAACAATCAACAGAGCAAATAGACAGCCTGCAGAATGGGAGAAAATATTCACATGCTCTACATCTGATACAGGGCTAATAACCAGAATCTACAAAGAACTCAAGCAAATCAGCAAGAAAAAATCAAACCACCCCATTAAAAAGTGGTCAAAAGACATGAACAGAAGTTTTTCAAAAGAAGATAGGCTAATGGCCAATAAACATTTCAAGCTCTCATTTTATTTTTTTCTATACCCACAGTTTTAGTCATGCTTATAAACAACAATTCACAAATTTGCATATCTGAGCTAGACTTCTTTATAGCCAATGGTCTAGTTCACATGTTCACATTTGACATGTCCACATTGAACTTATGCCTCATCCCCTCCTTCAGTGTAGTTCTCCTCCTCTCTCTCAAGTGAATGTGCATCCACAATCTGTTTAGATTTTAAACTTGACCTTGGGAGTCGTCTTGGACACCTCATTCTGTCTCAGCTTCCATATCAAATTTTCATTGTCATACTAATTTTTCTTAAATATTCCTCAAATCTGTTCACTTCTCCATGTGTACATTTCCACCACTCTTTTCCAGGTTATCATCATCTGTGATTTAGGATTCTGCAATAGTCAACTACCTGATCTCCCTGTATTCTTTCTCCTTTCTCTAATCTCTTTACCAAGCCAGAGCCAGAAGGGAACTTTTCATGATGCAAATGTCCTGTTGCTGCTCCACTTGAAACATTTCAAAGGCTTTCCATTTCTCTCAGGATAAAGACGAAATTTCTTCACATAAATTACCTGGGCAAGCGTGGCTTGCTTCCTTTCCAGGCTTGGCTTACAGAAGGCTCACTCTTGCTTCATGTTCTAGGGCCACCCTAAGTTTGCCACCTCCATTCCCCAGTCTGACCCCACACTCTTCAGATTTTAGCTCAAGTGCTAAATACTCCAAGTACACCTCTTCTTATACCCCGTGCATGTCAGAGCTCCGTTAACATACAGAACTATTTCTTGTCAGCACTAACCACAGTTGTAATTTTACATTTCTCTGCATGAGATTTTGTTTGGTGTCTATTCCCCCATTTGTCTGTAAGCTCCATGAAGTTCAGGAACTATGCCTGTTTTTTTGTATGTTTCTGGGTTTTTGTTTGTTTATTCTCATATTTTCCGTGTGCTGTCTGACACACATGAGGTGCTCACTAATTTTCTGTTAAATAATTAATATTTACTGAGGGATTTTTTTCCTCAAAACAAGCTCTCTGGATTATTTTTAGTAAAATACCCAAATTTTATTCAGGCCTTGATAATTATGAGGTATCTTTTCCTCATGTGTGTGTCTTTTCATCCTCGAATGTGAGAAATACATGGTGGACTTAGTTCTCATTCTGTTTTGTATCATTTGGAATCCCTTCCACATGGAGGGCCCATTAACTTCAAAGGAAGCTCTGCACATGGAAAAGATACACAGGGAAAAAAGTGAAAGAAATCGAGCCCTGATTTTTGTCATGGTTAATGGCCTGGATCTTATAGAGGTTTAGGTGAGTAAACGCTGAGAATAAACAGCTCACTCTTAGTGAACTCTTCAGAAATGGCTGCGCATATGGCACAAATAATGCATAAATAGACAGTTGAGCAAATTCTGGGATGCAGTAAGAAAGGAAGAAATGCTTTAGGAATAATTTTAAGAATCAAGATAATGCAAAGTCCTACTAAGCCACAGAGGCATGAAAAATGCCCTCATTATGTGAGCATGGGCTAATATTCTGGAAGAGAGAGTCAGTGGGAAGAGGTTTCATGTGCCTTACAGGGCAGAATGGATGGATGATGACGAAGGCACCACAGAAGTAGTCCTTGCAGGTTTAGGAAGTCTAGAAAAAAAAAAGGGGGGGGGTGAGTCTCCTTTGGTTACATACTGAGATTATTTTATTAAACAGCAGCTTGGAGTTCTGTTTAGCTTACAAAATTTTATTTAGGTGGTTACAGTTTAAACTTATGCCACTGTCATTAGATGGAAGTTGGATTTTACAGAGAAACCAGAAAGTTGTTATTTTTTTGGCAGCTATATCTTCAAAAATGGGGGGGGATTTGATATGAATATTAAATATTGGTTCCTTATTTTTAATCAGTTTTTATTGCACTCTGTTAATATGTGTCAGTCGATTAAATCAGTTCCTTATTTAAAATAGTCAAACTTCTTTCATCATGGTGATTTCCCATATGTTACTCCAGAATTATTTCTTTTTATGTTGTGCTGTTGGGTTATTTCACTACCAGGTTGCTTATAATCTGCCTCAGTTTTTCAACATGCTGTGTTCATTACACATGAAAGGGAATCTCAAGAAATTGCCTATTTTAAACAAGCAATAATGTGATGTCAGCTGCATTTTTAATAACTTGAATATTATAGGAAAATACAGGGAAATTGAAGGAGGAAATAAATGTAACTTTAGATCTTACCATCAATGTTCAATTAAATTTTTTGATATATATATTATTTTTTATTCTTATATTAACAAGTGTAACTGAAATAATACCATACATGTAACAATAATAGTTACTGATCTAAATCCTTTACCTGTCTATATTAACTCATATGATCCTCACAACAACTCTGTTACAGGTATTATTATTATTGTTGCATGTTACATATGAGAAAATTAAAGCAAAGGGAGGTTGTTCCCTTTAACTCACCCAGTGTCTCCCAGGTAACAAGTATTGAAACCAGGAGCCAATCCCAGATAGTCTGACCCTAGGGTCCTACCCAATGTTAGCATAGCTTGGCAGAAACGTTTTTCTCACATCAAGTATTAGGTGTTTTTGCTCAGCTTAATTTAACATCAGAGGATTATACCACAACTTGTTAACCGGCTTGCTGTTAGGCAAATGCGTTGTTTGTAATTGCTTGCCATTAGAAGACATACATATCCTTGTATGTGTTGTGAGTTAAGGGATGGGACTCTGAAATCAGACCACCAGAAAGATCTTATTTCATTCAAGTGCTAAGAGGCTGAATCTTCGGAGTGTGCTCCACAAAGCGGAGCAAGATGGCGGACAGTGTGTGAGCTCCTACAAGGAGGGCATGTTGATTACAAGCATGGACGTGGAAGCTAAACAGGAGCATGGTTTCAGTTTTCTCACCTATCACATGGGAAAATGTTACCTCCCCCATAGGATTATTTTGTGGATTAAAATAAATAATGTGCATGGAGCTCTTAGCATAATGCCTGGCACCAAGTAATGTTTAGTAATGTTGGCCATTGTTATCCTCAATTCCTAAAAATGGAGTCCAATTATATTCTTTGCCTATTTTAGATACTTATGAAACTCTGATTTCCTACAAAGTTAAAACCATGAAGGAACATCCAAACATACAGATATCACTGAGCCAATTCATTCATAGTAGTGACAAATTGATTTTGTAGAGTGTTGAAAACAAAACACATATTTCATCATATATTTATTTTATGTCTTGAGTTGATTATAATTTAAATCCCTTTATATATACTTCACCTTATTTTCTTCTCACTGCTTCTTTATCCCTGTCATAAGATTAATTCATCAGATGTAAAAATATTTTTCACAGTATATCCAGCCACTGGTAAGACACACCTGGACATAGGTATGGTGGCCCTCACCTGATCATGGCGGTAGGGTACCTGGCATAGTGCCTGGTCCGTCATGGGCATTCAGGAAATACTGGTCGACTGTCTTATGAGGGTCTTAGATGAGAGAGACCTTTGAACACTCTCCTGAATTGAACTTATCCCTCAAAACTGCAGGCATGACCATCTTCCTTCCTCTTTTAGCAGGTGCCTCTGTGGGCAGGCTAGCTTCCATGATGAGTGGGCGCAAGAATGGGGGAAAGAAATGCCCTGAGCTGTATTTCCCTGTAGATCCTTCCAGATTTACCAATGTGAGAAGGTACTTTACTCCTTCTGGGGTGGAATGAGTAAGAAAACAACAGGAGTGCCCCTCCATTCCCCACCCCTCAGTGGCAGTCCTCAGTCTTCTCCCACCTTTTATTCCACTGGGTTTAATCCTTAAGCTGGTGGTTAGCCAGGGGTGTAGCTAGCCCTCCTTGGGTTAAAGGATCAATAGTTTATCAGTGCTGCTCCTGCCTTCTTGAAACCACTCCTCCAAAGCTAACCATGGCTACTCTGGGCCTCCTCCTGGAACCACTAGTGGACAGAAGGCTCCAAAGTGGGTCAAGGCAGTGCACTGATAAAATCCACTCCAAGGCCAGTCTGTACCCAAGCTTAAGTGTTTATTCCTTATTTCATTTCTTGTTTCGAATTATTGTCAGCCATGTTGTTTCCATAGCCTGTCAGAGATTCTGCAGTGATCAAATGACATCATTAATATATTATACATCAATAATAAAATGTCAACAAAATAGTCACATCCTCTGTGTAAATGTGAATCCCTTCCTACTGTGAAGTTCCAAGATATTAAAGTCCAAAGATTACATTCCCAAAGGAGTTCTCAAAGTCTAAGATATTTGTAGAATATCAAATTAAAATCATCTCTCAATTCTTATTCTCTCAGCCTCAGCCAAAGAGGTTCTCTTGCTCAGGTGGAATCTGGCACCTGTGCCCTGAGCTGGCCTCTAAAAGAACAGATTCTGGGCCTCTGAAGTTGAAATATTCCTTTGTGTTCCTTACTTCATAAATAATGCAAGGAGTAGGACACAGAACATAGTCCCAGTGCTAGCTCCACATCAACCAAATTTAATAAAACAAACGAATTTCCCTGCTCTTGAAAGCGATTATCCCAGGCCCTGTTTATGTTCCCAGACCCATTTGCTAGGTGTCGCCACTGACCGTAGCAGACATTCAGGGGTACTGAATCAGAGAGCATAGATGGAGGAAACCCTCTTGGTTTTAGTCCTACCAGTCTACCAATCAGGTTTGTTTGTTTGTTTGTGAACTTGTATTGGGAAAAATCTCTTCCTAAGAGGTTAGCTTTACCACTAATGCACTTACCATCAAGGGAAAGCCATCTATACACGTAGTCTCAGAGAAGGACACTTGAAATGTGCTGTTTGTTGCAAAGGTTAGGAATTTGCAGAGACTGCAGCCCCTGTCATCCATCAGGATGTATTTGAGTTATCTTTTCCTATGCAACATATTCAAATCCTAGCAATTCTAACTTTCCTTTTGCTTTTGTGTTTCTCTTCCTGCTTCCTGTTACATAATTTCTTGGTCTAAGAAGCCTAGGCTTCCTAACGGACTTTCTCCTTCCTAAATAGTTAATCCAGAGCCAGCCTGAGAACGTGTGCTTGGGGACAGAACAAGGTGGGGTAAATCTGTAAATAAGCCACACTAGTTGAAGTTAGCTATCCAACTCCTTCCTTGCCCTGGGTTGGAGGACAGAATGGCACCGAGGGCAGCTGATCTGACCCTTCCTACCTAGGCCTGGCCCTAATAGATTAAAGCTAGAACCTAAAGAGTGCTTTGTAGTGCATATGGACCTCAGCTAGCTTGCAGTATAAAAGTAGTAAGTCTAGTTTCACCACCTAAGCCCTAACGGCCTGTATATGGGAAGGCTCTTTTCTCTGGTAGTTGAATCCTTGCTTCAGGCATACCTTAGAAAAATCTCCGCTGGCCAAATTCAAGGACAAGTAGCATGCCTGTGCTTGCAAAGGTAGGTCCCTCCCTACCAACTGTGTGACTCGCCTGGCCTATGCCTTTGATCGACCCATGCAGCTCCCCAGCATTTGCCCACGTAGGCCCTGCGGTATGTGAACTACCCTCACAGACGCAGCTAGTCATCTGTTGAGAAAACCTATGTATAAGCTTTTGTAATCTAGCAAGATCAAACTGTCGAACAGCCTATGGCTTACAACCTCTGCCCAGGCTGTAGCTGTTAAAATAAAAAAGCCAGCTGCATAGCTGACAAAAACTCGCATGGTCGACTGTAAGCAAGGTCAAGGTCAAAACCCCCTGCTCACAAAGTTCAGGACCTTGGCCACACTAGAACTTTTCCACATGTACTTTTTTCTCCCCATAATTTTATTCCTTGTCTGTGTATTAATTTTATGATTTGCCATGTTGGCCAGATGTTGGGGTCTGAACTTACCCCTAGTATGTAGGTTTTGCCACTCTTGACAAGGCCTGCTTTCTTACACCATGGAGGAAGCCAGCTGAACACGTATTCTCTTAGGGTAGGCTGGGCTCCAAGAGAAGAGGCTGGGCTATTCCCGTCTTCTCATTGCTGCTCTTTCAGTTGCTTTCAAAGTTTCAGTGTTTGGCAAAAGAATCTTGGGTGATATTTATGGCAGTAAATTTTAAAAAATGGTTTGTCTGTAGCCGAACAAATGAGAACATGCCCTTTCAGCTCTCAAGGTCCTTTCTAGTCATATAAGTATGGGTTTCCTTGCTCTTGTTTACTTGGGTACTCAAAGCAGAATTCAATATTCAAATACTAAGAGGCTGTAAGTGGCTATTATAGTGAATGTTGATAGATTTGTTTTGACAATTTTCAATTTGAATGCAAATTAATTTTATATTTTATCCTTCTCTGTGAAGGGACTCTACAACTAACCCTACTTGTCATTCTTTTCAAATTTTTAGTCTTTGTCTTTTTTTCCGCACTTGCCTTTGTTTTCTTTTTATTAGTTTTCCCTTAGCATTCTTACTCCCTGTGTTCCGACCGTTTTTCCTGACTGTCTGCCTTTTTCTATCTGTTACCTTCGTTTCATGGTTTCTCTCTCCCTCGGCTCCTTAGTGGAAAAGTGTATTAGGAATCCCTTCTTTCTAAAATTCTATTTTGAGCTGATTTTCATTAGGAAAACAAATCTATCTGTGACAAATGTGATTTCTCTATTGTAAAAGGAAGGGCTGAGATTGGATCATCGCTTCTTAAACTTTTTGTGACAGCAACTGAATTGCTGACAGGGATCAGTGCTGACTTCACTTCTGTGGTGCCTAGGAATGGGTGTGTGTGTGTGTGTGTGTGTGTGTGTGTGTGTGTGTTTGCGTCCTCACAGCAGGGTAGCTGGAATACTCTTCTTTTTCTCTCCATGTTAGCAAGCCGATTGGAATGCAAATGACTGTAATGTCGTAGGGATAATCTTGAATCTATTGAATCTAATTATTTTGATATCAATTCTTTGCTAATTTCATTTTAACTGTTATTAGTAACTCATAATTTTCATGTAGTTCAATTGACTATATCCACTGGACTAAATGATGTTTAATAAATATTCTTTTTGGCTATAATATTAAATGATTCTAGCAACAGTTGTACCGGTAGGACCAGGTAGTTTATTGCTTCACAACAGCTTAAACTCTAAAACCTCGATTCTTGCCTTCACTTACATGGTATCTGCTTTTTTTTTTTTTTTTTTTTTTTTTTTAACCTCCTTGGCCCCTTAGTCCCTTTATCTTCTCATTGTCTACCTCTCTATTAAGCGCCGCTGCCCTTATTTCTCTGCCCGGCCTAGACCGAGTGGAGGATCACCTGAATTACTCGCTTGCCCAAAACCTTCAACATCTGTAATACCTCTGTACTCAGGTCACTTGGGTTCAGAAATTCAGGACGCTGGGTCAATTCCCATTTATCCTCTCCTTGTCTACATCAAGAGTGCAGAATGCTGCTAGAAAAGATAACTATGCTGACCGTGTCCCTGCAAGTTTTTGGTTTTCATCCTCAGCTTTCGGTCGTTTTTTAAAACCGATTCTAGTTGTGCTCACGCTCACTCGATTGCAGATTGTCCCAGTGAGGCATCACTAGCCTCCAGCCTTCCAGCTTCTCACCCACACTGTCCTGTAGATAATTTTGTCTCTTTTCTTGTCAAGACGAATGGAAAGATCAAATACGAGGCTTCCTAAACTTTCTACTCTGTTCCTCAGGAAGGACTTAAGCCCACCCTCGCTCACTCAGCCTCCCCCAGGCTCACACGATGGTGGCTTTGTCCCTACTCAAGGCCAGACTCTTCCCCGTCTCTTCATCTCACCACTCCCGTCGTCTTCGTCCTTTTATCATTTTCCCTGCATCACCAACATCTTACTCTCTACTAATTATTTCCTCTCAGGCAATAAATATGCTGAATTGTTGCCCATCCTAAACCAACCAACCAACCAACCAACAAACAAGACCTAAAACCAAACATCAACAGCCACCACCACTTTCTTTGACTCAGTGCCCTATTTTGGTTTTAACTGCATCTTCCACCCTCCTCTGGGGAGAGTTCTCTTCAGTCATTGTTTCCATTTTCTGCTTCCCATTCACTTTTCAACCCAATGAACTCCGGCTTCTCATCCCGCCACCGCACTGAAACTGGCATAGCCAACGACACTGCGGCGTCTGCATTGTACTGCCATGCCCTTTGCTGTACTGACCTCGACACACTTCCAACCACATACTCCTTGAAATCCACTTTTCCTTTGACTTCCATGACCCTATTGCTTTTAATTTCTCTGACATTCCTTTTCAGACCTTTTTGTGACCACCTCTGAAATGTTGGCATTCCCCCAGGGTTCCACTTTGAGCCACTGCTGTTTTGCTCAGAGCTTTACCTGCCACCAGTGTGTGTGCTGAGCACTTGCGAGTCTATACCTCCAGTCCTCAACTCTCCCTTTTGCTTCAGAGATCAGGTCTCCTCTGTGTGTGCTTCCTACAGCTACCTCAAATTCAGCATGGCCTTGGCCAAATTCATCGCCCACTCCCCACTTTCCAAATTTATAAATTTCTGGTAGTCACATTAAAAAATAAAATGGAGCAGGTGAAATTAATTTTTAAAATGGATTTTATTTAATATGCTAATATTATTTCAACCATTTAAAAATTAATGATACATTTTACATTTTTTGTATTACATTTTCAAAATTCAGTGTGCATTTTACACTTATTGCGCATCTCAGTAGAAACTGGTCAGTAGGGCTCGATGACCACATGCAGCTAGTGGCTACTGTGCTAGTTCTAGAGTTTTTACCATCACTAATTCCCTTCTCATCCATTGTGTAGTCTTGTTGAGTTTATCTACTAGGTACTGCTTCAGTGGGCTTGTTTCTTTTCAACCTTGTACATCATAGCTTTAGTTCACAGCCTGGTAATTAAGCTTATATAACCCAGTTTCTTTGTCCCAGGGAACAAGCATGATCCATTGGAATGCAGGGCTATATCATAGAACATCTGCCGATAAGTATTTTTATCTATAAAATAAGAAAACAGCTTAGATTCATGTTTATTATGTATATTCGTGCCAGCACCCTCGATCTGTATCCCCAAGAGGTCAATAATAAAGTGATAGATGTAACAAATACAATATATTTTCCCCACAGAATTTTAAAAAAATGTTTATTTCATCTTCATGCCATACTTTTTTTTATTTCAAAGTATTATAGGGTACAAATAATTTTGGTTGCATGAATCACTTTTATAATGCTTGATTACGGTTATAAGAGTGCCGATCACCCAGACATTGTTTATTGTACCCATTAGGTAGGTTTTCACCCGTCCCTCCTCTCCCCTCTCCCCGGTTGATTTCTGTTGAGTTTTACTTCCCTCTGTGCACATGTGTGCTCATTGGTTAGTTCCAATTTAGTAGTGAGTACATGTGGTGTTTGTTTTTCCATTCTTCAGATACTTCACTTAGGATAATGGTCTGCAGTTCCATCCAAATTGTTGCAAAAGACATTAAGTCATCCTTTTATATGGCTGGGTAGTTTTCCGTGGTGCACATATACCACATTTTGTTAATCCACTCATGATTTGATGGGCATGTGGGTTGATTCCACGTCTTTGAAACTGTGAATTGTGCTGCGATAAACATTTGAGTGCAGGTGTCTTTTTGATAGGATGACTTCTTTTCCTTTGGGTAAATAACCAGTAATGGGATTGCTGAATTGAATGGTAGGTCAACTTTCAATTCTTTGAGGAATCTCCAAACTGTTTTCCATAGAGGTTTTACTAATTTGCAGTCCCACCAACAGTCTATAAGCATTCCGTTCTTTTTGCATCCACGCCAGTGTCTATTGTTTTTGGACTTTTTAATAAAGGCTATTCTGAATGGAGTAAGGTGATATCTCATCATAGTTTTATAATAATAATTTTCATCTTGCTGATGATTAGTGACATTCAGCTTTTTTTTTCATATGTTTATTGGCCACATGCCTATCTTCTGTCGAAAAGCTTCTGTTCATGTCTTTTGCCCACTTTTTAATGGGGTTGTTTGATTTTTTTTTTCTTGTTGATTTGCTTGAGTTCTTTGTAGATTCTGGTTATTTAGTCCTTTATTGCTGCAGTCCCCAACCCCGAGGTCACAGACTCGTACCAGTCTGTGGCCTGGTAGGAACTGGGGCCGCAAAGCAGGAGGTGAGCAGTGGGTGGTGAGCAAGCCAATAAAGCTTCATCTGTATTTACAGCGACTCCCCGTCACTTGCATCACTGCCTGAGCTCCGCCTCCTGCCAGATCAGTGGCAGCTGGCATTAGATTCTTATAGGAGTGCAAACCCTACTGTAAACTGCTTATGTGAAGGATCTAGGTTGCGCGCTCCTTATGAGAATCTAATGCCTGATGATCTGAGGGGGAGCTGAGGCGGTGATGTTAGTGCCGGGGAGTGGCTCCGCATGTAGATTACCATTAGCAGAGAGGTTCGACTGCACAGAGACCATGATAAATCAATTGCTTGTAGACTCATCAAAACCCTATCAGTGAGTGGCAAGTGACAGTTAAGCTGCATCTGGTAGCAGGCTTTAAGTCAGAATCTGATACTTATTTGAGTCCTCACGTGACCCACCCATTATTTTATTTACCACTTCTGTCTGTGCCTCTTTCTCTCATTGTGCACTTGTCTCAGTCACAGTTTTGGTAAGCCCACAAGCTAACCCTAGCAAAAATAAGTAAAAAAAAAATTTCACTGGAGAGCTGCTTTGAAAGGGGGAAAGACTCTAAGACTGCCAACAAAATGAAAGCTATATTTAAAAGAAAATACCAAGAGTCCTGCTTAAATTATGGGCTCATCGCGACAGGTGATTCACATTCTCCAAGCCTGCTTTGTATAATATGTCGCAACCGGCTATCCAATGAAGCCATGAAAATTTCAAAACTGCTTCCCCACATGGAGACCAAGCACCCTGCATTAAAAGACAAGCTTTTGGAGTTTTTCAAAAGAAAAAAACATGAACACAAAGAACAGAAGCAATTATTGGAGGCTACCACTTCATCAAATGTGTCTGCACCGAGGGCATCATTCTCAGTGGTTAACTGCATTGCTGAAGCTAAGAAGCCCTTTACTATTGGTGAAGAGTTGATCCTGCCTGCTGCTAAGGACATTTGCTGTGAACTTTTAGGAGAGACTGCAGTTCAAAAGGTGGCACATGTTCCCCTTTTGGCTAGCACCATAGCTAGGCAAATTGATGAAATAGCAGAGGATATTGAGGCACAATTGTTAGAGAGTATTAGTGAGTCACTGTGGTATGCAATCCAGGTTGACTAGTCTACTAGCTGCAGAACTATTCAAGTCTTTGAACGATTACATATCAGGAAAATGGAATTGGTCATTTTGTATTAGTATATGCATGGACAGAGCAGCCGCCATGACTGGACGGCTTTCTGTCTTCACTACTCGGGTCAAGGAGGTCACTTCTGAATGTGAGTCTATGCACTGTGTCATCCACAGAGAAATGCTGGCTAGCTGAAAAATGTCACCTGAACTAAATGACATTTTGCAGGATGTGATTAAAATTACCAAACGCATTAAAGTATGTGCCCTTAACTCACGTCTGTTCACGTAGCTCTGTGAGGAGATGTAGGCAGAGCACATGTGTCTTCTCTTACACACAGAAGTGAGAGGGCTTTCTAAAGGTAGATCACTGGCCAGAGTTTGTGAGTTACGAGAGCCACTCCAGAGATTTCTTTTAGAAAAACAGTCACCACTGGCACCATATTTTCAGTGGCACAGAATGGGTCTCAAAACTTGCTTATTTGTGTGACATATTTAATCTGCTCAGTGAACTCAATCTGTCACTTCAGGGGAGACGACAACTGTGTTCAAGTCGGCAGATAGAGTGGCTGCATTGAAAGCCAAACTGGAATTATGGGGGCGATGAGTAAACATTGGGATTTTTGACATGTTTCAAAAGAGTCTGAGCATCACTTCCCAACCACAAAAGACCCCTGAACTGGGAAGGAGTGGATCTGCCACCCATTTGTGAATAAGCCAGGTGAATCGACTCTGTGCTAGAATAGGATCAACTGCTTGAGATTGCGGATGACAGTGGCCTTAAAAGTATGTTTGAGACAACTTCAAATCTCCATATGTTCTGGATTAAACTTAAGGCAGAATATCCTGAGATTGCCACTGAAAAGCCTACTTGCATTTCCAGCATCCTATCTTTGTGAAGCAGGGTTTTCTGTAGTGACAGCAACCAGAATGAGATTACAGAGTAGACTGGACATAAGCAACACACTTTGGGTGTCACTGTCTCCCATCACTGCCAGATGAGAGGAATGTAGTTGTAGGAAAACAAGCTCAGGGCTCATTGATTCTGCATTATGGTGAGCTGTATAATTATTTCATTTTATATTACAATGTAATAATGATAGAAATAAAGTACACAATGAATGTAATGCACTTGAATCATCCCAAAACAATCCGCCTACCCTGCCAACCCACCACCTGTCCATGGAAAAATTGTCTTCCATGAAACTGGTCCCTGGTATCAAAAAGTTGGGGACCACTGCTTTATTGGATGTATAGCTTGTGAACATTTTCTCCCCTTCTGTAGGTTGTCTTTTTGTTCTGTTATTTATTTCCTTGGCTGTGCAGAAGATTTTTAATTTAATCAAGTCCCGTTTATCTATATATTTTTGTTATTGCTGTGATTGCCATTGGGTCTTCTTCATAAATTCTTTGCCTAGGCTGATATCTAGAAGAGATTTTCCCCCAAATTTTCTTCTAGAATTCTTATGGTTTTGTGCCTTTATCCATCTTGAATTAATTTTTGTAAGTTGTGAGAGATATTGATCCTGTTTCATTCTTCTGCACGTGGCTATCCAGGTTTCCCAGCACCATTTATTGAATAGGGCTTCTTTTCCCCAGTGTATATTGTCTGCTTTGTCAAAGATCAGTTGGCTGCACGTGGATGGTGTTATATCCAGGTTTTCTGTTCTGTTCCATTGGTATGTGTCTCTATTTTTGTGCCAGTACCATGCTGACTTAGTTACTATAGCCTTGTAGTATAGCTTGAAGTCTGGTAACATGATGCCTCCTGATTTGTTCCTTTTGCTTAAGATTGCTTTGGCTACTTGGGCTCTTTTCTGATTTCACATGAAACGTAGAATTATTTTTTCTAGATCTGTGAAATAGGACATTGATATTTTTGTCGGAGTTGCATTGAATCTGTAAATCATTTTGGGTGTTATGGACATTTTAACAATGTTGATTCTGCCAATCCATGAACATACTTTCAAATTTGTCTTCGTGTGTATATGTATACATGTCTTCATGTATATATGTAAATACATGATTTATTAATACAATAGACATATATATAATTTTAAAAATAAGTATACATGTATTAGGTTTATGTACTTGAAGTCTGTTTTTGGTACTGCCAGGGGAGTGAGATTGGTGAAATTCAGGGTCTCATTGAACTGGATCCCTTCCAGCGTTACCTCACCTCCTCCTCCTGCCTCAACTTCATTCCCACTCACATCTTCTGCACTAAGTGGCTCTTTCAAACTTTGTTCTTGTTTGTCCTCCTCTAAGGAAAACAAATAAATAAACAAGCAGGCAAACAACTTCTTGACCTGACTAATTCTATTCTTCTACCAGTCTCTTCTCCTCAATGCAAGTCCATTACAACTTCCCGATTGTGTGGAGTTCCCCTTCTCTTGCTTGGCATACATTTCTTACTGTCCTATTATATTGAAACTATGTTTTCATGGGCCTACAAAACTCTTAAGGGCAGGGGATTGTGGCATTATCATGCTTTTTTCATCTTGACATGTGGTAGATTCTTAAGAAATGTTTATTGAATTAAATTCATGGCTCTCCTTGGTGGAGCCAGCCTGCTCTTCCAGTAGATGAAATGGTGATTTCCTTGTTGCAATTTGTGGAATATCTGGAGGACTTTTTCTGTATCCAAGGATACCTGATAAAATGAAATATTCCATATGCTTTCATTAAGTACTAAGACTAGTATGCTGTTTGTAAGCCTTGGGAGTGTAAGTCATGATCTTAGGATGAAATAATTCAACCAGCTCTTTCTTACTAAAAATTAGATGTCATCATGTGCACTGAGGAAAATGAAGTTTTGATTGCACATGTGCGTGCAGGGGTCTTTGAACTCCAGTGGGAATAAGAATCACTTGGGAACGTGTTAAAATGTAGATTCTCGGGTTTCATATATATACACATTTTGATTCATTCAGACTGGTAAGTGGCTCAGGAATCTGTATTTTTAGAAAGCATCCCAATGATTATATAGCTGGTAGAAATCACACTGTGAGAAATATGTTTTCTTTCTGAAGTAGAGAGTAAGAAGGGATAATTTTGAACCATGGAGAAAACCGCCTTAGTCTGGACCTGAGAGGGATTCTATGTGCAGGGTAGAAAAGCAACAGAGCCTACAAAGGAGAATGGGCCCCTGGGAGATGCTGAAACAGGAATCAGAGGTGGCAGCAACGGAGAGTGTGGAGAGGCTTGGAAGACCAATAATGCGGAGTTTGGTTTATTGCATAATTTTCCCTGGGGTTGGCCTTCCTTCTTCAACTAGAAAACTAATAGCAATATAAAAAATGAAATCTGATTATTAGGGTGTTTTCATATTACTTTGGTAAATGACAGTCATTCAATAAGTAATTTTTTTAATATTTCAGGATCTCTGGGATAGTGAATGTTTCAGTATAGGACAATTTTTGACATTTAAGGCAATATCATACAATTCCATATACTATTTCATTTCTAGTTCTGTGATGACAAAGTTATCCAGCATAGACGACTTGGCAAACTATGCCATCTGGAAAACAGAATTTAACTTTCAACAACTGTGAGAAAAAAATGCATTTTTCCTTAAAAGCCATTTATAAATAATTTCTGTCAAATCTATAATCCAAGTTGTTAATGTTTTAAAATTTAAAAGCTGTATAAAGATTTTTATGAAGATACTACATGTTTTTTCAGGATGGCAAATAACAACCAGAAGTAGATGGATAAGTCGAGGCTACTAAAAAAAACCCCACACTTTTCAGTTTATTGTTTCAGCTTTCTCCCTCAATCAGCGTTACTTGGGGGCTATTAACAAGGAGCTAATTGGTTGGATTGAGTTTCTTCTTTTTAATTTGCTGGCCGGTGTCTGGTGGAAATCCTAATGAGCTGCAAACCAGATGCACAAATGGGCCAGTAGGTTGGAAGGGGAAAAGAGGCAGTGGGCATGGAGAGTCTATTGTTCATCCAGTCAGCTAAACGTGTTTTAATTGCAGCAGCAATGCCATAAACTTGCCTGGCACAAATCTGTCAGTCTGCCTCATTTCGTTCCTGTCTGTTTCAGTCACCCTGCTTCCAGCATCCTTATGAGTCTGACATTTTGATTTCATTCATTGACAAGGGAGATTTCCCTCTAGTCCTCTGCCCTTTTGGAAGATAAATTCTCTTGAATACCTCAATGAAGTTGAGCTTGGAAAAGGAACTATGTTGTTCTTATTGCAATTAATATCTTGTTTTTAAGTTCACTTAGTCCAAGACCTCTAATCTCCACTGGTTTATGTTAAACTGAGCACCTCTGCCAATTTCTGCTCTTCTGCAGGTGATTCGCAAGGGCTGGCTCACCATCAGCAACATTGGCATCATGAAAGGCGGCTCCAAGGGTTACTGGTTCGTCCTCACTGCGGAGAGCTTGTCTTGGTATAAAGATGATGAGGTAAGCCACAGAAAGTGACTAAGTTTTCTTCGTGAAGTGTTTCTAATTTTATATTTATTGATATTATCGTGATATATAATGTTGAGACATCAGTGGTTCCCTTTCGGTGAGATTTGGCTTGGAGTATTTGTTTTAAAAAAGCACTGTTTTTTTCCTCATAGATTTGAAATTTTATAATGTTTCCCTCAAATTTCTTTTCTTGTTTATTTCTTCGGTATAGGCATATGTTTGTTGACCTGAAGAAATGGAGTTAGGGATGAGGAGTTGGAAACTTCCTTGTTTATAATAACATCAAGGTACTGGTAGAGTGGGGGCAATTTACATTAAATAATGTGTTGAAAAGACCCCCGGTCATAAAACATCTTAAGAGTAAAATTAATAATACTGATGCAGAGTTAATAAAGCATTTTGGAATTGTTGCTGTGACATCTGTCTCGAACGAAAGGCTTTTGAGAATGTCAACATCACTAGTCTTCAAGTGAGTCTCAGATAATTACAAGTTTTGTTCTTTGAGAACTTGACATCTATGTAAAAGCATGACTTACAGTAATTGTGGTATTCTGGTTCTTGTTAGATGTTAATAATTTTGGTCCTGTGACTTACTACTCATGTAAATCTGATGGCTACAAAAGTGCAAAAAAGTCATGTTAGTCTTACAGAGCCATTTAAGCACTAGAAGGTGATGCTATTAAATTTGGGAGTATACAGATAGAAATCAAACTGTGTTTGGAAAACTTTAATAGCTCTGGTATGACCTGAGGATTTTCTGGTACTTATAATGCACCATGCAAACGTTAGGTAAGAATACTCTGTAATAGCAAAGCTATGTGCAGGTGATGTCTTGGTTTTATTTGGCTATGAAGGGGTGTGTTTCAGAGTTGAGTCCTTCCTATCATGGCTTGATTTCTTTTGAAAACATTGTAAGGCACCTTTGTCAATTCTTGGAGGAAGTTTCATGTCTTATATAGTTCTTCCCATTTCCAAAGAGATTTGTATGTAATAGTGTGTGGAAAACATATTGTATGATTGCTTGATTGCCACTGAATTTTCTACAGTGAGAGAAATTAGATCCTATAGTAATGTCCAAATAAAATTACTATTTAAGAGCTTATATTTAAATTTTTATATCACTGACCAGAGTCTAAAGTAGAATTGGTCATTGTGATAGTCACAATGTGAGGATTAGCAATGGTTTCTTTCTTGTACTGGCTGCTTAGTTATCCCTGTCATTCTGTGGAAATCTCTAGTTTTAAAGATCACAGCTTGGGGAGCTCCGAGATACTTCCCTAGATATAAAAAAAATAAATAGATTATTTTCTTTGCTGTTCAGTTGCTCTAAGATATCTTCTCTTAGATACATTTTTCCCAAGAATTTAGATGATCATTTATGTATATTTAAATACATATCAGTTTTGGGACTTTTCTCAGTTATACCCGGACATGCAAAAAATTTTACTGAGGAATCATAATAGCTAGTTTTGGTATGTACATTAATTAACTCATTTAACCCATATTACCACCTTAAAGATAGGTAGTATTAGTACTATTACTGTCTTTATTTTTCAGATAAGAAAACTAAAAAAAAAAACAAAAAACCCACCAACCTTTTAAAAAGTCATTTCTACAGGACTCAGTTTCCCTTATTGCAGAACATTTTGTTTTGGCAAGGAAAATAACTTCCATGGTCACATAGCTAGTTGGTGGAAAAGCAGAAATTTGAACCCAGGCTGTTGGGCTCCAGACCCTATGCTCTCAAGCACAAATGTAGGCAAGAATCCCAAAGATGGCTGGAGTTGTCCAAGTCAATCTCATCCCACAGAGGATTTATTAAGATGCTTTCTAGGTACCTCAGCCTTGACCTATTCCTGGGTTTTAGCACCAGAGATGTGGAAGACTCTGGAGTCACTACTGCTATTGGAGTGTGACTTTAGAGTTCTTTTGTCTGACTGTGTGGGTCCTGAAATAAGCCCATTAGGAGACACATGATGCTCCCTGTAGGGAAGGAAGAAGACTTGAGAGCTTGGTGAGCTCGGGGTCACCAGTCATCTCCTCCAAAGCCTCAGAATAACTTTTTACAAAATTGCTGCTGAAGCTCCCTCAAGAGCACTTGACTACAACAAATAGAAAATAAATGCGTACAGTTACAATATTAACAGAGTGCCATGAACATCATATTAAAGGTATATGTATGGAGGGCAGATCATTTCAGGAAAAAGGGAAGGACAGACAAGGCTGCTGCTCTGTGGGACTAACAAGCAAGCATGCTAATAATATAATACCAGATATTAAGTGCTTGGAATAAAATAAGATAGGGCAATGATTGAGAAAGTGACGAGGGAGAGGCCTTCAGATTGGGTGATCAGAGGGAAGGAGCACTTGAGCAGAGACTCAAATGGTGCACTGTGCAGACGATTTTGTGGAAGAACATTCCAGGTAGAGGGAACAGTAAGTATGAGATCCCCAGCAAGGGGAACCTACAGAAGGCCCGTGGCTGGAGCATAGGAACAGTGGGGGAGAGAAGCAGGAAATAAAATCAGAGGCCCCCCACATTGGGTGGGGGCCGTATCAGTCCTTACCCAATGATTTGGATTTTACTTCAAGGATAATTGGAAACCACTACCATGTTCCATCCGACAGGTTGTGACAGGATCGGGTTGACAGCTTAGAAAGATTACTCCGGTTGCTGGGTTGTGTGTAATGTGTGGGATGGGACGTGTGCATGGAGAGAGGGGCGTGGCAAGAACAGAAGAAGGGAGACCAGCCGGGAGACTCTGACAGTGACCCAGGTGACAGGCGACGGTGGCTGCTCTGAGTCATAGCTGGGGGTGAGGAGCTCTCACTGTCAAGGTAGCGGATCTGTGGGCTACACCTGAGTCATTAGCTGCTGTTACTCTTTCAGAACTCTGCTCAAGGAACAAGACAGGGAATTTTCAAAATATGAATGCCTGACTCAAGAACGACCACAATCCTCAAACTGTCAAATTGTCTGTGTCGGGGAGTGGGGCAGAGCCTTGTCTTCTGAAGCCATCCCTTGTTCATCATTCGCCCCCTCGCCACTCCCCGCTGCCCCCACCGCGGCGGCTCTCTACCCTGCTCCATTCGCTTCTCTTGCAGGAGCTTCCTGCCACTGCAGGCTGTCTGAGCCTGCTGTCAGAGCAGAAGGGAGGGGCAGCGCCGATCCTTGCTCTTTGCTGGTATTTAGCAAGCAGTTATTTGTGGCTGCGGGGGGCCGAGGCTGGGAGGGAGGGTATGGGGAGAAGATCAATTGGGCAATGTCAGGAGGGTGGGTTTGGAGGTTATGATCCCTCTCTGTCCTCTTGAGCACTCATCCTCGAACAGCAACATGTTCCGCGATGCTTAGATTCCATAGAGGTCTTGCTGAAATGTCGTTCAGCTGCGTATGGATTAAACATGGTTCTCTGGGCAGCCTCGAGAACCCCGAATTTAGTGTCCCTTTGTGAAAAGAAGCTTGAGTACTAACTCAACTTTTGGAGCCACTTCGTGGGTAAGCTGAGTGCTTGTACTCTTTCTATACACATGTCAGCACCTACACACATTGGAAATCCTGTTACATGACAATTTACCTTTCTTAATTAAGCAAATGTGACACGCGAAATATCATTAATTTAGTTGAAGATTCATTCATTTATTCAGTGAAAAATTTCTATTCAGATTTTCATAGAGGATTGTCATATTTTTTAATGTGTTCTGTCTTCCTCCTACTTATATAATTAGACTGGTGTGTTTTCATTATAATATAAATGGCTATTTAATAAATAGCATATTATAGCATATGAACATAAGTATTGTTTTAGCTTTGGACAGGTTTATAATAAATATAAATGACTTATGAAATATATTTGTGATTAAAAAGCAATGGCTCAAACTGTTTTTTAGGATAACATTAATTGATCAAAAGACCATATAGAGCATCTGTTTGGTGCCCTGGAAGGGGTGAGGTGCTAAAGGGTATGGGTCCCTATGACTAACTGCCAGTGCTGGAGCAAGTGACTTCACTTCCCTGAGCCTCAGTCTTCTCACTTATGAAATGGGGACCATTGTTCAACAAATCATCTCAATGGGATTTTTTTAGGACTCTGAGAAATCATATATTAGTAAGTGCCTCTGGTACCACACTGGTATATTTATTCTAGCCGTGGCAAGAAACACCAGCCCCTCCCACTGTAATGTCCTTTGACTTGCATTATCTTCTAATTTCCAAATTTTTGTCATGTCGGGTTGTGAAATAGGACATATGGGATCTGGGTTGTCTTGGCAGAAAATGACAAGGTTCAGACACGAGGAAACTGAGATCCCATTTCTTCAGTGAGACTTTCCATGCTGTCTCCTCTCCAGCCTATAGTTTCTCCTATATCTTAACCAAGAGTTTAGAGATGATCATACCAAACTGTATTGTACCTATTCAAGATGGCAGAGGCACTAGCATGATAACGTGTAATAATTTTAAGCTAGAGTTGGCATGACTGTAAGACCCCCCAGCATTTTTCCACTTTCTCCCCATCCCGAATAGATCTATCCACCCTACTCTTGAATTTTGAATGGATGCAAATACCCGCTCAAGCATCTGTGGACTGTACTTTTTGAACCAGTACTCTACAAGACAATATGTTATTTGTGATGTTACTGATAGATGACTTTAATAGAAAGGTGTCCACCTGTGTCCTAGGCTATGTTAAGTTTCCACATGTTATTGTCAAGGAGTCTTTATAATATGGCGTGGTTATGGTAGACACAATTTATCTACCTGACTATGTTTTATCCTGTGACGTTATCCCAAGATTGGGGCTTTTCTTCAGTGTAAAAAGAAACGGGGACCGGGCATGGTAGCTTACGCCCCTAATCCTAGCACTTTGGGAGGCCAAAGTGGGAGAATTGCTTGAGGTCAGGAGTTTAGGACTAGCTTGAGCAAGAGTGAGACCCTGTCTCTACCAAAATAGAAAAAAAAAATAGCTGGATGTGATGGTGCACACCTGTAGTTGCAACTATTCAGGAGGCTGAGATGGGAGGATCGTTTGAGCCCAGGAGTTCAAGACTACAGTGAGCTATGATCAGGCCACTATACTCTAGCCTGGGTAACAGAGTAAGACCTTGTTTCTAAAAACAAAAATAAAAAAAGCACCTTTCACAGAGTTAGACTGTTTATAAATATCACCAAAGGGATTTTCCTGAGCCCTGCTGTTCCTTTCTCTAGATCATGCTGCAATGCTCCCAGACTCTGGAATTTCCTACACAAATGGCCCTGAGCTCATTTCTAGAGGTTGCATGAGTCTCTTCCTGGGTTCATCCTCTGGAGGACACTGTGCCAATGTGAGCGTCCTGAGGCCTGCAGGGCGGCGAGCGGGTAGCTGTTGGTGGGTAGATGAGAACAGAGCTTGGACACACAGACTTGTGTGTCCATATGCATCCCATTGTGCTCTGGGATGGATAATATTTACCTCCTTTGATTTCTATCAAAATATTAACGTACGGATATTTGTAGTAATTACCTCTACTAAGAATTTTGGAAAGAAATACAACCATTCAAATAACCTCAAATAGAATATTAGATGCCCTTCTGCAAAGCAGTGTTTAGCCAGTGGACACCCCACTTGGGTGTGTCACTAGCAGCTCTAGCCTTTGGCTGGCCCAGCCTGAGAACAGTGTATCGGCTTCATTCTTTGTCTTCACCCTCCTACTCACCCCTCAATGCTGTCGGTCTGGACTGCCCCAAACTCAAGGTGCTTCTCACTCTATTATGTATATATGTCAGCTCATCTCTCAGCATCTAGTCTGGCCTTCACTGCGGGCTCCTTTGCGTATCCAAATTAGTCGAAATGTTCAACCAAACCAAATGGCTTTCCAGGCAACAAGAGGCTCCCTACATAGTAGTTGTGACTGTAAATAGCGTTCCTCCTGCACATCGTACCTGCTTGCACTCATGAAGCCAGCTTTCGATCTGAACGATGCCCTTGGTGATGATCGTCATCATCGAATGATTAACAGTTATTGAGTATTTATGGTTTACCAGACACTGAACGCTTTATTTACATTCTCCATTTTAGAGATGAAATTTAAGGCTCAAAAACAATGAGTAACTTAGCCAGCTGCTCAGCGTCAGTGCTGTGCTCTTAATTTCCTGAACATTTCCCGGCAAATATTTTCTGAGCACCTGTTATATTCCACGCATTATCCTAGTCACTAAGGATAAAATGGTAAGCAAAGAATTCGTGGTACTGGCCCTTACAAAGGATATTTCCCAATGCAGAAAACATACAAACAAACAGGAAAGCCCATCAGATACTGATCACATGCTGTGAAGAAAACAAAGCCAGTGATGTGTTGACATAGAACATATACGGGATGGAATCACAGGATGGGGGAGACTTTAAATTGCATAGTTAGAGAAGATTTGTGTTAATGTCCTGAGATAATATTGAGACTGATGAATTCAAGGGACAGAATTAAGCCCAGTGTGACTAGGGCAAAGAGAGAAAGGGACTCTAAGGATTAGGATTTTGTCGTTAGGAAGTATTTTTGTTATTGTTGTTTGTTTTTGTCTATTTTTTTGGTTTTTTTCAGAGACAGGGGTATTGCTCTATCACCCAGGCTGGAGTGCAGTGGTGCAATCATAGTTCACTGCAACTTCAAACTCTTAGGCTCAAGCGATCCTCCTGCCCTAGCCTTCCAAGTAGGCAGGACTACAGATGTGCACCACCACGCTAGGCTAATTTAAAAATTTTTTTTTGTACAGACAGGGTCTCGCTATGTTACTCAAGGTGGTCTTGAACTCCTGGCCTCAAGTGAGCCTCCTACCTCAGCTTCCCAAATAGCTGGGATTCGAAGTGTGAGCCACTGTGCCCGGCCTCCTCTATTATTAACATATGACATTAGTATGGTACCTTTGTTAAAATTAATGAGCTGATATCAACATATTCATTATTATTCACTAAGATCCATGTTAGTCAAATATACTTAGTTTTTACCTAATGTTCTTTCTGTTCCACAGTCCCATCCAGGGTAATTTTCTTAATTTTTTGTAGAGACAGGGTCTCACTATGTTGCCCAGGCTGGTCTCAAACACCTAGCCTCAAGCGATCCTCCCGCTCTGGCTTCACAAAGTGCTGGGATTACAGGCGTGAGGCCCTGTGCCTGGCCCACCGTTGAAGTTTCTAAACTAGAGAGTCACATGATCAGGTTGGAATTTTTTTACAAATCCCTTTAGTCATCTTGTGGGGAATGGATTGAAAGATGGCAAAACTGGATTGTAGTGTTATTAGAAAGCTGCTGCTTTTTGTGTCTATTGTGGTCTATGTAAGAGATAATGGTGGCTTGGGCTGGGATGAGTTGATGGAAATTGATAGAAATAAATGGATTTAAGAGATTTTTCAGAAGGTGAAAATTGACATGACAACTCATCACACATGCTAAGTATTCCTGCAAACCGTAAGCCTTTTTTGACCGGGAGTCATTGTTTAGTTCACTGTCCTGCCACCAGGAACCACAGCACTGCTAGGCACTAATTAAATATTGATTGAATGAAGGTGTGATTGAGCAAGTAAATGAGTAAATTCAGCATAGTAATTCATCATGTCTTGGCATATCAAGGGCCTAAATTAAGTTATTGAATTTCAGGGTAAAATTACTCTTAGAGATAGATAATCTTAGAATTTTGTTAATTTTCATCATTAAAGGTTAATGGATTTTTTTTCTCCTTTGACTATATAAATGTAAATTTCTGGATTAAAGATTATTTAAGCAGAAAATAAATTTCCCAATGTTATTTTCGCACATTATAAACATATGTTGCACCATTCTTAGGAGGGATTTAGAAAAGAGCAAGATGTGAAGATAAAATAGAAATTGTCATTTTTTTTTTTTTTTTTTTCCTATTTTTAGTAGAGACGGGGTGTCACTCTTGCTCAGGCTGGTTTTGAACTCCTGCGCTCAAGCAGTCCTTCTGCCTCGGCCTCCCAGAGTGCTAGGGTTATAGCACGAGCCACTGTGCCCGCCCTTGAAATTGTCATTTTCAAAGGATTTTTCGTCTAGATAATTTTACATTAATACTTTAAAATCAGATTTGGAAAAAGTGGCCTTTCTTTAACATATGTCTAAAATATGAATTTTAGGAGAATAGGATACTGTGATTCAAAGAGAAAAGAGCCTTATTTTTCTTAATGAGAAATGTGTAAAAAAAAAAGTATAAATGTATAAATTTTAACAAAGTTAAAAATCTATAAAGAAAGGGAACTGCTAATTTATAAATAATAAAAGCACTTAGTCAATATTCTATTTCTGTAGTCCAACATTAAGATTGAAATCATAATGGGCTGCTCCTAAGAAACCAGAGTAATACAACAGAAGCATTTCTAATGGAAATGTACTAACCTTACGCTATTGAAGAAAATCCAACATCTGCATCGAAATAAAGACATTCTTTGGACTCTTAAGAAATTACAGGCCTCATTTTTGTGGGTTGAAGTGTTTGGATAGCTTGATAAGGAGATTATATAATTCCCTTATAGGGATATTTACTTAGTATTGTTTTTATTGTGTAGCTACAACAGATGACAAATGTAACTTCAGTAACTGGAAACAAAATGACAGTTATATTCCTGGATGGTCGAAGTTGAGACCAAGAAGTTATAGAAATCTTCAGCTTTCTTTCCATTTTCACTTATACTTTTTAAGATGGTGCGTATTTCCTGCTAGATCTGTGTGCTCCTTGTGGTGGAGAGGGTCAGCATTGACCCTGTGAAGACTGTTCACACTCCTCCTTGAGTCATTTTAGTTACTCAAAGCTTAGGTATTTTTACAAAAACATCCCAATGAATATCGAACTTTTTAACCCATTTATGTTACTTAAAATTCTTCATGATCATAATTGTTTTTCACACACATGAACTACCTTGTGTTAAGATTTTAAATGTAGAATGATTTCATGCCAACATTTCCACGTTCCGGCATTATCCAATGTGCATTATCCTATGTGCATTGTTTGTCCTACTCAAAAGTTTATGCTGGAAGAACAATGTTACCCTTTATATTACTTTTGCCCAGAAGAGTAAAATTTTCAGAGGTGTCTCATTTGATGAATTTAAAATGTATATAAAACAAAGCATTTTTTTGAAAGCTAAGTAAAAAAAAGTGGTTTTTTTTGTTTTTTTTTTTTAGAAAAGACGTTACCCTTATGTTTTAAGGAAAAAGATATTTAAAACGTTATCCTGGAATGCCTCACTTTACGGTGACTCTGCTGCCCTCCTAGTTTTCCCTTTGGGGTTGGGTAGATTGGAGCAGTCTCCTTAATGTTCTTGTCTCATCCTGAGTGATCAAGCACCCTCTGGAGACTGCTTCGCAGGTTCCAGTAGAATGATTCCATACGTGAACTCCTGTAGGCGGCCTTTGCAACAGGTAAAGCATTTAAAATTTGGTGGAACTATGTCAATGTTCCGTGAGACATTTTTATATTGTCTTCTGTTTATACTTTACATTTTGTGAAGTATTGTTTTATTTGCTAGTCATGGGGCTTTTATTTAAGGTAAAAAGCTGCATTGCGCAACGTGTCTGGCAGAAGAAGTTAGTTTTAGCAGATGACGTATTTCCGTAAGATGAGATTGCTTAAGCGTGAGACATTTAGATTTAATCATACTTTCTGCTTCATAGTTTTGCCCCATCACTCAATTTTTTTTTTTCTTAAAGAAATTACAGTGTCAGGTTTGGTTAAAATATCACAAAATCAGAAATTTTGAACCTCGTGGGGACTCTTAGCCTTAAGACTAAATCTTTCATTTCAAAAATGAAATATCCAGAGACTGTACTTTCAGGGATCATTTCTATAGTTGGTTAAAAATGAAATATCTGAATGAAAAATAGTTTGCTTTAGTTCCAAATACTTAAAATGTCTTAATTATTAAATTTGAAATGAGTTTCTAGTGGCCTCATGTTATAATTTTTTAAGCTTGGCCAGAATAGAAGATGAAAATAAATTTTACTTACTGAACTTAAAATATGTTAATGAACCAAACAAAGTTGACACATTTCTGATTTTATCCATCTTTCCACTTTTTACCCTTAAGTGTTTGAAATATTCATATACAAAACCAGCCCTGATAATTTCACTCCAGTTAACAGTACATAAACTGAAGTTGTGATATTTTCTCAAAAGATATAGAAAAATATACATTGCGTATCTGTTAACCACTTTCCTTGTGCTTTTGAGAATATTGAATTGCCTGAACATCTTAAGAGTTTGAAAGTTTACAGTAAATGGAAGTATATATTTCAAGTGAATACATTTGCTCTGTAAATTCTACTTCTAGAACTATGGCCCCTTCTTACTTAAACAATGACACAATAATAAATCTGTGTATATCAATATACTTGGAAATACTGTAGTTTCAACTTCAGCTTTCCATATATCAAAAGAAAAGAAGCAATTATTTTAATACATTTGAAAATTTTTTTGGAAATTTATTTATAATCTTTTCACCATGTTTTACCCAGACCCAGACTGGCAGAGTTTATTAACTCAAAATACTTGATCCTCTCGAATATTATGCTTTCTTCCTTTTTCTCCTTTCTCTCACCACCCCCCCTTAAAAAAAAAAAGTCACAATATAGAAAACTGTACTTAGTTTATGGATTAAGATATTAGAATAATTTATTCTTTATCAAGCGTCAGACTGAGGTTTTATTGTTATATTGATTTTTTATATTGATGTGGGGTTCTGCAAAGCTGTGTATCATAAATGTCAAGGGTAGTGATTTACTGACACAATTAGGAAAAGAGAACTATAGAAAGCACAGGAACATTTTCAGAAATGGGTTTTATTATATTTCATAGGCACCACTCACTTTACTTTTGGTGGGTTTTAATATTTGAATCAAAATAAAATAATAATAATAATACATACGAGTTAAGTATTAAACCAACAGATTAAAACCCCAGGCCCCCAAGCCCCTCATTTTGGTTGTAGCTCTTGGTGTAGCTGCTATGGTGTGAGGGCTGCTTTCTTTCAATGGCTGGTTGTCATTCAGGCTGGGTTGTCATGTGACTGCCTGTCTGTGCCTGCTGTACAGGTGAGCGGATGTTCTGCACAGCAAGTGTAGACAGGCAGACACATGACAACTCTGTCCAGCCAGGCCCTTGGTTCCTTCAGGTTTCCTTTGCTCATAGACAGATACAATCAGCCTGTTTTCCAGATTTGGTGATTTTGGAGAGTAAGGGGAAAGGGAGAAAAACACACAATAGAATTAAACATTAAAACATTATGGAGCTAAAAACAAGTTAGACTTTTGACTTTATTCAGAAAGTACACTTATACATTTGTTCCAAATGTGCTAACATGGATAATGTGTGTAACAGAAAACTCACATTAAAATTTTGAGGAAATAAAAAGATTAAACACAAGGTTCATTCTTAAATCCGATTCATATTATTACTGGCCCACATGCAGTCAGAGTTCAGAGTAATTGAACCAGATGTTTTTCCTCTTCACAAAAACTGCATATTTTAATACTGAAGTACAGATAAAGACTATGTTTATACATGTTTCTTGTAGTAGATAAGTACCATAACCTTGCCCATGAAAAAGAAAATTATCATTTACATGGAAACAACAACTATTTTCAAAATAATTAATGAGCCTAATGTATTTGGCAATCCAACCAGCTGACTTTGGTATCTGATGCTTTGATAATGGGATTTTACAAGGGAATGTATTTTTACCAGTACTATCTTGAACAACAATAGCTTATTCAAATTTCTCATTTTCCTTTTAAATGCAAAGTTTCTAAGTATGGATGTGAAAATCAAATTAAAGGCAGTTGTGAGCTTAAGTTATCCACCTCTTAATTAACTACAGGGCCATGCCGTGAATCAAAAGGGCAAAAAGGATATCAGAAGGGTAAAGGGTTGCGACATTTTTGATGCTCAGAATGTGTTTTGGACATAGCACAATACAGTAAAAAAATAGTACCTTAAACACAGAAAAGGAAATTTCATTTTCAAATTCATTTTGGGAGGTAGATTTTTCTTCGATCTCCCAGACTGTAGGGTGAATATTAGTTTATTATCCAAAAATTGAAACCAGACCTTTTGGAAAATTTTCTTATAATTTGTGTAAGAAAGAATTAATCATGTTAAATATGCAGATATAAAATTTAATTCTGGTGAGTTGAGAATAATTTTACTGATTATTTTAATATAAATTACCAATTCACATCTGTAGAGGTATTAAACAAATTGTTCTCCCCTTTTAAAATCAAAATATCCAAATAGTCAAAATTCCAGTAAGTAGGATTTCTTAAAAAACAACGACAAAAAGTACATTACTGTCCAAGGAGTATATACTTAGGAATTTTTTCAAACAAGTTTAAGGAAAACAAATTGTTATTTATCTTTAATTGTAAAATTCTGAGAAAATAGTGAATCGAAACTTTATGGAGAGCAAAGTTGTTTTTAGAGACTGTGAAAAAAAATGACAGTTTTCTATAAATCTCAACTTTTATGCAGTGATCAGATATGGTAATGTTTTAACAAAGAGTTGATAAGTGCAATTTTCTATGTATTTATGTAATTTTTCAAGAAAATAAATTTCTGATTCTGTTTCTGGCCATCACTTCAGAGCAGAGGAACTTTTTTTCTTTTCTTGACAGAATAAAAAACATGAGTAAATTTGGCTGACATTTAAATAATTACAAGGTCAGAGAATGCAAAAAAGAAGTACCTCAAAATATTATTTTTTTATTGTTGCATTCAGTGCAACAGAAAGTAATTATAGAGTGATTCACTTACAAAGAGTATACTGGTAGAAATTAAAAATTATCATAATTCTGTATAGCTTTTCTCTCTCTCCCATAAATTATTTGATCCAGTTAACTCTGTTCAATTAAAGGAATGATGCATGCAACCTGAAAAAATAAAAAGAAATATTCGTGAGTTTATATGTTATGCTTTAATATGAAGCAGTTTTATTAAAGCAAGATGTAAAAAAAAAATTTTTGAGCCAGAAAAACCATAACAGTTTTTTAGGGAGAAAAAAATATTGCTGAAAATGATTTTTCTACTCATAAGGCGTTTGTACAATTTATGTTTCTGATAGATTTTAAAAACATAATGAGCATGCGGCATACGCACACTTCATAGTTATGTTGAACCTGCCCCTAAACTTGTTAAAAAAGGTGAAAGATTGAAAACGCTTTAAGACTTTTTTTCTGTCTTCCAAACTATAAGGTAAATATTAGTTTATTATTACTTAAAATACTAGCTAAAATGTAAAAGAGATACTTATGTTATTATCATACCACGTAATTTTTCATATGGCTATTACACCTTATTTCATTTTTGTCTTTTATTTCTTAAGGAAAAAAATGCAAGAAAAGAATTATCTTCTAAGTCTTCTGCAGTAAAATTAAACCAAAGCAACTCCAGGAAACTGGTTGCCATGATAAGTCAGGAAATTCAAAATGAAGATTTAATTATTTTCCTTAATTTACTTCGTTACTTATATTTATTAAAACCGATTTTAAAAAATCTTAATAAGAGATCTTTGAAAATGGGTAAATATTTATATCTACCTAACTTGCAGGACACCAAAGTAAAGAGGAATTTGAAGTAAGAAAGTTTCAATCTTAACTCAGGAATTTCCTGTCTCAGGTTTAAGTCTGACCTTCTAGTTATTTTAAGCCAGGATTTCTGAGTGATGGTCTCTCAGTTATTATTTGGCGGTTATTGTGATGGGTGTGCTATTCTCCTTAGAGTAGAGTAAAATGAATTGTTTTTTAAAGAGCTAGAGCCCTTACAGGGTAATTGAAAGTTTGGGCTTCTCTTTAGTGAGCATGGATGCTTGTGGATGAGTGAATTTTTTTTACATTATCAAATTGTACTTTTTATATCTTTTAACAGCTTACGACTTCAACCAAAAAAATGGGGAAAATTCTTTCATTAGGATTTTTATTCCTAAACTCTTTCCCACAGAGTGAAGTACTTGGGTGGTCTGTAGGCGAGAGGTGGGGGTAGATAGTATATTTTGGTCTTTTAAAAACATAAACATATTATCTGGGCTGAAAGCCCGAATGCCAAGCAGGAAGGATATTAAGCCTATTGACCGACTGCAGGAAAGTTATCACTGTGAAACTTTGTCCCATTGTAAACAAACTTTCTTTGATTTTGAGATCTATGGCTTAAAAGAAAGATAGGTTTGAAAACATAAGTCCACTGTTTTATATTGATCCTCTTCCAATTAAGAAGTCATGGTGTTGAAGCTAAGGCTCTGCATTTCCTTTCTCTTAGATGGAGGAAAAGTTCTTTTGAACCCAGTACATAGTCTAATTTTTCAATTATCCATATGCTGAAATGAAAAATAATTACAAAATTTCTGTGAAGTGCAGTTTGGACAGACCCTGCAAACAGTTTTCTCTTTATGACTATGTACAGTATTTAATTTTAGGACTTACACTTACCATTATATCCAGGGGTAGTTTTAGTTGAAGATGTTCACTGTTGGTTAGTTTCCTCGGGAATAGATTCCACGATTCCTAAAATATTTGTATATCTCCTTATAAAGTAATATCAAAATAAAATTAAACATTATTCTAATCACCCTGGAGATAGACTCGGCTGCTTTATGATACGCATGTCTACATGTGGGCGTACGTACCGGCGCATAGATTACCATGCTGCCTTTATTCAGCAGAGGTTTATAAAATGAGCTTTGACTTTTGATCTTTAATTTAGCTCATGGAATTTAAAAATAAGTACTATTCCTTTACATTTGTTAAAATTTCGCCTCAAAAATGGGTTGTTAGGACTTCAGCAAGCACGTGCAGGGCTCCTTAGTTACCTCTTTACTGTGCAATTCTTATGTTTCTACTACTGTACTTACGCCAGGGGCACCCCATGTCCCTTCTGTCTCCAGACTAAAAGTTATCCTGAGGGAGAAAATAGGTGAGGGACCAGTAGGGTTTAGTTTCTTTGAAACAAAAAGACCATGTAACATGAGGAGAGAAATTTAAATTAAATATACATTAAATGGAATCAAGTTATGAAATTCAATCATTTCTAGAGTAAAAAAACCAGAAAATTTGAGAAGACTTAAACATTGACAAAGTACCTTGTAGCCATCTTTTCTCTTTAGTAATTGTTTCAGTTAGTAAAAATACATTTCTTGAAAAAATAAGTTCCTGTAAGTTACCTAATAGGTTTTTTTTTAGTTTTCCTATGTAAAAGAATCCATACAGATTTTTAAAATCTCACTTGTTCTTTTAAAAATAGTTAATATGGAACTCTGCAAGTCAAAATAGAAAATGAAAGAATGACTGTATTGGATCATCTAAGTGAAGATAGCTAAATTTCTCCTTCCTGTTTACATTTTAACTGAAAACCATGAATAGATGGGAATACTTGCGTGTTCTTTATACAAGTTTTAGGGTGATCAGAGGGTAATTTTTAAAATAAATTGTTTTGACATTGGGGAACCTTTTGTGATAAATTGTCTCGCAAAAGAGAATTTGTGTCAACTTTTGAATTGTCGCAAAATGTATAATTTAGGAAAAGATTTGTTCAGGAACCACTCTAACTTTATGCAGTTTAAAGGAGTGCAAAAGAGATTACATTTATTTTTCACAAAAGCCTGTAGAGGAGCAGATGTTTTCATTATAACCTTGTTGAGGGGTAGTGGAAATAAGTAGAGATCGAGGGAATTAGGGGTGAGGCAGTAACATTTTTTCAGAACTTTCTTTAAGGGAGACCTACCTCTCAAGTTCAGCACAGATCACATTGCAATCCAGACTATCTCTATTATATTCTCTATTAGGATTTCATTCAGCTTCAAGGTTTTCTTCCCTCCCACCTTCCTCCCCGTCTCCCACCCTCCTTCACCTCCAGGACAGCTGGAGACTGACCAAAGAAAACTTCTGCCTTCGTTTACAAATTCCTTTTTTTATCAGTGGGTTTCTAGACAAAGTACCTTATCATTTTAAATGCTGGGAGAAGTAGAGGCGTTGTAAAATACAGGAAACAGGGCTCAGCTGAGCAGCAATTATCAACCACTCTTAGATTTTTAAAAGCTGTAACACAGAGATACATATTGGGATATTTAAAGGTAGCGGTTTCTATTCCCTGGTTTATTCAGTTGCTGACTCAGTATGTTGTGGTGCCCAGATCTCTCTGGGCAAGTCCCATCTTCATTGTCCGGTGGGCAAAACTTAGGAGGTTCTTCTTTTATTGTTAGCTACCATTATTCCTGGTATTTATATTATATAAGTAAATATTCAGAAAAGCACTGTCTGTATAGCATTTAAAAAACAGCAAGTATTCTTTACCTTGGGGCAAAACGGATTTAATCCCGGTATGTTAAAAGTTACACACACAGCCCTCAACCCTATGAGTTTCAAGTCTCTGAATTATTAATTTCAACAATTCAAAACTATCTGGAGTGAGTTTTTTCATATTTCATTTTGAAGTGGGAAAACCTTTAAACGTAAGGAAACACTTGAATTATCAATCTCCAGAAGTCAAAAAGCATAAAGTGTAGTAACTCATATATACAGCACACTTGCTCTTTTAAAATTCACCCCATCGCTCTCCATCGCCCATGTACCTCTGTTTCTCTCACGCGTGAACGCAAATCACCACGGCTTCCCACCCAGGTACCCTGGTCACAGACCAGGTGAGCAGTCGAGAAGGCCTTACCCCGATGGTCTTCCCTCCAGCAGTCTTTGCTCGGCGGTGTCCCCGAGGGCGTCTTGGTCCCTAGTGTGCAAAACCTGTGAAGAGAAACACTGGATATGAGATTCAGAAAAGGAGCAAACAATGTCTTCTCCTTGGAAACAGCCCATTTCGTCCCCAGCGGTCCGTGGCGTTGCTCTCCCTTGCCCAGTCTAACCAATGTGCAGACTACTGTACAACGGCATTGTCCTGAACAGGTAGTCTGAACACTGGGGCGACGGAGCAGGATCTCCAGAAGCTTCCTTGAAATCCTCTCCCAGTCCTCGGGAAAAGCCTCCCTTCCTGAACCAGGGGTTGCCTTCGCCTTTCCCCCCTGAATTCTGCTGCACTGACTGAGACGCACTCAAGGGCTGTGATTTCCAGTCTTGACGTGGCACATTTGCGGCAGACTGGGGAACTGGCAATGAATTTAGGACCAGGAAAAGGGGGAGGGCTGGGCTGGAGAGTCCATATATGGGATGATGTCACCCTGGGGAGGCTTGGGTATGCGCTGTGCCGCTGGAGAGACCGCTAGAATCGCCTGCTCTCAGACATGGGTCTGTGCATAAAATGGTACCAGATGTTTTAGTGTAATGTTAAGCAGTCATTTCATCTTCAGGCCAGATTTTTTTCCTCAACTGGGCAGGAAGTGGGCCCCAGTATGGAAAAGCTGTAAAAAAAAGAGTCAAGATGTACAGTTCTGCTGTGGCCAACTGAAAGTGAGCTAGTGTAGAAGCACAAATTTACTGTCCGACCCAGGCTGGAGAAGTAATTTGAAGATAGAGGGCAGATAAAATAGTAAACAGAGAGTCGAACACTGAAAGGCAGAGCTCATTTGGAAACCTTTCTGAGCTTTCCTGTGGTACTTTATTTTCTGGTATTTCACTCGTCAAAAAGGGGAGATAAGTTTCTCTCTCTCTGTCTCTGTCTCCCTCTCCCTCCCTCCTTCCCTCCCCCCCTCTCGCCCTCCCCCCTCCCTTCTCCTTCTTGTCTCTTGGATCTGTCAGCGGCTCGCAGGCTGCTCTAGACTCGAACAGTAATTATAGCAACTTCCTGAAAGTGAAGCCCCCATGAAAAGTCTGGAGAAATGTTCTTTGTCATGGCCTCTACATGAGTAATTAGTTCCACATGCGCCCTTCCTAGTTCCCTCAGCTATTTTGGCTGGCTCCCTGAAGGCTGTGCTATAGCTTGACCTAAAGAAACTTTACAATTTGGATTTCAAGCATCCACTGTGAAATAACGGCTCTGGTCTCCCAACAAACTGCCTCTGGTAGCCCCGTGCTGTTAGCTATATCGTTGTCTTTCACTGGTAATTCCTGATTCTGTTTTAGTGCTTTTGTTTTCATGTTGTTCTGCTGTCTAGTTTTATCTCTGGTTAACTAAATCTGTTGAAATTTGCCAAGTACACTTGACCAAAGGTTATAAGATAACAGGCCACCGGTATCTACTCCCCGCCCCCCATTGTGGCCGTTTTCAATTATTTATACTGTTGAATATTCTGAATATACAGTTCTCTGACTTTCCCTCCACAGAATTCTAATTAAAGTTAGAGCTGCCTCAAACATGAGCTTGATTAATTGCCTTTCCAGAGGTCAAAATGTGAGAAAATTTCTAGGTAGCTTCCAGATTTAATTTGACTAACCAAACCAAGAAACTTAGCATTCTTTAAATAATTACAGCCAAAGCAATTAATTTCTCCTGGTCTTCTGCAATACTTTTTAGAAGTACAAAAATATACCTTTTTTATAAACGGTGGGTTGAATATTTCAAAAGGCTTTAAGTGGGAACTGTCTTAAAGCATTCGCTTTTCATAAAATGGCTTCTCTTAAAGTAATGTACCACTAAAGAGTTTGAAAGTTTTGATTAGCCCTGGTTGTCTTGTGAGGAAGATTGAATAATATAAAAATGAATTATCCAGCATCTGAGGATGGAACAAAGAGGTTCGCGTTAGGTACATCATTCATAAAGAGATTTAAGTCATCGATAAAAATCAGAAGAATTACTTCGTATCACTGCACTTTGCTTCCATAATTGTGTCTTTAGGCCTGTTCCATGGTGCTTGAGCAAGCCCAGTGTGACTCGACTCCCTTTTTTCCCTGTCACTGCTCGCATATTACTGGAAATAATGTTAAGTGTGACTAAATACGATCTAATAGTCTTGTTACATGTGGGTACCAACTCCATCCTTTTTAAAGTGTCTATGTGTTTACTCACATTAAATCATCACAGAGAAGCCATGAACAGATGAGCCAATAGCCAACCGGGAGTCCAGCATTCCAGGTGTAGGTCTGCTTCTGCAACAAACGGTGAAAACCTTTCTTCTGCCCACTTCTATTTATATCAATGAAACGCGCCTTGGAAATTTTTGTTAAAGCAAATAAGTCGTTCTGATCAGACTGCACCATGATTTCATCTTAGTTCGTACATCTATACTCTCTCGGATGGTTCTACCTACACCAGATAGGGATTTTATGATGTTTTAATCAAGGAACTTAAATTTATGCTATCAGTACAGTTTTTGAAACATCTTAAGTGACTTTCTCCAGAAATAGCTATGAAGGTTGTATTCCCCTTAGAACAGTGGTTCCCAAGCACCGGGGACCATTTTCATGGAAGACAATTTTTCCATGGATGGGGGTGGGGGAGGATGGTTCAGGATGATTCAAGCGTATTACATTTATTGTGCAGTCAGACCTCTCTGCTAATGATAATCTCTATTTGCAGCCACTCCCCAGTGCTAGCATCACCGCCTCAGCTCCACCTCAGATCATCAGGCATTAGATTCTCATAAGGAGCATGCAACCTAGATCCCTCACATGTGCAGTTTACAGTAAGGTTCTCACTCTATGAGAATCTAATGCTGCTGCTGATCTGGCAGAAGGTGGAGCTCGGGTGGTGATGTGAGTGATGGGGAGCGGCTGTAAATACAGATGAAGCTTCGTTCCCTGGCCTGCTCCTCACCTCCTGCTGTGTGGCCCAGTTCCTAATAGGCCACTGACCCATCTGGTCTGTGGCCTGGGGCTTGGGAACTGCAGCCTTAGAATACTTGTTCATCTCCTTGGGCTTCCAGTGACTAAAGTATTTTTAGAGTTATCTTTCCTTCAACAAATATTTATTCCTGCCTACTCATGTGCTAGTCACAATACCAGGAACTCTGCATATGAAGATCAAGATCTGAGTCCTGCCCTTGAAGAGCTCACCCTCATGTATAACGTTAGGAATACTAATCAGTGACCAAATTCATTCTAAAAAGTCTATCATGCTGCTATGGAAAGTCCCTGGCATTGATTTGGAAGTGGCTTGATGACTTTTCCTATGTCAGTAAAGTTATCAGTTGAATCCTTGAAATGTGTTGGGCCCTAGAAAGCAAAGTTAGGCATGACAAAGCCTGGACTTTGAGGAACTAAAATTATTTATCTTGCTTATTTCAAAAGTTGTTGACTAAAGTGATTATTGAATCAATGGATGGTTTTGAGTGACTACAAAATTTGCTCTATTTGAAAATGTTCTGGAAAGGGAACACTTTTTGAATCAGTTATCATTCCCAAGCTTGGCAAATTTTTATGACTTTAGAAATTCACAAATTGAAATTAGGACTGAGGCTAGTATCTGTGTAGTTACATAGGAGCAGGGTTACTGGTGTTTGCAATTATTTTGAGATGTCCAGTATGCATATGTCTGCTAATATTTATATAGCTTTAAATTTTTTTGTTACAAGATTAATGCACTGTCATTATAAAGTTCAAATAACAGAGAAGTACGTAAAGAGAAAGTTAATCACCATCCCTCCCAAACCTCCTAACCCTTTCTGTCTTCCCACATTAATGGTAGCAGTTTGGCTTGATTCCTTTCCCAGCTTCTTTACAGATTACAAAATCTTTTCAGATATGATGTATTAGTTTCTTATGATAACCCTATAGTATAGACATTATTATCATTCCCATTGCAATGATGGTGAAATCAAGGCTCAGAGAGGTTAAGCATAGTACTTCATGAGATAATAGTAAATGACAGAACTCAGGTTTTTTTCTAACTCAATGCCTGTGCTCGGAAGCGTATTGTCAGCCTACAGACACAAGTTTTTCCCCTGGCTTCTTATAGCACTTGTATTTCCTGTTATGAAAACATCAGTTATCTGCTGCCCTTTCATAGTTTTGTACTGAAATGTTAACTGTGCTAATTGTTATTTCACATATTTAAATTTTTTTCCCAGAGAGAATATATGTTAATTGAAGGCAGGGACAATATCTTTATATTTTGTTTGATTAGCCCATAGTAGGCCATTCAGTGAACTGTTGAAAGCGTGAGTAAAAGCTACATGGTATGCGGGTGGCTTCTGATCAACCTTTTTCATGCCAATAACTCAAAAATTAAAGCTGTCTTATTTTTTATCTTAAATGGAAAACGTAGTACAATTTTAACATTTATGTGTACTGCAGCTATGTACCAGGTTGAAATATTCTTTTTGAAATAAATGTGAACATTGGGTCAACCATATTTCCTTGCATATTTTTTGCCCTCTAATCTGGAAGCATCCTGTGCAGCTATCAGTCATCCAATCTTGTGTGAAAAGCAGGATCTAACCAAGTTGTGGTGTTTCCTTTCTTGCTGTTTTCTCCTTCCCAGTTCCTAGCTGAGATAAAAATCTAGTTGACCTCAGTTCATTGCAAATTAGGGAAGATAGCCTCACTTAGTTTGGCTTTATGTTGTGTGAATTAGCACTTTTTTTTTTCTTTATTGGAAGCAATGCTGTACCCTAATCTCCTGCATTTCCTATTTTGTTAGGGCCTAAAGGACTAGGCAGGGAGATTTGTTGTGGCAAAGCTTTCCACTTTTCTTCCCTTGCCTGACTCACAAACAAATGGCTGCCTTCAAATCACTGCAGTGAAGTGCCTTCTTAGGTAGCGATGCAACGTCAGTCTGTAAAACAGAGGAGGAATATTCCAGAGGAGTTAAGAGATTTTCCGTCAGTGACTGAAAAAGAAGTGAAATAGGAGCAGCTGTAAATCATAAACTTAAAGCAACTGATTTTACAATCTTCAAAAAGCTTGCAAAGGGCACAGATTGTGAGAGTTGATTTTAAAATGTACATTTACAAACGCATGTTTTGTTTTGCCTGTCTCTAAAATTTCCATTGCTGAATCTATTTATTTAGAAATCAGCTCCTAACCAAAAGCAGTATATATTTTATGAACATTCTTTCCTCAAATCAATCGAGAAAGATAATGTTACGTCTTTGAGTTTTACTAACCACTGGCGTGCACAGCAGCCATTTTTATTTTCAGTAACGTAACACATTCAGCAGGCGAACCTTGGAAACTCTGGCTTTATTGAATACCAGTCACGGTGAGGTAAAATATGACTTATGACTCCAGTAAAATCTGAAGCACTGTCTTGAAATCTTTAGGGGAAGGCAAGATAAATGAATGAGAAAATCTGGCCTTTTCAGGCAGATTTTAAGTGAGAGCATACTAGGAATGCAGTCTGCTTCCTGCTTCACCCTCAAAAGCAGGAGAGTATCATCCGAAAGCTATGTGCTGTGAACTCCGTTGAATTCCACATGACAGTCTGACTTTAAAATGAGCACTGGCTCACTTGGACGAGAGAAACATGTATCATCAGGTCACCGGCAATTTTAGAATTTTGACTCTTGATGTCTTTTGGCATCATCAACGTTTTATTTCCTTAGTGCGACTCAGAAATGAACATGTATGAGATCTCAAAGGGAAAAAAAATCTGTATGTGCGTCACATAAAGACTCAGAAACCACTTTTTTTAAGGGGTAGGGAAAGTACCCTTTCTGTGGATGGGGGTGCAAGTTCAGCACGTTGGCTACAGTGAAATACGTGTGTGAAGGGAAGCTTTTTGCTTTACCAGGAATACCAGCAGTTAGGCAGTAGGTCATTTTAGAAGCTCCAAGTTTGTTAGTAATGATAGGCATACTTGTGTAACACAAAGCGTGTTGTCTTTATTTTAGGATTTTAATCCTCTGGTATGTACAAACGGGGAAACCCAAATTACCTGAATTTCCAAAAGAGTTTGCTCCAACATAAGTCTATTTAGTTGTGTATATTATAGACATTTTAACTGGCTTCTCAATTCTGTTCAGTCTCCAGAGGATTTGTTCAAACTTCCAGGGACATATGAGACCATATGAAAATACTGGCATTCATGCCACTGTGGGAATTTGCTTTACTCTGACATTCAAAAAAAAGCACTTGGTATATAAATTGGTTCATGTCGAAAGGTTATTTACATGTTGCAAATGAGTATTAATCACATTTCGTTATAAGCACTTATATTATTTGAGTAATTAATCAACCAAAAATGGGTTCAGTTTGTCACATAGAACCATATTGTGTCACTTCAGTGCCACTCAGGACTATAGTACAAAAATTATAGAGAAAGGAATATGTTCTGTTATATGCTTTTAGAGGTTTCTTTTATTTCTTTGATACTTTTTTTTTTTGAGCACTTATTTTATGCCAGCACCTATGTTAATGTTTTTCACATATGGTATCATTTAATCCAACAACCCCGAAAGGCAGGATTTCTCCATGGTTACAGATGAAGCAGCGGAAGCTCAAGGAGGCAGTGTAGTGTGAGTTCCCGGACCTAGACGGCGTGGGTTTGAATCCTGGCTTCACAGCTTGTTATCATGCAACCTTGGCAAATTACTTAACTCTTCTGAGCTCTAGTTTCCTCATCTGTAAAATAGGGTTTTCTGAGGATTAAGTGGGTTAACGTATGAGAAGAGCTTAGAACAGGCCTGGTACCCAACCTTTATTTGGTTACTGACACCCAAGGCCCGGAAATTCCAAAGCTCAGCAACAGCAGGTACTACTCAGGAAGAAAGTATGTTATTTTCCTCAAGGTGTTTATAATCTCCTTGGGTAAATAAGTCTGTAAGCGAAATAAACAAAAATAGAATAAAATGTTTGATTCTAGAAGAAAGACAACAGGATTGTTTTAAACCACTTTAATGGCAGCTGACTGTTTAAGACAATCCTTTGGACAATCTTTTTGAAAAGCCACTCATAACTTTCCTCACCCTTGAGTTTATCTGGTTTTATTACAGACATATGGATAGATAGATAAATATAGATATATATATGTATTCGTACGTATGAATGCATGTGTAAACACATACATGTTATGTATACTATATGTTATATATTATATAAACTATACCATATGTAAATATATGTATGCATTTATATTTAAAGTAAACCATATCATCTCTATATGAGAATTATTGACATCAAAATAAATTCTTTTCCCTTTTTAAAGTAGCATATTTTTTAAGCCTTGAGCTCATGCAATGTTTTTTTGTAATCTTAGAAGTTAGTTTCAGTGGGCACATTTCATTCTCTTTTTTTCTTAATTGCTCCTGTCAGAGCTTTAGAGTAACAGCTGAAGGTTACCGAGGAAATATTCGGTAAGAAATACCTTTGTAGTTTCGCAAATACAGCATTTAAGGGGATTGATTTTTACATAGGTAGAACCATCACTGTATTTAAAAACTACACACACATTTTGAGTCCTATTGGTTTAGTTTTGTTGGGAGAACAATCCCTTTATTCTCAACCTTCTGCCCTGTAACAAAATGTCCTCTGGTACAGTTTGCTTTGTGTCCATTTTACCTTAGGTTTTTCAAGAGGGAATTAGCCTTGGTCAGAATGGATTACTGTTGCTTTTGAAATAATGTCTTGTTTTGCTGGAGAACCTGGTAGATTTTTAAATACTTTTTTTTCTTTGGAAGATTGGTACTCCATGGAGACTACTTGGAATGGCCTCAGGTACTTCCTGGCCAGTGTGTGTGTCAACTGCTGAGTAGATGCTTAGAGGTCAACTCGCCCGCCCAGGCCTTTTCAGGGTCTCATGAAGTTACTGCTGAGAAGCTCCCTAATTGTTTGTTTTCAAGTTTTCTGAAGAGAGAAAGCAAGAGTGAGAATAAGTGGTATAAAAGGAGTCTTTTGACTTTTCCAGAAGAAGTTGCCTTCTGCTAGTAGTAAAGCCAGTTTGAGGATAGTGGACTTCCCTCTCTTTTTTGTATGATTCTAGACTATGAAGTTTTCAGTACTACATTTCAATTGGTTAATTTTTGGAAAGTTAAGTCTCTAGTTTTTTCAACCTTTAATGAAGAACAAGAAAGCTAGTAGGAGTTGATTTTCCGGTAAATTTTGTTCTTTTTGTAAATCAACCTTAATTTTAATTTCATCTTTGCCTTCAGATTATAAAATAATTGGTATTGGTCGCCTAGTAATGCTATTATAATGCTGGTTAGGTTGGATCCAATTTGAGTTAATGTCAACTCCAACTATTTTATTATTGTTTAGTTTGATTTTGTTTAGATTGTATGTTGGGGATTCAGACTAATTTAGGCGAATGCTACTTCTGTTGCATTCCTGTACTATATCGTTTTCAATGCATTTGTCCTGTGTATGTATATGCAGAGTTTTTGGAGCATATCAAATTCTCCACTTAAAACTACCATTCCCACGGTTCATGTCCCCTTCACATTTAATATAGAAGAGTTTCAGTGAATTTTCTATATATGTGCACGCTGACAGAAACTGTTTGGAAAGGCCATTTTAAAAACGGTTTTAAATACATAAGGTAATTTTCATAATGCAGTTCCCTTTGCTTACCAATATATAGGATGGGTGTGAAATAGAAGTTTTGAATTAATATTCATGGTCAAGACACTAAAGCCAAGTCTTTCATTGCCTAGAGCAGAAGATGTTTGGTGATTTAGTGTTTGTACAGATTTGATTAGTTAAATTTAATTTTGAAATTTCATTTGTCTTGAACAAATTCCACTTGTTAGAGTTAAATGAAACTTTTGCTTTCTTGAATTCAACTGAGATATCAGAGAAGAAGCACCAGAATTGATTGGTTCAAGTTCAGCCCTGCCGTTTTCTCATTTGTCAAGTGGTATAAAGGTACCTACCTTAGAGGTGGTTGGGAGGCCCCATTGGAAGATGCGGATAAGATAAATTGGGATGCTTTTGAAAACATTCTGCAGCAATGCATACAACAACAGTTTGGAGAGCTGTCATGGCAGTGCCTTGGGGCGGGTGGTTATGGTGCTGTAGCAAATAGCCTCTCCACCATTGGGGACTTTTGCGGTGCCTGTGACCGTTTAAAGAGAGGAGGAGGAGCAGAGAATATTAATCAAACTGGTTATTTTGTCAAAAGCCAGTGATGTGATAGGCGTTAATTTCCCATACTATCTTCAATCAAGTGATCAAAAAGCATTCAGCAAAATAGGTTTATTCATTATTTTTGTTCCTTTCTTTTCCTCGTCTTTTCCACCATCCCATTTTCCCTCTCCACCTTTCCTCTGCTCAGTGTGAGACTTTCTGTAACTCACCCCTCTTCTCTCCAGCCCCTATTCTTGTTTCTTTTTCACAACATGGAGTTGAAATTGAGCTATCAGTAAAAATATGTGTTAGACTGTTTAATGAGATTTTGTTTCTTCCCCTTAAATTTTCAATCGGATGAATTTAACCCTATGTTTGCATTGCTTAAAAAACAAATGGCTCCCAAGCTAAATTAAATTGCTTTTATATTTCCACGTGGCCTTTAAAATAATTCTTCTATGAGCCAGTAGCTTCTGATTTTTTGTAAACATTACAGTAAACATTCAGAAGGGAAGAGAGAGAATGTTTGAGCTATAGATCAAATATACTTTTATTTTAAATCGGCTTTCCCATGGCTGCAAAGAATATTGTATACCGAATATTTCCAGATAACTCGTATAGACCTTATTGTGCATTCCATTCTTTCATCCATTTGTTGTCCATGCTCTGCTGGTTCTTCTTAAACTATTATTTGACCAGAAAGATATCTTTCTAACTTGATTATAAGCTCCTTGAGGGCAGGGGTGATGCCCGTAGTTTCTATTTATGCCCACAGTGGTTTCCCAAAGGGAATCAGGTGAATAAACACGTATTGATCAATTTGAGGTTTTCCTAAATGGAAAGAGTCAAAAAGGGATTTCTTCTTAAGTAAGAATCAAGACCACTAAAAATAACCTTCCTAGATTACGTTACATAATCTTCATTTACCTATATAAAGACTTTTAAAATGCAGTATAGAATGCCACAAAGCACAAGCCATTCGTAGTGCATTTGAGAGTGTGTTTAGAATGTGCCACAAAATACTACAGATGCCATCTTACTTAAAAATCACTCAAGGAGGAATTTTTTAGATGAATGTCTGCTGGGAATCTACTGCCAGAAGAAATGCGGAAACCACATGATATTCACTACGTAAAGAAATCTGGTTTCTATTTCTGCACTGAATTTTGTGCGAGCAGGAAGAAGATAAACAAGCTGTTTAAAACTAAAGCGAATGGCAAAGGGATTCAAATTTTAAATCCCGTATCATAAATGTATTTTGGAATTTGCGAAATCTAATCCCATCACATAGGATCCTTTAAGAAGGGAGAAAAATGTGTTGAATCTTCTGGTATTAGATATCTCAGTGGAATGGATGAGTAATTTTGCTTCCTGTTGTTATAGCTGCATTACTACACTACATCATTTGCTTCAGTTGAAATTAAAACGAAAGTCTCATTCTAGTCTTTGGTAGGCAGACATTATTTTGAGAATGAGAAGAGGGAAGGAAGAAGGAAAAACCTCTTTTTTGGGTTAGTTTTAGATCATCCCTTTTAGAGATGGGAGAATTTTAATGTAGTATTTCAGTGCAGCTATTTAAAACTCCACATATGAAAAGGTATATACTTGGAGTAGATAGGAGGAGAAGGGTTGAACTGTTTTTATTTTCAGAAAAATATTCTGGAAGTTCTTTTTTAGTTCTCTATTTAGTGACCCTTATACAGTGTAAGTATGTTATGAGGTTGGCATTTAAAAAGGAATACACCGATTAAGATAAAGTGCGCTATGACTAATAAAAATGTTAACATTTGAAACATAAAGGTTGATCATTCAAATTGTGATTTTCCTTTAATAAACATAACATACCCAGATCATATATACCCATGTTTAGGAGTAACAGACATGCATTTCTGAATTCAGTAACTCATGGGCTTTGAAAAAAACCTGTAATCAAGATTATAAAATTAAGTTAATCACGTACTTAAGTAGATTAAAACTTTTCCCTCCATACCTTGATTTCTCTCCTATTTTATGGTGGAGAAGGAAGGCTGAGTTAATTATGATTTATTTTATGTACTCATTTAATATGGGGCTTGGACTTTTTGTTTTGTTTTGTGTTGTTCTTTTAATTATCTTAACTTCCAATCTGAAAACTTTTAGCTGGCTACACTTAATAATAATGCATAATTTACCTAAGCCTACACTCATAGCTAAAGGGCTTTATATCTTTGGAAAGTGCCATTTTTCAGATGAGATGTGCAAATAAATGCCCAGTCACTCCACTCATTTATTCTTCCATGTACTCCACAAATATTTGTCAGATTCCTATGCTGTTCGACTCCGTGCTGGAGATACAAAGGTAAAAAATACAAAATTCATACCTTTAAAGAGTTTGCTTCGGATGACTAAGAGGGCAAAAACAGTTGTTAAGAAGAATGATAATGATTTTGATCTTTCGGATAAATACACAGTTACACAAGTGTTCAGGTTTATCTAAACGTATTCCATGGTCTGTTTAGGCAAAGCTAAGTCAGTTTTTTATTGTTGTTAGGCAGCGAAGTGTGGTGGTCGAGGGCAGAGACTGGAGCTAGGCCTCGGTGTGTGTCCAACTTTCCCGCTTGCTTTGCTACGTGACTTATCATTCATGACTCTTTTCATCTGTAAAAGGAGGAGAATGATAAGAGTTTCTACTTTATAGGGTAGTTATGAGGATCATATGGATTAATCTGTGAAATCTTTGAACACTTAAATGTTAGCTTCAGGGATGATTTTCAAGATACTTAACAACCAGAACAGCATGAGTACGAACTGATAAGAACCACTGTTGGCTATAAAAATTTAACGTGATGTTGCTGGCGTGTATGGTGTGGATATCAGCTCGTTAGCCTCCATTGGTATTGTTGTTTCCACTGACAACTTCTGAACCAAACCTTCTGCCTCATGCTCACCCCATCCTGCCCCGGGACCAGGCTCTGTGGAACTAATGGAACATGGGCTTCTAGGTGCCTGCAATTCATATTTTTGAAATCTTCTTAGTTTTAAGTACCTAGACTTATTTTCATGTTCCAGACAATTCACTAATGACTTCTAGAAAGACACTAGAGCCAAGTCTTGGGTTCTCTATTTCTTTTCTCTAATGATGGTTGGTTGTTGTTATAATGTAATGTAAGTTTTCTTTTTCTCCTCTTCCTCTTTCTCCTCCTCTTTTTCTGGGAAGAGAAAAATAACGTCTAAAGCTAATTGCCTCAAATCCTTTTTAGAAAGAGATTGTATGCTATAAATAAATCGGTCTTCACGTAATTGGCCAGTCTGTGGTAAGGACGGAATGGACATAAGCTCACTTAGAGAAAGTTAAAAGACATACAAGGTGCCAAAAAGTTGCGATTTTGTAGTCAGAGGACTTGATTCCCAAAACTACCGCTTACCAGTCACCTAACTATGGTTAATTCACTCCGTGTTACGTTTTTCCATCTACAAAATTGGAATGATAAGAGAGCCTTTGTCATGGAGTGTTGTGAGGATTAAATACGATAATACTTACCAAGCACTTAGGACATACATTTCAGTGAGTTCATTTAATTTTTATGCTTATCAAGCACTTAGGTATACAGTCGACCCTCTGCGTCCCTCAGTTCCACATCCGTGGATTCAACAAACCATGGATTGAAAATATTAAAAAACAATTTCAGTTGTACTGAACATGTACAGACTTTTTTCTTGTCATTATTGCTGAACAGTACACTCTAACAACTGTTTACATAGCATTTACATTGTATTAGGTGTTATAAATAACCCAGAGATGATTTAAAACCTGCAGGAGGATACGCCTAGGTTATATGCAGATATGAAGCCATTTTTACATCACGGACTGGAGCATCCTCGGATTTTGGTATCCACAGGAGGTCCTGGAAACCGTCCCCCACAGATACCAAGGGAGGACTGTAGTTAACATTCAATAAATTTACTTAATTTATTCAGCAGATATATAGAGTACTTACTATGTGCCAGACTTCTAGGCACCAGGGATATAGCAGTGAATAAAACAAAAATTCCTGCCTACGTGGCAATCTAGTGCAACAGAAAAACATATAGCAGGGAGAAGGAATAGAAAATCTGGGAATATAGTTGCACTGCTAAACAGGATGGTTAGGAAAAGTGATATTTGAGATAATATTTGCAAGCAGTGAGGAAGTGAACATGCAGATTGCTGGGGAAGAGCGTTTAAGATGGTGGGAATAGCAAGAGCGTGCCTGGAGGCCAGAGGGGCTAGAGTAAGGTGAGAAGAGTAGGAGGAGATGAGGTCAGTCATGGGGATCTGCTTAAGGACTGAGTGGGGCCTCGATGGGCATGGAGAGTGGGATCAGGGTGTACCAGCAAGGGCTTCTTAGAAGAGAAGGTAGACCGTGAAAATGTACAGTGAAGCGGATGGACAAAGGAGAACATCCTGTTAGTGGGAAGAACATGAGCAAAGGCACAGACAGTGGAAGAGATAGTCCTGCAGAACATCCACGATAGCCTTTCTGGAGCAGAAGGCGTGCAGTGGGAAGGGAGGGAAACGAGGTTGGATAAACAGAGTGGGATCAGACGATGGAGGCCTTGGGAGCTAAGCAGAGGACTTTTGGTGTTACTGATTAAAAAAATATTTCTAGTCAATAGAAGAAAACCAATAGTAGAATCTTAAATTCCAAATTTAAAATCCATATGTAAACTATATATGTATATATGTATATACACACACATATATGTATATGTATATATACACACACAAACACATATAAAAGATCCTGTGGCATTTGTTTTCTGAAACAATTTAAGTTTTATTGGTAGTTTTGATGTATAATAAAGAAAAATTTTGATACTTTCAAAAAAGTCTTAAACATCAAATATAAGGTTCTCTAACACTCTGCCATGTGAGCTACAGTTATAAACATCATGGCTTAATAAACTAGATGTGGCTTTGAATATTAAAGTCATAATCAGTTATGAATAACCTTGGCGTTGGTAGAAACATGCTGGGGATCTTGTTCTAATGGTTCTCTCCTTATGCCCATGATCAAGCTTTAACCATAGGGTCGTTTTGCTTGCCGGTACATATGCAAGACCACATACTCACAAATGAGGTATAAAATGAGAGAGACAAATGAGTCAAGTCATCTAAATGGTCACATACTTGCTTTGGAAAATTGTCTTGCAACTTGAGACCCATCGGCATTATTTATTAATTTCTGCCTCTTTTAACTTTGCATTCAATGCCAAGCTATGCAAAAAGGCGATGGACAGAGGAAAAAAAGCATCTGTGGAAAAGAACACACATGACCTGTGACTCTTGTTAGATTCCTCAGACTTTTGTCCTCATTGGCTCATACTTTTTTCAATGCAATGTCTTCAGAAGAAGGGCTTTTGCTTAAAAATAAGTTTCTGTCACAAATGACTTCTGTCACTGTGTTTCTACTACAGCAAATTTATCTCACGCTGCTGAGCTATTGTCTAAGATTGCCATGGTGCATGCAGCCTGCCCTGTATAGCACTATTCATGTGGGTTGGTCCTCCTCAGAAATTTAGCCTATGTGTAAAGATGTGTTTTTACTTTCCGAAAGTGAAGGAGATTCAGTGCTAAGTTGATTTTAATGAAATGTATTTTAAGAAGTAGACAATGTGATCATCAGTTGTGTATAGGGTAGAATGTTAGGAAAATTTGATGCTATTTCTGGCTTATAATTTTGCAGCAGGAATTTGGCGATGTGTGTGCTCCCTCTGTTGCTGAGTTTCCTGAGTGTTTCTGTGAGATAGATGCAAAATAACAGCTAATGCAGTAGATTTTCACTAAAAGACTATACAGAGTTTTTAATCCGATTTGTGCTGTAAATTGTGAATTATAGTCTTTTGTCGCTTAATGACAGGGGTATGTTTAGAGAAATGCAACGTTAGGTGATTTCATCCTTGTGCTAATGTCTTATAATGTACTTACATAAACCTAAATGGCACAGCCTACGACACACCAGGCTATATGGTACAGCCTGTTGCTCCTAGGCTACATCCTGTTACTCTACTGAATACTGGAGGCAGTTGTAACACAATAGTAAGTATCTGTGTATGTAAACATAGAAAAGGTACAGTAAAAATACTGTAAAAAATGGCCCATCTACATAGGACACTGTACCTCAACACTGTGATTAGAGCTTGCAGGATTGGGAGTTGGTCTGGGTGAGTCAGCGAGCGAGTGGGGAGTGACTGTGAAGGCCTAGGACGTTACTGCGCACCACTGTAGACTTTACAAACGCTGCACACTTAGGCTACTCTTAAAGTTATTAATATTTAAAAAATTTTTTTAATCACAAAATAACATTAGCTGACTGTAAATTTTTTACTTTATAAAATTTAATTTTTTTTAACTTTTTGACTTTTTTGTAATAACATTTAGCTTAAAACACAAAGAAGCGCAGCTGTACAAAAATATTTTTTCTCTATATCCTTATTCTATTAGCTTTTTTCTATTTTTAAATTATTATTATTATTTTTACTTTTCACTTTTTCAACTTTTTTTGTTAAAAACTAAGACACAAACACACACACTGGCCTAGGCCTACACAGCGTCAGGATCATCAATATCACTGTCTTTGATCTCCACATCTTGCCCCACTGGAAGGTCTGCAGGGACAATAACATGCATGAAGCTGTCGTCTCCTATGGTAACAGTGCCTTCTTCTGGATACCTCCTGAAGGACCTGCCTGAGGCCATTTTACAGTTAACTTTTAAAAATATGTGTATATAAAAGTAGAATGAGTATATAGTCTAAAATAACAATAAATAGTATAGTAAATACATAAATCAGTAACATAGTCATTTATTATCATCATCATGTACCGTACGTGATTGTACATGCTAGACTTTCATACGACTGGCAGTCCCGTAGGTGTGTTTACACCAGCAACACCACAAACACATGAGTAATGTGTTGTGCTACAATGGCTACAACATCACTAAGCAATAGGAATTTTTCAGCTCCATTATAATCTTATGGGACCACCATTCATTGTATATTTGGTGCATTGTTGACCAAAACATCATATATGGTGCATGACTGTACTTTAAAAATCCTAACAACTACCCTATTAATAGGCTAAAACACACTGTTTAAAACAATATGAATTTATTAATATTAACTTTGGTTTGGGGACTCGATTATTTACTCTTTTCATTGGTGATTTTAATGGCAGACTTCAGAATAAGTTTGTTAGTCTGTGGATGACACTAGATTAGGCAACGATGTTAACCTCCTGTATGATCCAAACACAAAGTGGCACTCACAGTTCAGTCAAACAATGAATAAAGAATAGAATGCAGGCCAGGCGCGGTGGCTCACGCCTGTAATCCTAGCACTCTGGGAGGCCGAGGCGGGCGGATCGTCCTGAGCTTGGGAGTTCGAGACCAGCCTGAGCAAGAGCGAGACCCTGTCTCTACCAAAAATAGAAAGAAATTAATTGGACAGCTAAAAAATATATATATAGAAAAAATTAGCCGGGCATGGTGGCACACGCCTGTAGTCCCAGCTACTCGGGAGGCTGAGGCAGGAGGATCGCTTGAGCCCAGGAGTTTGAGGTTGCTGTGAGCTAGGCCGACGCCACGGCACTCGCCCCAGGCAAGAGAGTGAGACTCTGTCTCAAAAAAAAAAAAAAAAAAAAAAAAATAGAATGCAGTTCACAAGGAACAGATGAATGGCACTAGGGCTAAAGAAAACAAAGCAAAACCTGAATGTTGTTATGGCTCATTTCTCAGCCTAACTTCAGCATTGTAGGACTCTTATTAAGACTTCTTAAAAAGTTTATCACAATATTAGAATGAAATATTAGGGATCTGAGATAAATCAATAGAGTGTTGCTGCAATGGGGTAAGGAGAAGATACGCTATAAATCAGTCAGGAAAAATGCTTCCCCTCTGCTTGACATGGGTCATATTTATTTAATGAGACATTACCCATTTTAGCGTCCACATTTTAAGAGAGATATGAAAAATTTGAGAGGGTTACCACAGATAAGCAATTAAAATGATTGGGGTTGGAATCTGGCAGTGTGTGGTATAACAGAGGTGGCAGGGATTGGGGGTGAGTTTACAAACGAAGGTGTTGTTTTGACTGGGAAAGAAGCTTAATGTTGACTTAATGGCCTTATGGCCTTTATGTAAATTAGGTCTCAGTGTAAGGTTGTTCAGCTGCAGTTCATCTTCCAAGGGAAAGTAAACAAAATAAATTAGTATGAATTGCTACCAGAGACAGATTGAGTAAAAGGAAAAACTCCATGGACTTGATTGCTATTAAAATCCATCACAATAGGTTGTGGATTTTCTGTCAATGATTAGCTCTTTAAAAATGGAATTTATCCATTGGACTTAGGTAATCGGTTATCTCATTTTCTAAAAGCATTCTGTAAGGCAATATTTTGGGTAAAGTGTACCTGCAAAGGAATTGAAAAATTAGTTCTGCCTTTTTGTTAAATTTTTTGTTGTTTGTGTACTTTAAAGTGTTCGTTCAACAAATATATACTGGGCATGGACTTACGTTAGTAAATGTTTTTACAACGGTAGGAAACAGTAATATGTGCTATTGTTGTCATTGAGAAGCAATGCATAATTTCCTAACCTCTGCTTTCGATTATTTATATGGAATTTTATATAATGAAACTACTTCAAACCTAATACAATATAATGGCATATCTGTTGTTGATGTTTGATTATCAGCTTTGGGACTTTCCTCAGAGAATTCATGATTTATAAGTTAAAAAAAACAAAACACAAAACATCGTTTTGGTTCAAATAGCACACGTAGGGGCTGCTTTCCAAACATTTGGCAGTAAATTCTGACCTCCTGATTAATAGCAGGTAGCTTAATGTAAGATGTTGTCATGGTGACAAGTACTCAAAAACACAAATAAAACAGACCAAAAAGAGAGTGAGCGACCGAGCTCTTTCTTATGTATTTCTCCTGCTTTAAAAGTACCCCAGTCAGGGGTGAGAAACATAATTTTTCCTTGTATGCTTTTTATACTTTTTGAATTTTGAGCTATATGGAATGTTACATTATAATAGTAAATAAAATTTAAAAATAATTCAGTTTTGTTTTATAAATAACATCTCTTACAAATTCTTATTTAGAACTTAAAAAAATATCAGATTTCCCAGGTAGGTCTCCAGAACTTAGTTCATGGTGTACTAAACGTTTAAACGTTTGTATCCTTTGACCAACATCTCCCTATTTCCCCCACCCTCGACCTCTGGTAACAACTTTTTTTACTCTCCTTTTCTATGAGTCCAACTTTTTTAGATTCCACATATAAGTGAGATCATGTAGTCTTTGTCTTTCTGTATCTGGCTTGTTTCACTTAGCGTCTGGTGTCCTCATTCATGTGGTTGCAAATGTCAAGGTTTACTTTTTTTTAAGGCTGAATAATAGTCCATTATATGTATGCATATGTATGTGTATATACACACACAGGCACACACACACATATATGTACACATACATATCACATTCTTTATCCATTCACCTGTTGATGGGCACTTAAGTTGTTTCATATCTTGGCTATTGTGAATAATGCTGCAGTGAACATGAGGTTGAGACTTTATAATGTACTAACAACTTACTGAGCTTTTTCAAATAAGAAAAGAAAGGACAGTTTATAACAACTGAATAGTACAACAGTAGCTTCCTACTTCTTCTTATAGTAATAAAGGGAAAGGGGAGAGAACTAGCATTTTTTTTTTTGAGACCTATTATGAACCAAACTAATAAAACGCAATGGAAGGCCATAGGCAGTGTTCAAGGTTGTGTTCAGGTTAGAGTGCAATTATTTGGTATTATGGCCAGAGAACCAGAAATACCCAAATCCTCCCAAGACCACAGCAACCACTCACTTCCCTCATGGTTTCTGAGGAAGGAATAATGGCAAAGAAAAGCAAAATAACACCTCATTATTTTCTGGGGATTTGTCCCCAAGTCCCAGTGCAAAGAACTCCAGGCCAGACCACCTATCTGGAGCAACCACTTCTTCTGAGGTGGTGAGGACTATGTAGCTTCAAACCAAAGGAGGCCTTGTCCATCCTTATGTACACACCCAAGTTTTTGCATCTTATCACACTCCAGCCATGTGTAAGACAGAATCAAGAGAGAGTGATGCCTTTGGGCCAAGGGGACACGAGCCTTGGCCCTAAAGCCTTACAGCTTGCCAAGCACATGGCAGGTGTAAAACAGAGAGAAAGCTATGTTCATGTGTACTGATCTCTTCCTCTAGCAAGGGAGGCCCAATCTACCAAACAATAGCAATTCCTCCTCCTGGTGGGTAGGGGCAGTGTGTGAGAGAGGTGCTGGAGAGAGTGGCCTTTAGGGCATTTTCTCCTAAGGGCAACAGGCTTGGTAACTCTTCGTAAGGGAGGTCAAAGGCATATGAGCTGCTGGATGGAATGGTAGGTCTACTTTTAGTTCTAAAGGCTTTGTTTCAAAGCCCAGAGCAAGCATCCCTCATATTTGTGATAATGGCACGTGTAACTCTTTGTCCTGAGGCTGAGTACTTGGCACAAATGCAACCTTGTCATTTTAACCAAGTTTACTACGTAGGCTGGAGATCCAGTTTCAGCAATTGTCCATTTTCAGTCTATCTAAAGCAGCAATCTTAGTACATCCACTTATGTGTATGTATGTGTTAAAGACCTAACTGGTCTTTAACCTGATTAATCTTTCAAAAGTAAAGTTTTTATTGGGTGAAGGGTGAGCAAGAACTCTCTGTCCTGGTTTTTCAATTCTTTGGTTAGTCTAAAATTATCTCAAAATACAGAAGTTTTCTAAAAAGTGGAAAATAAAAGACAGACCAAGATGACAATGTATTTCAGAAAAAAAATAGGTGAGAGTATATGTCTTTAAGGGATTAAAGATATTCCTATATGTTTTTTATATACAGCTTTTATGCTACCATGCTACTCAAAAACTCTTAGTGACTCCCGTAATTTACAGGATCTAGTTCAAATTCATTAGCCTTGAAATTTATAACCTTTTAACTGAAGCCCCAGTCTACCTTCCCAGTGTTACAAGTTACTGTTATCCCCTCCAGATCTCTGGCCAAACTGGTCTCCTCCCTGACCTCCACCAAGATTTCCTTGTAGGGTGTTCTCCATCCTTCTACCTCATGAAATCTATAGCAACCCTTCAAAGAACATTTAAATTCTCACTTCCTTCAAGAAGCCTTCCCTAGCCACCTCCCGCTCAAGGCAATGCCTCGTTCTTCTGTACTCTTGAAGCAAATATCACGTACAAACCTTTAGTGCTTCTACTTACTAAAACCCCTTAATTTTTGTATTCATTTTATATATTTATGTCTCATCTCCTTACTAGAATTTTTAAGCTGTTCAAAGTCAGACCCTTACATAATTTTAAAATTCTTCGCACTGCTTAAAATCTTTATTAATTCCACAAACTTTTATCAATTACTTTTTATGTTCCAGGCACTGTGCTGGGTGCTTGGAATATGAAGCATAATAAAAAGATCCGTTAAGGAAGCCTTTCTTGTTTCCCCCCGGCCATCTTAGAGGATCTCTCTTCTGGGCTCCCAATGCATCCTGTCCTTACCACTGTTTTACTTAGAGGTATCACAGTGTATTGCTTGTTGGATTATGTGCCTGTCTCCTCCTCTCAACTGCAAGTTCCTTAAGGATGGGCACTTCCCGAACTCAGAATAGTACATGTATTAATTCACAGTATGTGTGTTTTGAATGAGAAACTGCAGCTGAAGGTTGTGGTTAATTGGTGAGATAGTTGTGACTGAGGTCCTCAAATAGATCATTGGCTTTCAGGCAAAATGCTTAAAAATCACATTCTTGTGATTTACTTTCTCCTCCTCCAATCAATGTGTCTTTTTAATCATGATGTATACATCATCAGTAAAGTGCCTCATGACGTAAGATTCACATATGCTGTAATATGTGTGGTTACTACAGATAAATACAAGTTTTTCGAATTCCAAGAATGAACGTGTGCTACCAAGTCTGTTATCTCTAGCAACAGGTATCACATTAGCATTAGACCCAAGTCCCCTGAAGACAAGTAATACAGTGCAGGTTTTAATCCATTTTTGAGTCTCAAGTCTCTAGCACATGCAAGATGCTTAGAACAGAAAATACACTTAATAAATTTTTGTGGAATTAATGATACAAATAATTACAATGCCTCTCCCTACCCAACATGGTTTTTTCACCAGTCATTTTAATCTCTTATGTTTTTATCAAAGCTGCTAAAAAATAGAGTAAGAATATGAATTTCCTGCTACTCCTTCTGCCTTCGTGCTCTAAAGTCCTGAAATGGCAAACGTGGTAGCTCAAAACCAAAAAGGAGCAACAAAGACATATGTCACCCATAAATTCATTTTCAGACCTATAAAAATGGCAGAGGATTGCATTCTTATTAAATTTTAAACTGAAAATTGCTCATTTGTACTAACAAAGAAAACCTCATTTTTTTTTTTTACATGATTAGGGTCCTCACTTGTTTACTTGGACTAAACAGATACATAGTTTGCCTTCAAAGAATTTATCAGAATTAGTGTATTAAAAATGTAAATCCAGTCACAATTATCTAACTCACATTGCTCCAAAGTATTGCATTAAGAACTTGAAGGAGAGACTCTAAGTTTTTAAATTCTGCCTCGATAACTCATATTACCACAGTAAGATTTTTTTAAGTGCAATTTCCTGCAAAGTGGAGATTAATTCCTGATGCTTTGAGGGTTTGGGTTCTTCAGATAAAAGACTACAAAGGGAAAACATGAACATACCATCTCCGGGAGTAATTATACTCTTTAGATTTCGTGGATGTTATGCTGTTTCCCTGAACATTAGCACAGCTTTGCTCTATTTCAGAATAAAACAAACATTTCCTTATGGCTTTAACTGCCTATCTCATAATTCACTTGCAAGAGCTTGCAACGCATGCTAGGTAAATACTTGTCTAATGACCGACTGAATGTCTTTTGATGATTAGCCGTTCAATACAGTCTCACTGTCATTTTTTGTCTTTTCTTGGAGTATTAACGACACTGCAGTGGAAAACCAAGGAAGCACAACTTCCTTTCCTCACTATGGTCCATCATTTCTTCCCGTCTGTGTTAACGTAGAGGATAAAAGGGAATCTTGTATATTTTAACAAAAGGTTTAGTGGTCATGGCAGGGTGGATGCTTTAAATAGGGCTGAGTATGCAATTGTGCTATTATCAAGACAATTGCCTGATTGAGAACAGCTCTCTGGAAAAACTCCAAGTATGTGTCTGGATTACCACAGGGTGCTGGAGTGATTAGAATTGCTCATGAGCAACCAAATGCCCTGGCTTGTCTCCACTAAGCAATTGAAGTATATGGGATCCCTGAGAGACATGATTTAGTTGAAAGTATTCTCTTCCTGTTCTAGCCGTCCCTGCCTCTTTGGAAGTATTAAATGCACAGCAGGTCTCTACACAGGAAGCCCTAATGCAGACGTTAGGTTTGCAAGGTGTCCCTGGCCAACTCCACATGGGACAGGCCCCTCATACAGTCTTATTGCTTATAGAGTCCTAAATTAACGAGTACTTATAGACATTTTAAAATTAGTTATAGATTGTCAAGTTCTACACTCCAAATTGCAAAAACCAAGGTTAATGAATGACCCCTTAGAGAAGAAGTTTCCACTATTGTTCCAAGAGATGAAACTTGGCACACATTTTGCAATAAACATGGTTCTTTTGCGTTTGAATTTTCAAAAGCACAAATATTTGTAAGTCGGGGATGGTGCAAATAGTATTAATCTTTGGGTATGTACCTTAGCTTTTTTCTTTTTAGCGATTATTCGCATAGTTGAGGTTTCCCCCGACAAGGTTTCACCGTAAGTATGTCTTGCTCAGTTATCATCACCATGTAACTCCTGTTATATGACAGAATTCTTCCCTGTTTTTGTGGTTTGTCTGGGATGAAATTCCATATTGCGGGACATTTCCCCCACTCCAGATACTTTTGAGAAGGGTCTCTTCCAGTTCTCCTGAGCGAGCTGCACTGGGGCACTCCAGAGCCTGAATGGGTCGAACACCCCTTCATATGCCTCTTGGGCTCCTAAGTACCCTAAATCCTATCTTCCCAGCCACGTCTCTGGGCCTGCTGCTTCTCCAAAGAAAAATATCCATTGTATTACTTTCATGGAATCATGAAGAATCATATAATCTTTTCATCCTTTCCTCTGGGCTTTTTCAGTCTGAGGAAAACAGATTTTTTCTCAAGGGTATTTAGTTTTCAAATGATTAAGATATTCCCTGATTTTCAGCTTCAAGTTCTCTAAAGGTGATGCCTTTACAGCCCTAATGCCACTGAGTCTTGATAAAGTGTCCTTAAAAATATTCTAGTTAAGTCGAACCCTTGAATTTGGGGATAGGAAAAAAACCCTTAGAACTGGGGTCACTTAGAAGAAAAGTTCATGAATAAGACTGTCTTGCTAGAAAGCACGTTTGCAGCCAGGGTCATAGGCTCATATTATTTTACCGGCTGGCTGACATTGGACTAAGTTGTTATTTGATGTGAACATCAGTTTCTATAACTGTGAAATGGTTTGTTGTGATAGTTAAATGAACTCTCCGTAATTTTGTTTCTTTTTCTTCTTTTGAAGAATTTTGACTTTCAGTTTTAATAGCATCAAAGAACTTAGGGTAAAACTTATAGCATACTGTTAGTTTTTGCAATATGTGAAGAAATCCCTTGCAGCTCTGTATATAAACTTGGTTACATCTTTTTCTAAGTATGTTTAGGGAGCATGTTTGGATGGAGTTAGAAATCTGTGCACTACAAAGCACACTAGCCTCCGTGTAAATGTTTTTGGAGGGGAAGGATGAGGTAGTTGAAGAATATCACGTGAAGAGATACTAGAGAGTTTTTTATTTTGTTCTATTTATGCTTTAAATTCATAAATATTGAGCATGTAATATATGTTAAATGCATTATTTTTAAGTCCTCTCAATATCGAGTGGAGGTGCCATTAATATTCCCATTTGATGGATGAGGAAACAGGCTTCAGATGTCAGACGCTTTGCTTCATGTCTCATAGCTAATAAACGGCAAAGCTGCTATGTGAACACAGACGTGTTCGACCCAAGCTTTTAACTGCTAAGCAGGAGGGAAGAGGTGAATGAGGCCAATTCTGGATCCAGTCTACCACTTACTAGCTGTGAAACAGGGAGTCTCAACCTCTCTCTGCCTCTTCACTTTCATGTCTACGAAATGTGGATGAAAGCAGGATTAACTGAGTTAATACATGGAAAGCTCATAGCACAGCAAATGCAACGTAATAAGAGCTTCAATGTTAATTGGTGTCATCAATGTTATAACTGTTTTCTAATGACAGTCATTTTGGGGTAATTTGTTTAGAATTTATGAATGGTATATCATAATGTTGTTTTTTGTTTGCTTTGTTTTTCTGGCAGAAAGTGCCAGGGAACATGTGAGTGGGCATTTTCTACATCTGACATCCTCCAGTCCTGCAGTCCCCAAGCCCCGGGCCAGAGACCAGTACCGGTCAGTGGCCTGTTAGGAACCGGGCTGCACAGCAGGAGGTGAGTGGCAGGCAAGCAAGTGAAGCTTCATCTGTATTTCCAGCCACTCCTCATCACTCACATCACCACCTGAGCTCTGCCTTCTGTCAGATGAACACTGGCATTAGATTCTCACAGGAGCATGTGAACTCTACTGTAAACCGTGCATGCGAGGGATCTAGGTTGTGCGTTCCTTATGAGAATCTAATGCCCGACGATCTGAGGTGGAGCTGAGGCAGTGATGCTAGCGCTTGGGAGTAGCTGCAAATACAAACAAATTATTAGCAGAGAGGTTTGACGGCACAATAAATGTAATGCACTGGAGTCATCCCAAAACCATCCATGCCCCAGTGCATGGAAAAATTGTCTTCCATGAAACCAGTCCCTAGTGCCAAAAAGGTTGGGGACCACTGCTCTAGTCCGCCCATCTTCCCTGACATGAATTCTTAGAAGACTGGTACATTGTACCTTTTTGTAACCAAATCATAAATAAGGAAAATTGCATTCCTGAGTTTCTAGGGATCATGCCAACTGTGTCTTCATTTTTCACTAAACTAAAATTAGAAAAAAAAAAAATCTAACCGAGGTGATATTTCTACACTGTTGGGAATTGTGATATTATTTTTCATCAGCCTGGAGTTTTTAACTTCTGCCTGTTCCTGAATTCATAATCTCGTTCTGTATCCTGATCTGGTATTTCTGTTCCTTTTCAACATAACTTCTAAGACATAGAGATTGATTAGTTTTGTGCCTCAAAGGACATACCTCTATTTTCTCTGAGTCCAGAGGAAGCTGTGAGAAACAGCATATAATTTCAAACAGAAGAGGGTTTGTAACTGGTATGAATTAACTACTGATACTGATTCTTCCTTCTCATACGTGCTGTGTATTATCTTCTTTATTCAAGTTCAACCATTTTGATTTTCTGGGAATGTATAATAATAGAATGGTTTCTTTCTAGTCATCATGATCATGTTATTGAATAATTAACTTTTTATTTTAAAAAGTAGAATTGAATGCCACATGATAAAAGTGTATGAGTAGAATATAAGATTGAGGTCACCTGAATAAAAATTTACCTTCGGGGAGGTATGACTGGACCTATTTGTTATACCAAGGGAAATAGATTGGGTGTGTATTTTACCTAAAAGTCTTATTTACTTGTCATTTTCCATTTAAAATAGTTGAGTAGAGTAGCTGTGTACAATCTACAACTGCTCTGCAAGACCTCAGCGCCGGCTTCTCCTTGGTGGAAACTGAGGAGATGCAAGCGTGCTTTGGAAAACATGCCTATTTCAACTTCAGCCCGAAGAGTTTTGCTGATGACAGTATCTAACAGTGTTTGTTAAATTGATTTAACCAATGTTTATTGCGTAGTTGTCTTAGGTAGTGCTGATTTCTGTACTCAGATTATAGATAGAAATAAATAGGACAGTGGACTCCCCCTGCCCCAAATCCTGTAAATAGCAGTTCTAGAGCCTTTATTCTCTCTGTTGTAGAAGGAGGCTGAGAAGGGGTGGGGGGGTCTGTATTCTAGACACAAGTCATCTCCAGGATAGAGGCTGGGGGGCCTGAAAGAGTGTGATGTGTTCAGGGATCTTTACATGTGACTGGAGAACAGCACCTGGTACCTGTTGAATAAGAGGTGCTTGCTATTTATTAAGGGAATAAATATTTATTGAAGGAATAAATAAATATTTATTGAAGGAATAAACCAGGTGCTCTGAGAAGATGATGAGGAATGTGTCTGGAATGTAAAGGGGAGCAGGGCAGAGAGTCTGCTAAAGAGCTGAAACTCCATCAGCCTGGTAAAGTGGTTCGCAACTGGGGTGCCGCTGCCTCGTGAGCAAGCCCACGCCCTTCATAGGTGCACCTCCAAGCCCTCACTTTCTCAGTGTTGTTACATCTGCAGCTATCATAGTCCTCCTGTATCTGAGGGGGATATATTCTAAGACCCCCAGTGGATGCCCGAATGCACGGATAGTACCAAACCCTGTATATATACTATGTTTTTTTGAGCTGCTAACCTAGATGGCTACTAAGTGACTAACAGGCGGGGACTGTAGACAGCGTAGATACACAGGAGAAAGGGATGATTCATGTCCCGGCCTGGACAGAGCGGGATGGTGTGAGATTTCACTAAGCTACTCAGAACAGCATGCGATTTAAAACTTATGAATTGTTTATTTCTGGAATTTTTCACGTAATATTTTCAGATCACGGTTGATCATGGTTGACCACGGGTAACTGAAACCCTAGAAAGTGAAACCGGGAATAAGGAGGGCCTGCCCTACGCACTATTGTACTCATGTCTGTCGGCTTTATGCAGAGTTGGTGGATCGCGTGACCCAGAGAGAAGGGTGCAACTCTGTGTCAATGGAAGAGAAGATGAAGATGTGAAGTAATGCCGAGCCAGCTACCAAAGAAAAGACTGTAGGATTCAGTGGCCGTGGAAGCACTTGCCATCCCAAGTAGGCAGGACAGCACAAGTGGGTGGGAAAACATATCTTCTCAAACAGGCCGTGAGGCGGTGCTGAAGGGCTACTGAGGGAAGAGTTTAGAGACATCTTCAGCTTTTCCAAACTTGGCATTTTTAACCAATGTTGACTTCGAGTAATTCTATTTATCATTGTGCTCCGCACGTGAAAAGATGGTGAGCCACCGCTGTAGGTGGTGAAGAGCTCTTGAAGGGGTTTGAGTGAAGAAATGATGTAATGAGGTGTGTGTTTTGGAGATATTATTGTGGTAGAGGCGTGGGGGATGCATGGAAGGGAGGGACACCGGGAGGCAGGTTAAACATTTCAGAGGTGACTGTCACTTGTGTGAAAGATGACATATGCTAGAACTAAGGCACATACAGTGAAGACAGAGAGAAGGGATGGAAGAGACAGGGTCAAGAGGTAGAATTAACACACTTTTGATGAGCAGTTGCTGAGGGAGTTGAGAGAGAGGAGTCAGGGATGACACCAGGGTTTTTGCTTTAAGCAAGGGGACGGAATGGCAATATCAATAGCCAAATGGGACTTTTTGATAAAAGCCATTCTCCGTAACCTAAACATTTGTACCTCCGTAATAATCTGAAATTAAAAAAAAGTAACCAAATGCGGAATCCAGGAGGAAGTGCAGGGCGTTAAGGGTAACAACTATTTCAGTTTGGGATACATTGAGATGCACACACGTGTGAGCCATCAGGCAAAGATGTCCGATTGAAAATACAGAACTTAGTCTCAAAGGAGAGCATTAAATCCTGAGACTAACCAGGGAGAAGTCTAATTCCAAGGAGTGGTTTCAGGGTAAATTAAAAAGGGAATAAAACTATGGGTAGATCTACTTGTGATTAATAGTATTAAAATTGAGGGTTAGTAGTTTAGATAATTCTTGGCACTTAAGGTTTGCCTTTCAAATGTTTAATATTCATTGATTTTACTTGGTCTATAATTTTATATTTATGAAGTGAATATAAAGCTTGTTCATCCATAACTGGATATACCTACAGTTTAAGGGTTCTGGATGATATATGGCCAGGACCAAGCCAGCACAATAGTATTCAGAGGCCAATATCTAAGAGGAAATTAACATCTGAAATGCCAAACTTGAAATCATGATGAGGCAATAACGATACCTTAATAGTATGCTATAAGAAAAACTAGCTCTGTTTTAAAAATGATGCAATTCTTTACAAAATATGCTCTCAGGAAAATGGAGTGTATGCTTTCTAATACTAGAAAATATTTCTTAAAAGCACTGTAGTTGAACCTGAAACAAATTTGATGATTGAGTATAGAATGCATTTTTTTATCCTTTTTTCCTGGGCTTGAGTCCATCAACTCAGGAAGGAAATATAAATTAATGGAGCATAAGTTTAAGTTTTAAATACAAGGTTTGAGATCTTTCCTGCTTAACTGTAGGTCCATTGTGAATATGCTGTGTTTTGAAATAAATGTGTCTATAAGTGATTGGAGAAGATTTCAGACCAAAAAATACTTTTTTCCCTTGGCAGCATCTCAGACTTGGATACCAACTCTTGATTTTTGCTGTTTGGCTTAGAAAGAACTGACAAGTTACACCTTGTTGATTTATCTTCCTTGGCTGACATTTTTGAACAAATGCCTTAGTGTTATACTTAGAGTTGGTCTTGTGCTTAATGTTTCCTTTTCTTACTGTTTAATGTTACTATTTAATTTACCTTATATCAGAGAAAGAATGCTAAAGTATCTAGTGAGAACGATGTCTAATGGGGAAAGACTGGTAGACTGTCCTGTGAATGGTATGTAGACTGCAAATAGATAATTTATTTTCTCTTTTGTGTTTTCATAAATGGCTAGAGGATATTGCTGTCTTTCAGGTTTATTCTCTAACATTAAAAGAACTCACAATATGAAGTCATGAATATTAACAAACGTTTTTTTGAATGAGGTATTGCAAAATGGTTTAGAAATTTATCTAACCAGCTTTATATCTTTCTGGGAGAGATACTTGAATAGTGGGATCACCATTAAGTTGTGGATATACTGATTTTTAAAAATTATTATTTTATGTGGAGTAAATTTAGTTCATTAAAGCATGCAGCATTCTAACAAAACAATAGCAGGGAATTATATTTATAGCAGTCTCCTTATCTCATTGTCACACATGGTCTCCTGACTTTGGTCAAGCACCTTCCAAATTACTGTCACTGTTCACACAGGAGTCAAGGTGATGAGTATGACTAGATCAGTAGGAAGGTATTCCCACTTTTGGAAAAATAACGAAAAGTATGTGTCCTGACTGTGAATCAGTAATATTTTTATTTGCAAACAATAATCCTCTTTTACCCATTGTGTGTTCACTTTGATTTTCCTCCTTAACTTTTAAAAGTGATGACAAGTACACTGATGTAGCAGGGAAATTATATACATTAGTGCCTCAAAACTTACTGATAATGATTTATTCATTAATAATTATTGAGTACTTAAACTATAGTTATAGGTCGTACCACGGGAAAAATAGAGAAGATGTAGGATGTAATCCTCATTTCCTGAAGACCTAACTGTATCATATGGAAGTATCCATTCACATATTTAATTTCAGTGACATTAGAAAGCCCATGTTATTTGAAGCTAAGTGAGTGGTATAGATAATAAGTACAAACAAGAAACTAGAGAAGGGAGAATCCTCTGAGAACTGGTAGCGAGAAATGAGACTTCACAAAGGAGATGGGAGCTTAGGTGCACTTTTCTCCCAGTATTTTGTTATGAAAAATTTCAAACATTCAAATGTTGAAAAAAATTTTACGGTGAATACCAGCATACTCTCTATCCCACTATTGACCTTTTATTATACTTGCTTTAACACATATTTGATGCAGTTTAATGATAAGTGAAAATTGGACAGGCCTAGCTAAAAGCTTTGCTCATGGCTGGGAAAAGGTAGGAGATGGGTTTGTGGTAGGCAGTGCCCAGTGATCTCTACACGTACACTTGTGTAATCCCCTCCCGTGTTGCACCAGGGTCAGTTTCTGTAACTATGGGAGACCAAATAATATCCTCTCCAGCCCTCCTCAGATGTCCGTATTTGAATCCCTAGAACCTGTGAATATGTTATGTGGCAGGAGTGACTTGGCACGTGTGATTTGTGAGTAAGTCAAGGATTTGGGATGGGTAGATTATCTTGGATTAGCTGGGTAAATGCAGTGTAATCGCAGGGTCCTCATAGGACGGAGGCAGGAGACTCAGAAGATGCAGGATAAAGCAGAAGTCAGAGAGGAGAGAAGATGCCACATTTCTGGCTTTGAAGGTGGAGAAAGGGACCATGAGCCAAGGAATGTAGGTGGCCTCTAGAAGCTGGAAAAGAAAGGAAACATTTTCCCCTGGAGCCTCCAAAAGGAATGCAGGTCTGTCGAGCCATTTTAGATTTATGATGTCCAGAACTGTAAGCTAATAAATTTGCATTGCTTTAAGCCACCAAATTTGTGGTGATTTTTTACATCAGCAATAGGAAACTAATACCAACAGAATGTGGTAGGAACTGGGGTCTGTCAGTAACCAGGCTAATGAGCTTGGAAACATCCTTCCCAAGGTGAGCCTTCACCTCCAGCCGGTGGCTTGACTGCAATCCATGGGAGACCCTGAGCTAGAATCACCCATGTAGGCCAATTACAGATTCCTGAGTGACAGAAACTGTGAGATTATTGCTTTAAGCTGCTTAGTTTGGGGACAATTTGTTATAATTAATGCAGAGTGAGAAAAGTTAGGTTAAGGAGAAATTGTGAAAAGTTTTGAATGCTAGACTAATTGACTCCCCAGTGGGAAATCCTAGAAAGTTTTTGGTCTGGAAAGTGACCAACTCAAAATAGTAGCAAGATTTATCTGTTTGGATATATTAGAGAAAGGAAGATTGGAGGGAAGAAAAATAGATACAGCAGTATTTTAGATAGTAATGTTAGATATAGTCATGGAAGCTTGCTCTAGGGCTGTGAGTATAGGAAGGGAAAGGAACTGACAGATAAAACTAGAAACTCATTAGGATTTGGTGACTGAATGGGCGCAAGTGACAGAAAACTGAGAAATTTAAGGTGGTGTGCTTTGATTTTGAGAGAATGGTATAATTCTGAAAATGGAAGACTTACAATAGGAACCATTTTTTTTAAGTTTCTTAGGCAGTAGTTCCCCCTTACCCAGTTTTGCTTTTGCAGTTTCGGTTACCTGTGGTCAACTGCAGGCCAAAAATAGGTGAGTACGGTACAATGAAATGTTTTGAGAGAGGGAAAGACAACATTCACATAACTTTTATTGCAGTATATTGCTGTGATTGTTCTATTTTATTATTCATTACTGTTGTTAATCTCTGACTGCACCTAATTCATAAATTCAACTTTATCACAGGTATGTGTGTATAGGAAAAAACATGGGATATGCAGGGTTTGCTACTATCTGAGGTTTCAGCATCCACTGGGGGTCTTGGAATGTATCCCCTGCCGATAAGAGGGGATTACTGTGCTTTCTGAAATTGAGCGGATAGGTAAAAATGTTCAGAAAGAAGCTTAGGATAAAAGACTTCATTACCTACCTTATGGGGGCCTAGAAATGTAAGACAAGAGATGAAATTGGGGGATGAGACAGTAAGAGTAGGGGATGGAATGTTAAAAGATACATAATTGTGGGTTATAAATTGAGTGCACTTATAGCCAACCCGGAGGAAATGCTGACAGATACGTGGTTTTGGTAAAGACAAAAACAATCTGGGAGAAATATCTCCATTGGATCTTCCTGAAGGGTACATACATTCTCAGCACTGCCATATGGTAAATACTGTATTGGTTTCACAGGGTTTTTTTTCTGGTCATCTTTCTTAATATACTCAATGAGTATACAGTCATGTGTCGCTTATTGGAGGGAATATTTTCTGAGAACTGTGTTGTTAGGTGATTTCTCTATTGTGTGAATATCGTAGATTGTACCTACATAAACATAGGTGGTATATAGCCTACTACGCATGACTAGGCTATGTGGTATAGCCTACTGCCCCTAGGCTACAAACCTGTGCAGCATGTTACTGTACTGAATACGGTGGGAAATTGTAATGCAATGGCATGCATTTGTGTTTCTAAACATAGAAAAGGTACAGTGAAAATACAGTTTTACAACCTTATGGGATCACCACTGTATATGTGGTCTATTGTTGACCAAAACATTTATTATGCAGTGCATGACTGTAATAGTCAGGTGTATAAAAGTAATCCAATTCCATTCTAACACATTGGTGATAACAAATAAATCTAAATCTTGAGAAAGTGTCCGGAGACTTATATTTCCATTTACTTACTTATCTAAAAATATTTATCGAGTATTTATTATGTGCTCAGGCCTGTATGAAATTCTGAAAGTACAATAGTAAATTATGTATATATCCTACTAAAGTGAAGATGACAGAAGGGAGAAGCATAGGAAGCTGATCAGTAAGTTGAAGAGAATCTGGAAGTAAGGGAGGGGTGGGATGAACAGAGGCAAAGCAGTTAGAGAAGCGAGATGGTAGCATAGTGCATGCCATGATGGTGAAGAGACAGACAGACAGACAGACAGATAACGCTCCCTGGTGTACTGCAGCTTTTAATTGGTGTCACAGAGATATCAATGAGAGGAAATAAGAATTAAGTAACTGGGTTTGATCATTAGTCCATTGTCAGTGATCGTAAGGATTTCATTGTCAATATGACGGTGAGGACAGAAGCCAAAATACTTTGAAAAGTTAAAGGATAAAATAAGTATTAATTATAATTACCATCATTATTAAAATGATTGGCAGTATTATTCTATTAAAATAATATTACAACTGCTGAATTCAAGATATCATTGAAAAGAAGGGGAGAAGTTTTTTTGCTGTGGTTTATTTCAGCTTCTGTATAACTTAAAATTTTCTAGGAAAAAATGTGTACAGGTAATATTTATAAACGTGTGTATGTTTTAATGATGCTATGTTTGATCGTTTGTATTTGGATTGTGTGTGGTCTTAATTCTGGACTTGTTTCCCTGCATAGCTTCAGGGATATGGATTTAATATTTCTTTTAGATATAACCAGTAAGTAGTGGGTACTACTGTGTAAGAAGCACTTCTTAATATCCCACATCCTAATTGTCACAATAAACTTGTCAGAGTAGGTGTTATTACCTTTTTAGATATAAGGAAACTAAGGCTTTGAGAGGTTAATTATCTTTTTGCCCATGGTGTATGTAGGAGGGATTTGAATCTGAGACTAGAGCTCCACAATTAGTAGATAGTAAGCTCAGGCAATGAAAATTGATTGGCTTAGATAAAACATAATTAATCGTTTCTGTAAATATGTTACAAATATCATGTCTTGCAGTCAAATTTGCATTGTTTTTGAAGCAGGATTGCCTTCTGTTACTGGGCCACACTTGAATAACTTTAGCGTGAACACATGGCCATTTGTCACGTGGGAATCAATCTCGTCTGTGTATTTGTTACTATAATTCTGGTTAGTCTCAGTAAATGAGTTTATTTTAAAAATAAGGTGTTATGTATTTGGGGTTTTCAATATAGAACCATGAGTAAATCCTAAGAGGGTTAGTATTTTTCATGGTGTCCAACATTTGTGCATTGTGGTTGACCAGTTGCTTTGACATCCTTTCTCCCATTGGATGCTGATGATCACTGTGTATAGGAGATGAGCTGATGATATTCACCTTGTTTTACACAAGAGGAAACTGAGGCTAAAGAAGAATGTGTGATTTTCTCAGCAGCCTTCAAATATATTTATTAATATATAAAAAAGATTCTTTATAGAATCTTTTCTGATACATACAAGTGGATCCAATGCAATACCTGCAATAAATACATTTTGTGGCTTATATAACTAGGAGCTTACTGCTAGACTATGGTTTGATTTAGTAAAACTTCGCATCATATGGCATACTTGAAGAAAAACAGATTATAAAAGGTTTCCTTCCTCCTTTTCTGCAGGGGTAGCATACGATTTATTTGAACAGTAATTATTTTCCAGAGGAACACTCAGCACTTTCCCAATAGCTGTATGTTTTGTGTTTTGTAGAGGGTTAGAGGAGAAGCTGCCAGGTTCCTTCGCATGGTGATGTTACCAACCCCAGAATTTAATTTAGAACATTCTGCTCAGTTATATGCACGCATGGAAATTTGCCCCACCTGTTACCTTTGGCATGTGGCATTTACTTGCGAAAATATCACAACATCTGATGTTTATTTCCTAGTCATGGATGTAATGCAAGATAACATCAAACAAGAATAAGTTATCTGCTCACCAACATTTAAAAAAATAGTTATTTCATGTCATTTAGCATTTACTGAGCAGTTAACCAAGTGCAGCCATTTTGCTGAGCTCTGGGGACCGTAGCTCGTTCCCTCATCGAGCTCATTGTCTGTAAGCTCTGCTCTTCAGGGCTGAGGGCTTCTAGTTTCACTTTTCATATAGTCATTTGGAAAGCATAGGAGATTTCTCAAAATACACTTTAAAACAAAGATGGTTTTCCATCATCTGTAAGATAAGACGATTCTTTTGACAAAGGTGATTTTAATTGTTGTTAATATTTCCAGGACAAGAAATGCAATCTGTTGACACTCCCATCAAAATGATCAGATGTAAACAATCTGTTGACATTCCCATCAAAATGATCAGATGCCCAGCCCTGAACTCTCCATTGTACCTCTTGAGGAATCCTTTTTTGTGTTTTAAACAATCAAATTTATATATTATATGTGTGTGTGTGTGTGCCTAGTAGGGCATATATGTCTGGGCATATATATAGGGGAGAAATATATATACACACACATATCTACATCTTACTATCAGGGCAATTCTCTGAAAGGTTACAGTACCTTCTTTATGTATAATGTCATTGCCATGATATTAAACAGAAATGAGCTATGTGGCTGTGCTTTCCTTTTTAAAAACGTGAATGTATTTCTCTACAGAGCTGTTTTGTAGCTGCATTGCTATTAAAGTGGTGCCCAGCTCCAGGCCCGCAGACTGCTGACACACAATTAATCTCACAAATTTATGAATGCCAAAGCATGGAGCAAAATGAAAACAACTGGGGGAATGTTTAAGGGAAATAATTGGACCGTATCCAGATGTGCATGTGTAAAACATCACCCCTTAACTCCTCCCCCATATCCTGTCTAAGACAGGATTTTTTTTTTTTTTTTTTTTTTCAAAAATAAACTGGGGTTATTTGAAAGAAGTTGTGGTCTCTGACTGAAACTGAATAAACAAAGCCAGGCTGGTCATAATTGTGTGTGTTCTTGGTATCTTTGTTTCTTAATTAACTCACTGAGTGCTGACGAATCAATCTCCTATGGCTGTTCTTGGGAGCTGTCGCCGCAACTTTATGGCCCCCATTTAAAAATAATACGTACGGGTTTTCAAGAATGATTGCTGATTTCTTTGAGTTTTTGGTTGTCATAAGCTGTAACTTTTTACTGTTAGAAATGGGCAACATTAAATCGTCTAGTGTGGAGAAGGTCGTTAAGTTGTGAACTAAAGTCTGGTCAAGAAGAAAAAGAAATCAGAGAGCATTTTATGGATTTCTTTTTTTTTTTTTTGGCAGTCCAAGACCAGCCAGGGAAGCAGGGGAGGAGGGGAGGGTGGGGTGGCGGGGGCGGGGGGCGGGGGTGAGGATTTCTCTTTATGATGCTTAACTCACTAGATAAAGCACAAAAATCATAATAATGTTGACTTTGCATGAAATTAATTAATTTAAGATCTGGCATCACTGGGATGTGAGACACTAGAGGGGTACCCTGAATAAGAATCTTTGCAGATTGGCGTCCAACCACCAGATGTATCTTAAATGTAGAGGTGAAGTAATAAGGCACAATCTTCCCTCTTAAATGCGAAGAAATATTTCCTTAAACACAAAGTAACCAAATCCAACAATAAATCCAACTAATTTCAATAAAATTTCCTCCATAGACTTGCTTTTCTCTTGCTCTGTAGAAGAACAAAAATAATGATGAAATTAATTGCAACGAACCTGCTTAGATGGGCTTATTAAGGAGGAGCAGGTCGAGGCCTCCTGTTTTGCACGCCCCTCCCGCGAGGCTGCCTGCGCCATCCGCGAGACTTTCCCTGGGAGTTGGAATTCCGAGCCTCGTTAGGCACAGAATCCGCTGACTGGATTCCTGATCTTATTCAGAGAGAGAAAACAAAAGTAGAAAAATTTGAACGCCCAATCTCTTATCCCATTTTGGGAAGGATTAAGGACCCCAATCCTCGATATTCCTGCAGTTGGTGACTTTAATATAAGAACAGTATCAGCACTTTGTTTTGAGGTTAAGCATTGATTATGTGGTATCATTTTCAATTGTGCCGATAATTATTTAATTTAAAGTCTAATTTTAATATCATAATTGCTGAATATACTTTCCATAAAAAAGGGAATTAGTCCATTTTCTTAATTCCTTTACCAAGAACTGGTAAAAATCGAAACTTTGTACCGAAGGGAACTGGATGGGAAAAAGTATTGTCCTATGCCAGATGCCAAGAGAGTTAGGGGCAAAGCGATGGATTTGGAGGGAAAGGAGATGAGAAGACCACTCGTTTAAATATGCGCACACACACGGCACCATCTCTGTTCCACACCTGCTGTTCTCCTCCTTACCTCCACATACCATGCAAAAGAGAGATATTTTAGCTAACCAGTTTTGGTTTCAAACATAAATAATTTCTGGGAAAGTTAAATATATTGGTTTTACACATCTTAATGAATATATAACTTCATGATGTTGAAAATATTCTATATTATCCAAAGGCTTTTTTTTTTTTAAAACCAATTAACATAAATTTTGATGTCATAAGTGAAGACTCGGTAAATAAATACTTAGAATTATTCATGTGGCAGTTCAAGGAACATACAGTGATTTAGGGTCTCGAAACCTAAATACAGTGAAACATTATGGACTTTTTTAGTAAGGGAGGTGCTTCGTGTGGCAGATGGTAAAACACATCAGTTGCTTAAAATTATTGCCAATTATTCGATAAAAGCGTTCAAACTGTTTTCGCTAGAGAATCAGCGGTGTAGTAGGAGTTACTCTACTGGTACTCAAAACCACCACCATCATAACAGTAACAGCAAGATCTGGATTCTTGGCTCAGTTGCAACACTTAGTAATAGTTTGGCCTTGGATTAGTCGCTTTACCTCAGTTTTCTCTCTGTGAAATAGGATTAGGGTATCTACCCGCTTGCCTCCCAGGTTGAGAAGGTCACTAGGGTTAGGCATCCCTGCATCCCATTGTTCACAATGCTTTTTAAATCCTCCCATTAAAGGATGCTAAAAACCAGGAAAAAAAAAACTCAAAACAACTCCGAACATACTGAGGCAGGATTTAGATATGTGGTCCAAATGGAGCATCACACAACCTGGATTATTAAACAAATAAAGAGAATTGTCACAAAACAAATATGGCAAATATCATTACATTTACACCCATGCAAATTGCACAGCTTTTCCGAGACATACCTGCTACATAAAATAAAATCCATCTGCAGAGGCGCGGCAGTTTTTCCGCAGGTGGGAAGCTGGGGATTGAAAAATAGGAATTTAGAATTACTTTTGTTTAGAAGTTGAGAAATTTTCATTCTCCCTTCTACACAGTCACCCTCTGCACAGTAGTGAGTGGCATGGTCTGGAGAGCATGGCATACCATGCCCAGAACGTCTCCCCAGGCTGGTGCTCGGGGGCCACACAGCCCTCTTTTAGAGATCCATTGTTTCTGTTAAACGTTCCTCTCTTCATATTGTCTACTTTAAAGGACGTCGACTTCTGGGAGGTGTGAGCCCAGAAGTGGGGAAGGAGGAGAGATCACCTAGAATTTATTAAATACTGAATGTGAGCCATGGGCTTGGTAGGTGCATTCTCCTTGTGGTCTTGGGTTGTCCCTGCTTTGCGAATGCGGAATCCAGATCTTAGAGAGATTTAGTAACTTTTCTGAGTCACTCCTTTAAGTGAATGAGCTGTGGAGCTGACACTCGATCCCCCAGTTGGTCCGCTTGCTGGCAAGCCCATGTTCTTTCCTTCGCATCCTCTACGCCTTATAGTGAATTAATTCGTGAGACGCTTTCCTCTTAACAGCTGAGAGTCGGAAAAGCAAGAGAGCACTAAGCATCTGAAATAGAAGAGTAGGTGATAAAAAAAGGGACGAGAGAACAGAACAAGAGGCCACCAGGCTCTGTCTGTCAGTCCACAGGGGCAGCTCCTCTGCACGCAGTGGCAGGCCGCGCCCTGCGCATCGGTGGGTTTTGCTCTCCGTCCTGAGGATGGACTCTGGGTACCAAACCTGAAATGGAATCGAAGGAAGCTCCTAATGCCGCCTGCTTTCTTCGCATCAGCGATGACATTGAAAGGGACCCCTTCAGTGTGTGAATACCTGAAATTAAAAGACTACAAATATGCATTTAGAGTGTTTACTTTAGGTTTCCTGTTTACATTTGTTCTACTTTTATACTCTCACTGGGAAGTAAAATGGGAATGAGGAGAAAAAAGGGCGAACACAAAACAAAGGGAAGTGAAACTCAATTTTGAAAGCAGAGCCATTTTTACGTTTAAGTTGAACTGTGGGTTTGCAACATTCAGCCCTCTATTGGAAACCATTGTGGGTGGGGTGCGTCTGCAACAGAGCTTCACCTAATTCATTCTATATGCTTGGCAGAGGAAAGGCTGAAACAAGAGCCAAATTCCAAAGGGTCTCTAAGGGAAGCAGGGTCACACACTATTCAGAGTTATACAGCAAACTGGCCCGGATAGAGGATTTTTAATGTGTTTGTGCACTTAGGAATCATTCTTCTAGAATTTTGTAATTGTTTAGCCATTTCGTGAGGTTCTATTGTAAATGAATTGCAAATACTGCATTATAGCTAGATAAGAAAGACTTCTAAATTTAATCAAGTTAACTACGTTGATTTTATAGCTGGTTTTGAAACTGGAAATAAAGTAATGTGGAAAAGTTTATTGATTAGTTCTACTATCATAATAGGCTTGTAGAAATGTCTTAGGAAACATATTTTTATTTACTTATTTTTTTTGTCTGAGGAATTTGGCTCATCCTCAAATAAAAATTGTTTTTTAATTCCAAGTGATCTTATGAACAGTTGTTGGATCTTGCATTGTTTTATAATTGGCTGTTCTGCTTAATAAAACTCATTTGCAAGGCAAAAAGGCAAAAATGTGAGAAGCAAGGAACCAAAAAGTTGTTAATTGGTAATTACAATAAATATGAGAGTAAGCAAAAATGTCATTTTAACTCACTTTCTGGGAAGACATTCCAGAGTTTGAGGGATGACAGAACATCGTTTGGGTGCTTAGGGTCCAGAAAGGGAGTGAGGACTTTAGACTTTTGAAGTTGTTTTTGCTTATAACCAATTTTACCTCAAAGTGTAGAGTGCATAAAAGTTAATTTAAATGTCGGTTACAAATTCCAAGAAATGTGGAGATATAACCCAGAAAGACAACATGACCTAGAGAGCTGAGTAAGGTTTTGGGAATGTGAACTTGGTTGTTAACCCTGTGTCAGTTGTGTGTGTGTGTGTGTGTGTGTGTGTGTGTGTGTGTTTTAACTTTGTAGTGACGAAATACAGTTTCTATTCTCTTGGCTACCTTAAGGTGGTACCAGCTATAGGTAATTTTCTTCCATTTTAGTTCTGGGAAATAATATCCAAGGGTAATTCCTCCCACTCCCGCCCCCTTTTTGAAGATGATACTCGGTTAGTGCAGTTTTGGCCATTTCTGAGAGGTCCGGGATCTGGGCATCTGCTTCTTTTGCTACAAAGGCTGCAACCTCTCGCTTCTTCAAGGAACATCTTGCCCTCTGTTGATGGTCAACCCAGCTGAGGGAATCAGAATCAATCGTTGACAAAAGTCTTGAGGGCATTGTTTGCCAACCTAGAGATATTCTCCAGCTCTACCAGTGGTTCTTAAACTTTTTGGGATCCTGTTACCGTGAATATGGTAATAAGAGTTACGGACCTTTTCCTCAGAGTGTTGTACACATTCACAAAATGATTTCTGAAGGTTCTCCAGCCCCCAAGACCGTTCATGGGTCATGGGTTGGACCTAGATCCACAGGGTTTATGTCTGTAAGCTCTGAGAACATCACCACCCGGGCTGTCTTCTCTAGGTGAAGAGCTACTCTCCTTGGCCAGGTCACCTTCATATGGAGAGGAAACATCTGGGCAGCACGATCTGTTCTCTTCAGATCCTGCCCATCCATACCTCTCCTGTTAGGTGTCAGAAGACCTCCCTCGAGGGACCTCACAACTTGATGCCGCTGTCTTTTCTAAGGTTTGGTCTTAGGTGTGAGCAGATTTCCTTTTCTTCCTCCTTTCTTTGTTGAAAATCCTACCCCTTTGCATGACCCACATCTCCCTGTCACCTGCTTTTCCCCACCAGCACCCCAGAGTGACCACTCCCTCAGTGACTTTAATGCCGCCTGCACTTTGTTCCAGCCATACGATGTTCATTTTTCTCTCTTTTTGCTTATTTTAAAACTTATTTTTATTGTGAAATATTTTTAATATATACATATGAATGGAGACTAGAAATACCACTCACTTCAATAAAATCTTGCCATTGTGATATATTTGCATCAGATTCTTACAAATAATGATTACAGTCCCAGTGAAGATCTTCTTCACCACCCCTCCCCGCTTCCTCCTCTTCCCTCCCTGGCAGTAACTGCTGTTCTTTCCAGACATAGTTCATCCTTTACTTTTTAAAATTATTTCTTTTTCTGAGTATAGACCTGATGTGTCCAATGAGACTATAATTCCTTGGGATTAGATAATAGCCTTAGTTTTCTTGGTTTGTCTGGCGATGCTTGGCTCGTTGCTCACGAGTCCTTAATGAATAACAGTAGATTTGTGCAGATGGGACTGTTTGGCTCCTGGTATTCCTCACTTAAGGTTCTTCTCCATTTTCTTATCCCTCGAAGGTAGTTTGCATCTTTTATCAGAAAGTTCGGAGGGACCACTTTCTCTCCTTTCCTGTTGTTCTTCTTTCCATGAGAAGAAAACTCAGATTATACCAAATTTTACATCCTCCGGATATTCTGTTCTTCTTCACTTCTTCCATTTCCTTATGTCAGGAATGTTTTTTTTTTTCTTTTTCTTTTTCTTTTTTAAAGTCATTTCTCCTTTCTTTTTTTATTCTTTTTACCTCAACAGCTCATTGACAAGGAATAGTTCTTAGTCTTTGTGCCCGAGTTCATTTATTTGTAGGTTTAGGGAAATAGTCTTGCTTTAAGTCACCTTGACCTTTATTCAAATAGCATAAAATATATGTGTAATATGTGATTAAATAGGCAAATTCATTTTCTTTCCAGAAATATCGTTGCTTTACCTTATGCATTTATACACTTAAGAAATCCATCAATTTGTCCATCTTAGTAATCATCATATTACCCCCAAGTAACAGCAGGTAAGGAAATTAAGGCCAGGAAGGCTAAATGGCAGCTTGGGTAGCATAACTAGGGGTAAGACTGAGGTCCCTGGATTTCTATTTTTTTTCACCTCACCATTCTGCAAGATTATAGTATAATATTTAGAGTAGCAGTTACTGACCTTATTGAATGGTTAAACATGATTTGGGGCACTTTCCAGGGCCACTAATTCTTACATTAACTCCTCAGGGTGGATGGTTTACCATCCTATGTTACAGTTCGTAGGATGGTTCAGAAAGGTTAAGGGAGTTGCTTAAAGTCACAGCTGGTAATTTACACTAGTAATAATGGTACCGATAGTACCTCACGCTGTTCTAGCACTTACCATGTGTCAGGCACTGTCTAAGCACTTTATATAAGTCAACTCACCGTTACAATTTGAGGCAGAAATTATTATATTATCTTCCTTTCACAGATGAGGAAACTGAGACAGACAGAGATTATTTACTCGGCTAGTAAATGGTGGAGGGGAACTTAAAATCTCATTAGTCTGGTGCCGGAATCTGCCCTCTTACTGATTCATTGTGCTACCTCCCAGCGGACGCGGCAGCCCAATCTCAAAAGTTGATGTGCTTCTCATTATGCCTCTAGTCTCTTCTGAAGAATAATTCTTTTTCTAAATTGCTTTAAATGTACAAATTAACTTTACCTCTCAATTTTTAGTCTTTCGGCCTGAATAGCAAACTCCAATTCACCCTTCAAAACCCTACTCAGAAATCTCTGTTACTGTCACTGTGTTCTCAAGCTCCCTCTCTTCTTCCCCAAGAGTTAATCACTCTTAAATATTCTACTTCTGAACTATGTATTTACCATTTTAAAAAGTGAATAGGCATTTTAGGACAGTTTTATAGCTACAGAAAAATTGAACAGAGAGTACGGAAGTTTTCCATGAATACACGTTCCCTTTCACAGTTTCCCCTGTTTTTAATATCTTGCATTAGTGTGTTCATTTGTCACCATTGATGAGGTAAAACTGATACATTATTATAATATTATCAACTATATTATTAACTAAAAACTATTAGTATTAACTAAAGTCCATAGTTTACATTAGGGTTCCCTCTTGCTGTTGTACATTCTATGGGTTTTGACAAACACATGACGTCATCTATCCACCATTACATTGTCATACGGAGTAGCTGCATTGCCCTAAAATCCCCTGTATTTTACCTCTTCATCCTTCCCTCTCCTCCCCTCTCCACGCTCCTGGCAACCACTCATCTTTCTACCGTCTTGATAGTTTTGCCCTTTCCAGAATGTCATATAGTTGGAGTCATACAGTATGGTAGCTTCTTTCTTTCTTTTCCTTCTTTCTTTCTTTCTTCCTTCCCTCCCCTCCATCCCTCCCTCCCTTCCTTCCTTCTTTTCTTTTTCTTTTTTTGAGACAGATCTCACTCTGTCACCTGGGGTAGACTGCAGTGGTGTCATCATAGCTCACAGCAACCTCAAACTCCTAGGCTCAAGCGATCCTCCTGCCTCAACCTCCCAAGTAGCTGGTACAATAGGCATACACCACGATGCCTGGCTAATTTTTCTATTTTTCAGTGGAGACAGGGTCTTGTTCTTGATTAGGCTGGTCTTAAACTCCTGAGCTCAAGTGATCCTCCTGCCTCAGCCTCCCAGAGTGCTAGGATTACAGGCATGAGACACCTCGCCCAGCCTGCTTGATTCTTTTTATTGCTCAATAACATTCAACTATCTGGTTGTATCACAGTTTGTTTACCATTCACCCACAGAGGGGCATCTTGGCTGTTTCCAGGTTTTTGGAAAATATGAAAAAAGCTACTGTAAACACTTGTGTGCATTTTTTTGTGTGAACATAAGTTTTAAAACTCATTTGGGTAAACACCTAGAAGTGTGATTGTTGAATCATACGGTAAGACTATGTTTAGTTTTGTAACAAACTGCCAGACTGTCTTTAGAAGTGGCTAAACCGTTTTGCATTTTTACCATCAGTGAATGAGTTCCTGTTCCTTCACCTCCTTGCCTCTATTTGGTATTGTCAAACTTTTTGGATTTTAACCATTCTGATAGGTGCGTGATGGCATCTCGTTATTTTAATTTGCCATTCCCTAGTGACATGTTGAACACCTTATCATATGCTTACTTGCCATCTCTATTATCTTCTTTGGTGAGGTATCTGTAAGATCTTTTGCCCCCTTTCAAATTGGGTTGTTCGCTTTCTTATGTTAAGGCAAAGTGTTCTTTGGATATTTTAGACACCAGTCCTTTATCAAATTTGTGCTTTGCGAATATTTTAGTCTGTGGCTGGTCTTTTCATTTTTTTTTTTTTTCAGATTTTCTCCTATGTTATTTTCTATAAATTTTATAATTTTATATTTTATAGCTAAGTCTGTGATCCATTTTGAGTTAATTTTGTGAAAGTATAAGAGTGTGTACATGCAGTTTTTTTGCATGTGGATGTGTAGTTCTTTCAGCACCATTGTTGAAAGGCTATTCTTCCTCTACTGAATTGCCTTTGCTCGTTTGTCAAAGGCACATTAACTGTATTTGTGTGGTCCATTTGTAGGTTTTCTGTTTTGTTCCATCAATCTGTTTGCCTGTTCTTTCACTAATACCATACACTGTTGATCACCATAGCTTTATGCTAAGACTTGAAGTCAAGCAGGGTCAGTCCTCTGATTCCTCTTCAGTATTATGTTGGCTTTTCTGGATCTTTCACTTTTCCATATAAATTTTAGAAGCAGTTTTTCAACATCCACAAAATAACCAGCTGTGATTTTAATTGGGATTGCATTGAATCCATAGATCAGTAGAGGAGAATTGACATCTTAATATAATTGAGTCTTTCTATTCATAAACAGGGACTCTCTTGCCATTTATTTAGTTCTTTGATTTCTTTTACAAGAGTTTCATTTTCCACATATAGATCTTGCAGATATTTTGTTAGAAGTACACTTAGTATTTATTTATTACTTTTTGGGTGCTAATGTAAATGGTGCTATGTTTTTAATTTTAAATTCAAATTATTCATTGTTGATATGTGGAAAAATGACTGGATTTTGTATACTAACCTTGTGTCTTACAACTTTCCTTTAATCACTTATAAGTTCCAGGAGACTTTTTTTTTTGGCAATTGTTTGGAATTTTCAATGTAGAAAATCATGTCACCTTCAAACAAAGACAGTTTTATTTCTTCATTTCCAATCTCTATACTTTTTATTTCCTTTTCTTTTCTTATTGCATTAGCTAGGATTTCCAGTATGATATTGAATGAGAGTTGTGAGAGGGGACATTCTTACCTTATTCCTGATCTTAGGGAAAAGCATCTGCTACAGTTTCTCATCATTAAGTATGATGTTAGCTGCAGGTTTTTTGTAGATGTTCATTCGTTATTGAGTTAAAGAAGTTCTCCTCTGTTCCTAGTTTTCTGAGAGTTTTTATCATGATGGTTGAATTTTGTCAAATGTTTTTTTCTGCATCTATTGTTATCATCATATGATTTTTTGTTCTTTAACTTGATGTGAAAGATTAATTGGTTTTCAAATCTCAAACCAGCCTTGCTTGCATACCTGGAATAAATCCCACTTGGCTGTGATGTATTTTTCTACACTGTTGGAATTGATGTGCTAAAATTTTGTTGAGGATTTCGCACATATGTTACTGAGTGATATTGGTCTTTAGTTTTCCTTCCTTGTAATGATTTTATCTGGTTTTGATTTTAAAGTAATGCTGGCCTTATAAGATGAGTTAGGAAATGTTCTTTCTGCTTCTATTTTCTGGGAGAGAGTATAAAGAATTGGTATAATTTCTTCCATAAATGTTCGGTATAATTTATCAGTGAAACCCTCTAAAATTCATCAGTGAAATCAATAAAGCCTATTGCTTTATTTTTTCAAGGTTATTAATTATTGATTCAATTTATTTAATAGATACAGGCCAGTTCAGATTATCTTTCTCTTTGTGTGAGTTTCGGTAGATTGTGTCTTTCAAGGAATTGGTTACTCAGTCTTTCAAATATTCTACTACAAACCCATGTATATACTTTTTATATGGCATATTTCACACTTTATTAGTTTATATGTGTATTTATTTTTTACTAAACAGTGGGAACTGTGAGGTTCTTGAAAGTACAGACTGTGTTTTTAAACTTTCATTGCTAAGACTTAGCACAGTGACTGGGATGTTTCAATGACTGTTGAATGAAATGGACTGAATTGCTCTAAAATATCAACTGGATGTAAGAAATATGTCTGAGAACACCACAGCTGTAAGAAGAACATGAGAATATTGTTTATATTATAAACCTTTTCACTTTACAAAGGACTGATCTACCAAGTCCTTTTAACTGGTTTGGTTCTGTGGTGCATTTTAATGTTGAACTATAGGCAATTTACTGTTTGGAAGAAGGCTGACTGATAGCTAATCAGGGAAATCTAAAATTAAAGAGAAGCTTAATTCAAAACGATGATGTTTGCCACTGGAGAAAGTATTAATAGAATTATAAAAATGTGATTCACCCCTTTCTCTATTTCTAGAAATTATCTGTTGCATAAAACAGAACACACCTGAATAGACACAATAACTATATAACCTGAGCTCCACTGGGGCTAACTGATCATTAAAAATTACAAAACAGGAAGTTAGACTTGTAATTTAAACTTCTGCTTAGTCTTTGGCTATAATCAAATATTATGTTCAGGACAAAGAATGAGCTGGAGGGTCTCTTTAATCTCTGCTGTGATCTGCTAACTGCTATTGTTTAATTGAGGTACCTCGTGTTCCCCAAAGGATGAGCCACAAGCTGCTTTCTCCAGGCCCTGTGTTTAGATTGCTTATGAGCCCTCAAGTGCTACATCCGCTGAGACTCGGTGTTGCATTTCATTGATGTGTTCAGGCTCTTTTGGTCAGAGAAACCAAAGCATAAACATTGTGCTGACAAGTCCGGGTTGAGGATCAGTTTTTAGTCACTGAACTGCCCAAGCAAGTTATTAGGGAGCAACATTTTAGCAGCAGCAGCAAGTTGTTTATGTGATATCTGATCCCAGACGTTTTGCATGTGTTTAACACTATATGAATCTATTTTTGAGATTTGTGATGATTATGATAAACAACCAGATTTCCTTGTGAAGTTGACTCTTGTGTTATTTCTCATAGAATTTATCACATTATTTATCTGTGTTTCTTCTCTGTGGATGTCTGTGAAGTTTGCTTTTGTATAACAAGGTGTTTTCATATATATGTATAACACAAGAAAATTACCATGTGTGTTAAAAATAATGTTTAGCCCTGGTTTTTTATTAAATAATAGTGTTCTGAAATGGGTTGGTACCAGAATAAAATGTGTGTAATCCCTCAGTTACAAGGCTGTATGGTATAATGGATAAATTCAGATATAAGTTTGATTGCCAGATTTGTTTTTTACATTGTCTGTGATGTTTGCAAGGCTACTTCACCAGTTTGATTCTTGATTTCTATCACTATAAAATGGATAAAACTGTGTGTCACATTTTTAATAGACATAAAGATTGTTGATATTTTTCAAGTAAAATGCCTTGTACCAAGGATTTTGTTGCCATTACACACATAGTAATAGTAAGTAAGTTTGACATGAGGCATTTAAAAAGAAACTAATTGAATTAGGATTTGTGCCCTAAATTTTGAATGCTTATGAGCTTAACATTTCTCCACCCATATAATATGGCCATTTGTGTCCTTTCTCCTTAGATCTCCACAAAAATAAAAATGAGCGTAACACTCTCTTGCAGTTGGCTCATAAAGTATTTATATCTTTCTGCATGCTGAGGTTTTATTGTCATGAAAAAGATTTTCTTAGCAGTATGTAACATCTCCCAGTGCTATGGCACGTTCTGACAAGGACCATATGGGCTGCCTTTCTTTTGTATAATTGCACTATGTTGAGGAAACTTCACATATAATGGCCTCTGTGAATTTATTTTGAAACTTAAAAGTGGTATGTGGTTTCTTTGGTTTGCTTCATTGTTTTTAGTGATGCTGTGTCTTCCAGAACCTTAGCTCTTTTGCATAAACTGATATAAACAGTTTAGTGTTCACACTTAAAAAGAACACACCTAATAGTGTTAATACAAGACTGAGAAAACTGAGAGGACTAATGCAGTGTTCCTAAAATGGCAGTCTGGAGACCTAACATCAATTTTTCCTATATTTCCAGCTTGAATTCTTTCCACTTCAGTAGAATAAAATTTCTATTCCCTTCTTGGGCATCACTACTTAACTTGCAGGCCTCTGAAACCCAGCCCATCCAAAGCTTACTGAAACCAGTTGGTTTGTTTTTGCTTTCACCTCCATGCCCTGCAAACCTATTGCTTTCCTGCATGTTCTCTCTCCATTAATGGCCTCAGCACTCACACGGTTCTCTCAGATTACACTTCCTCAGAGTCACCGTGGTTGTATCTTTCTCTTTCTAAAAGCACTATATTCAACTTGCCTTCAAATCCAGATGGTTGTTTCTCAAGTACAGTGCCTCCTCTCAACCCTCTGGCTCAGGCCATATTCTACCATAACTGCCCTGGACAGTTACAGCAGCCTCCTCAGTGTTCCACCCTGCACACCACACTCTGACTCTAAAAACACAAATGTGATCATATCACTTCCCTGGGTAAAACATCTGCTGTCCTTTGATTTTCTGCTACACAGAGCAGTGATTTACAAATTATAAGTTGCAAGCTATTAATGAGTAGTGAAATCAAATTAGCGAATTGCATTCAATTTTTTAAATATGATAGAAAAGAAAATGGCAGAGTGTATCACGTTTTGCAAAGGTATTATTCTGTGAAACTCTGTCCTAGTTATACTTATCTGTATAAATATGCCTGTGTTTCGTCTCTATTTCATGTTGTAAAATGTATTTCTGACCTGGGTTATAGTCCTGGAAGTTTGAAAGTCATCAGAATAAAGGGTGAAGTTCAAACTTTTTATCAGGGCATACAGGTTCTTTTATCATCTGCCCAGTTTACCTTCCTACCACCATCTCCGGCCACCTCCTCAGAGAAGTGTATGGCTATTTACAGTTCAAGAACTCACTATATTTTCCCTTGCATGAACTTGGCCTTTATGTAAGCGATGTCTTCTAAATGGAGTAGCAGTTGTCACACTTTTTGGTCTCAGGGTCTCTTTAAACTCTTAAAAAAATATTGAATACCCCCAAAGTGCTTTGTTTCAGTGGACTGTAGACTCTGTCAATTGATATGTAACATATTAGAAATTAAAATGGAGAATTTTAAAAAAATCTATCAATTTATTTAAAATAATAATGAACCCATTGTATGTTGTCCTAAGTAATATATTTTTGTGAAAAATATCTGTGTTTTCCAAAACAAAATAAAATTAGAAGGGTCACATGCTTTATATTTTTGTAAATCTCTTTAAAGTCTGGCTTAATAGAAGATTGTCTCATATCTGCTTCTGTCTTCAGTCTGTTGCAATGTATTGTTTTGGTTGAAGGACATGAAGAAAATCCAACCTCTAACAGATATGTCTCTGGGAAAGGATTAAGTATTTTGATAATCTTTTCAGATAATTGTGTAGATATTCTTCTTTAATACTACACCAAAACTTAACATGTGGTAGTTTCTTAAAGGTTAGTTGCAATGTGGGTCTGAAGCCCTATCAGTTAACTTTTCATAATTTATAAAATCCGTTTTATGGTCAGTCTCCTTTGCACTTTGAATGGATCTTTTACTCATGCATAATTTTATAATATCTTGCATTGGTCATGTGAAAAATATTGGTTCTCTGAATGATATGTAGGTCTTCCAAATGTTCACGCACTTAATTATACAATATCAAAAAATCGCATTGGTTAATATCACTGTTGATTGCATCAAGTAAGTCTTAAAGTACTGGGAAGCTGTCAGCCTTACTGTGGAAGATATAAATGTTGCAAAGTTCTAACTTTTATGTAAAAGCTGTAATTTTAGGATTGGTATCCAATACCATCAGCTGTTTTTCTTGACATATTATATAACTCAATCAAGGTTTCATGGAGTAACCATAGTATGCGATACATTTTAATTACTGCAGTTTGTCAGTGATTCTTTCAAGTAAAAATGATGTTCCATGAAAAAAAACACAACTCAAACAGTCAAACAAATGCCTCCCCTTTTCATTGCACAGAGTATTAAAAAGGCCTATACTGAAAAGTTGAGATTGTTAAAAATCAGTATTTTTTACTGCTTTATCAAGTATATACTTAGGTAAAGCTGCCTTTTTTTCTTCTGCTGCAAATACCTGGCATTGAAGAACACAGCTACAAGTACAGTTTGATGCCACTGCTGTCTTCCTTCATGCTAAGGCACCAGCAGTTTCACCTCCCATCACTTCTGTACCATCCCTGCAAATGTCAGCACAGTGAGAAAGACAGATAACAAGTTAGCATTATTATGAAACAGTCTTCATCTAGGCCTTTCTTCTGTGCCCCGAAAGGGTACTGCTGACTCCCAGGGGCTGAAGTTTATACTGTGAGAATTGCTGACCTGAAGGATCTTTCCTAAACCCATTTTCTGCTTGGGAAATTTATATTCAAGCTTTTAAGATCAGGCTCAAATGTCATGGACTTTGCGAAGCTTACCGAAGCTCCCCAGGAATTCATCACTCCTCTGAGTTCCTGTTTATCGCAGCCGTTATCACGCTTCCCTTTGTCCCCTGGGTGCTCCTGGTATGGGCTGGATCTTACTCTCTACCACCCCACAAATGCCTGGGCGATGCTCAGGGTTTTTCAAGGAGCAGGAGCCTGTTAACCCCAGTCACATATCCTGGATTGTGTTGTTCTCCCTCAAGTCTGGCGTGGGGTCAGAAGGGGAATAAACACTATGGAATGTCCATTTTCTAAGGCAAGCAGGGACATCTTTCCAACATGTCTTCAGTGGCACATCCACAGGCATCAGGAAATACTGATGTTGCTTAGGTTCTAGAACTGTGTTATGTAGTGGTATCATGACACTGATGCAGAAATGCCAAAGTCACTCCTGTTCAATAAGTAAATAATGTGTGAACAATTCCTTCGTGCTCTTTGGTCCAAACCTTACTATACGTCAAGAGGTCATTTTAGGTAATTCCACCCTAACTGAAAATGCCCTTGAATCTACTAGTCTTATATTATTGTATTTGATGAGACCTTACCTGAATATTTTTAAACCCCTATTTCTTGTGTTTATTCAAGAAACATTTATTTAGCATTTACTATGTGCCAGGTGCTCAGGACACAAAGGTAGGCGGGGCATGGACTCTGCTTTCAAGATAACATAGTAGAGTAGAAAAATGGGACAAAGGCATTTGGATTTGGTCCTCAGATTTATACTGCCTTTGTTTTCTGTAATTTGAAATTTGGGAGTTAAGTCCGTTTTTTTGTTTATTTCTTTGTTTTTAGGAGTATGTTTTAGGAATGAAAGCTCAGATTGTAAAGATTGTCTTAGATATTTCAGTTGTATATGTCCTTCTTACCTGTGTTTAAAACAGTGTCGAGTTTATTTCAAAAGAAGTAAGGCTTCTGGAATTTAAAAAATTATCTTAATTAACATATCATTTACAAAAATATGATATCTCAGCATTGATTTTAAACTTTGTATTGGACTCAGGCTTTTTGGAGGATACAAAGAAAGTATGTACTTCTTTAAGGGTAATATTTCTTTCAAAAAACTCTACATTTATTTTCACTCAGAGCTATACAGTAACAATGCTAACTATGTATAGCTTTATACAGAAAGGGGAAAAAATCCTTGCTTATCCAAAGAATTTACTGTTTATTTAATGAGGGTATAGACCAAGTACAAAAATGTTTATACAAAGCTAAGTCAGAATTTGACAGAGAGTGTCTCAACTACAAATTGTAGTTCTTCCCCAAGGCTGAGAAGAGAGAAGACCAAAAGTAGCAGAAGCTACAAAGTAGACGTAGCAGAACTGTTAACTTTGTTCTTTAAATTCAAGGACTTAGTTCCAAGTCAGTCCTCGTGTGTTGTTGTCTAGATCACTTTTTGCTGATGTGATGGTTAGTTTTATGCATTGGCTTGGCGAGGTCACTGTACCCAGTTATTTGGTCAAACACTGGTGTAAATGTCTCTGTAAATGTACTTTTTAGATGAGACTAACATTTAAATCAGTAGATTTCCAGTAAAGCAGTGACCCTCCATAGTGAGGGTAGGGTTTATCTGATTAGTTGAAGGTTAAGGTTGAGATCCCTGAGAAAGAGGAAACTCTATTCTCAGACTCATGCTACAGCATCACTCTTCCCTGGGTCTCCAACTTTCCAGTCTACTGTGCAGATTTTGGATTTGCCAGCTGCCACAATCATGTGAGATTTATTTTAAGATAAATCTCTGTTGGGCACAGTGGCTCATGTCTGTAATCCCAGAATTTTGGGCGACCAAGGCAGGAGGATCTCTTGAGCCCAGGAGTTCAAGGCCTGCCTGGACAACATAGCGAGACACCATCCCTACAAAAAGTAAAATAAAATTTGAAAATAAAATAAATCTCTCTATATATATTTATATCTTATTGGTCTTTCTAGAGAGCACTGACCATCATAGCTGGCTTGCCAACATATCTGGTCTTATGTTAGTTCCATGAACAGGATGCTGCCTCCATCTCCTCTATTCCTTGACACTGCCAGGCTTAGGCTCATAGAAATCATAATAACATAACATTTTCAGACCACAATACAGATGTGAAAGCACTTGCACCTTTGTGCACAATCAACTGTTTTCTGCAGAAGTATTCAGAAGCAATGAGGACTAGGGATTCATGGGGAGAAGAAAATGTGTTCAACTATGCAGATCCAGGTAGAAAGGAAGTGACTGGTGGAAGAAATAACAGAAGAGGGAAGGGAGGGAAGGCCTTGCTAGGGGCTGAATTGTGTCTCCCCTAAAATTCATAGGGTGAAGCCTTAACCCCCAGTACCTTCCTGTGTCACTATATTTGGAGATAGGGCCTTTAAAAAGGTGATTAAGTTAAAATGAGGCCGTTAGGGTGGGCCCTAATCCAGTTTGACTGGTGTCCTTATAAGAAGGGGAATTTGTTGCTGTTGTGAAAGGTATTGAGTCTTTGACTTTATTCTCAGCTTGACCGTTGTTGGTACATAGAAATGCTACTGATTTGTGTACATTGATTTTGTAACCTGAGATTTTGCTGAATTTATTTATCAATTCCAAGAGTCTCTTGGAAGAATCTTTCGGGTTTTCTAAATATAAGATCATAGCATCAGCAAAGAGTGATAGTTTGACCTCCTTTCTCCCCCATTTGGATTCCCTTGATACCTAACTCCAGTGAGAATGGCTTTTATCAAAAAGTTCAAAAACCACAGATGCTGGCATGGATACAGAGAGAAAGGAATACTTATACACTGCGATAGGACTGCAAATTCGTACAACCTCTGTGGAAAACAGTATGGCAATTCCCCAAAAAACTAAAAGTAGACCTACCATTTAATACAGCAATCCCAATACTGGGTATTTACCCAAGGGAAAAAAAGCCATTTTACCAAAAAGACACTTGCACTCAAATGTTTATTGCGGCACAATTGAACAATCACAAAGATGTGGAATCAATCCAAGTGCCCATCAATTCATGAGTGGATTAATAAAATGTGGTATATGTATACCATGGAGCGCTATTCAGCCATAAGAAAAAAATGGTGAATTAATACCTTTTGTAACAACCCGGATGGAACTGAAGACCATTCTCGTAAGTGAAGTATTGCAAGAATGGAAAACACCACATGTACCATACTCTCTATTGAGTTGGAACGAACAGATCAGCACTCATGAGCACATGCGGAAGTCAAACTCAACAGAAATCAAGCAGGTGGGAAGGGGGAGGAGGGGATGGGTGAAATCACACCTAACAGGTGCAGTGTGCACTATCCGGGCGACGGGCACACTTATACTTTGACTCAAGCTGTGCAAAAGCAGTCCGTGTAACCAAAACATCTGTACCCCGTAATATTCTGAAATAAAAGAGAGGTGGAATTTTGACATACGAAGAAGCTTGAGGAACTCACACACCGGAAAGACCATGTGAGGACACAGCAAGAAGGCAGTATCTGCAAGCCAAGGAGAGAGGCCTCAGGAGAAATCCAACCTGCTGGATCCAAGGAGAAATCAAACGTACTGGTCTTGGGCTTCTAGCCTCCAGAATCGTGAGAAAATCAATTTCTGTTTTTTAAGCTACCCAGTCTGTGGTGTTTTGTTACGGCAGCCCCAGCAAACTAACACAGGCTCCAAGGATGCACATTGATTGTTTCTCAACTTTACTCAGGGCTGCATGTGATTCTGGTGTATTAATCATTTCTGTTCCCCAAGAAGCCAAGTCAGCAGATCTCAAGAAGTGCTAGACTAGTCGGTCTCTGACTGGTTTAAGAGAGGCCAGCGTGATCATTGCTGTTTGCATTAAGCAGGAAGGGGACTCCACTACCTCTCCCAGGGGCCCCCCAGCAATGTATTTCTGTGTCTGAGGGTGCTTCTTTTTGGTCCAGGCCAGTCCACAACCGCAGCTCCAGGAGGGTCTTGTCAGCTCACGTAACCAGCCAGCCATACAACGTTACAGGACACTTCACACAGCCCAGTGATCTTGCAGCCTAATGTTTCCCAGGCCAAGCCCTGTTTTTTTCCATCACCTGCAAAATGCAGTTACTGATGTCTGGGTTTAAATAGTTAAATATAATACATTTGTAAAATTAAAATTATTTTTAAAGGCTATGAATTACGAGGTGGTATAGTACAATCATCAAAAATGTACTAGCTGTATTTTTTTGATGCTTTTCTATTTTAATGGCAATAATTACGTAATAATAATATTGTAGCTATTTGTTACTATGTGCCAATCATCATTCCGACTTCTTTAAAGAGGTTAAATTATAAATATTTGTACATAGACTATCTCATTTGATTCTTACAACAAAAATGTGAGCTAGGCAAGGGAGGAGATGTTGTCATTTTGCAGGTGAGAAAATTGAGACAGAAAAGTTCATTGTTTCCCCAAGGTCACCCTGCTGGTAAATGGCAGAGCCTGATGCAGAGTCTAGGTTTTTGGATTCCTAAATTAGTGCCTTTTCCAAACCACTTCTCTTATAAATGACACCAAATTTATTATATATGTAATTAAGAGTGAGAGAGCTTGCCTTTTTTTGCCTGTTTGGTCTCTAAACAAAGATATGTGGCCGGGGACTGTGGCTCACACCTGTAATTCCAGCACTTTGGGAGGCTGAGGCAGGAGGACGGCTTGAGGCCAGGAGTTCAAGAACAGCTTGGACATAGGGAGACCCCATCTCTACAAAAAGTTTAAAAAATGAGCTGGGCGCGCTGGTGTGTTCCTGTAGTCCCAGCTACAAGGAGGCTGAGGCAGGAGGATAGCTTGAAGCCCGGGAGTTTGAGGTTACATTGAGCTCTAATCATCCCACGGCACTCCAGCGTGGGTGACAGAGCAAGACCTTGTCTCTTAAAAAAAAGAAAAAAGAAACGTGAGAATTGGTAAGATGAGGAAAATGACATTTCCCTCCCTAAAGGATCGCTAACTTTCAGGCCTTGCAGGAAGGCCTGGGAATGAAGAACGGAGTCCAAGAAGCACAGTGTTGCTAACACCAGGAGCCGTGTGGAGTGGGGAACTGAAGGCAGCTGAGCTGGAACTTCAGATGCCTAAAGAGCAGAAAGGGAATATTAAGCCAATATAAGAATAATATAGAAAGTGTAAAGTTACCTGGGAACAAATCGGAAAGACTTTAAGAAGGAACCAAGATATAATGTGAAACAAAAAGACTAGGAAAACCTTTTCTTTCATTTATTTTTGCATTTGTAAGATGAATTAGATTTATGGAAGGCAAAATATGTCCAAAAAGAAAAGTTATGCCTTTGAGAGACAGAAGCAAGCAGATAACATATGTCTGTGGAAAACCCAAGGCTCCAACATACATCAGCGTGTCCTTTAAGATATAAACTATGTCAGTGTCTGTACTCAGACTTCATTCCTAGCAACGGCAAAAGCCAAGTGTGGGGGAAGTGTTTAGAGATAAACATAGCAGGGAAGGAAATGGTTAAAGAGCACTTTTTAAATCCAGTGAGTTCAGCGCTGCCCCTCCCGGCCCCCCGACCAACTCCCAGCAAAGCATGATGTGTGAACGATTTTCAGATTGCTATTGCAGCAAAAGGGTGGTCAAGTAAACAGGGATGCATTTTGTTGCTTGTTTCCGAAAGTTAAAAAATATTATCATAATTCCTTTTGGTGATTTCAGCATCTGAGGAAGGATAGAATTTGCCCTATTTGTAAAGATACTTAGGAAGCAAAGCAGCATTATTGCTTAACCAAGACCTCAGCTAACTAATTAAGGCTGCAGAAAAAGAAGACAGAGGGGGAGGCTTTCCTGATTATCATCACTCCGTAATTACTAGTATTTTCCATAACTTAGGCGACTCAGCTGTCTAAGAAACAAAATCCAGCTGAAACCGAACCTTCTAAAGTTTTCCTTCTACGATTTTTTTAAGGCCGAGAGCAGGATCTCTGTCATATACTAAAGTCTCTCCTGGATGTCTGGAAAAAGTCTTACAGTCTGGGAGACATTCCAAAATATGCGCAGTGACCACTGCCACAGGCGTGAACTCCTTAATGCCTTTTGCAGAAATCTCCACCGCAATGAAATTGATTACCGTCTGAAAGGATTTTTCCCCCTTTTCAAAACAGCAAGCAGCCAGAATATGCTTTTCTTATGTTTTATTACATCCTTAAGTATCTCATGTGGACTCAATGTGACTGGAGAATGTTACTGCTGTGAGTCTGATATATAACGTCTAGTTTAAAACAATTTTTTTTTTTTTGCATTGATGGGTTAGGTGAATGGAAAAAAGGAAAAACTTGGGATCCATGAAGACGACCCATACAAAATTGCATATTGATTGCTAAAACTTGAGTTTCTGCACAGTTTTCCTCCTGCAGAAACTGAAATAAGATCAGAGAATAAATGTGAAGAAATGGCTTTTCAAGGAACAGGTGGCAATTGGAAAGAAAATGGAACCTGGAGTTTTGTGTGTGTGAGTCTGTCTACCTTATGAGGACGGTATTTATGGGGATGGAGGAGGGGTTGGAGGGCTTGCTGTAAGGTTTTTACATAATGAAGATCGCATTTATCAAGTTCTTTAATGCTTTCTGTCCATTGCATTATATCCAATGGACAGTAAACTTGCAGCTAACTGGCAATAATTTGGTTTTTAGTCACCCAGTGTCACTAGGCTTCTTGCTAATGTCACAGAAAAAGTCTGATGCATCAGAAAAGGGGAATGTATTGCAATCATAGTAAAGAATGAACAGAAGGGACATCAATTATGAGATTTCTAATTCTTGCTTTCATAGCAGTTTCCATATTCTTGCTAGAACTTGGAAAGTTACTCAGTCCCTGGTATCAATCACACCTCAGCTAGACAGCAAATTGAGGCTAGTCGCTGCTGCTGGAAGACTTCTTCCTGACAATGATTCATGTGAGCCAACTGTCAGGAGTTCTGGAGTTCTTAAATAGAAGCTGATGTATGTCTTTCACTGTTGTGCAGTCACTGAACATATTTCATGTGATGGAAAATAGTTTTGCAGAAAAATTAACCTATTCCTTATCTTTGAACAAGGCTTCCCTCAGAAGCTATCAACTCATTTGTGAGCATCACGTTTTCTGAGTGTTTCATGTTTTATGTACACATGTGGTGAGATTCTTACTCTTACGGGGTGCACAGGTTACCATCGGAGGAGGTGTGAGAAGCCATTTAAGAAGCCCCAACCTTTTCCTTTGTATTTTCACAAGAGGCCAAAAACAAAGCAAAAAAAAAAAGCATTTAACTTTTATGGTCTTAGAAATTATTTCTTAAACATCACAAACTGATTTTGGTACATAAGAAGACATGATCAGGTAATTTCGATCCATGCTGAATACATGATTCTGAAGCAGAAACAGGAAAGATAGAGGGTGCTGGTGGGGGAGAGAGAGAGAGTACTTCCTGAGCTTCTGACCTCACCTTACCTGCGTACCGAGCGTCCTTGCATATGAAATTATGATGTTTCAGCATCAGAACAAACCTTAGAGATCATATAGTCAAATATCTTTTTTATAGATAAAGGAAACGAAGGACTAGAAAGGTGAACCACGTTGCCCGAGATCAAAGAGCTACTTGGAGGAAGAAAATCCGAATCTCAAGAAATGGGTTTGCAGCCTACCAAGTCCAGTGTTCTTTCTTCTCTTCCCACATGTGGTCTCTTCTACTAAATTCTTCTTCCCCTTAATGAGAAGAGAGTGGCAGGAGTAACACCACCCCCATCTGGGCAGGACAACAGTCAGCTTTTAGAGGGAGCCTCTTGTATAAACCATCATTGCCTCAGTCCAATAGAGCTAGAAACGGCAGGTCTTGCTTCTCTCTCTACCTGCTTCAGAGATGACATTTTTGTATGTAAACTGTATTGACAGGTTAATTAAAAGGCACTGTTAGAAGAGGGCACAAGGGGGATGGAATTGGGGGCTGGCAGTGTTTTATTTCTTGATCTGCACGCCAGTTGCTTACATGGGAACATTCAGTTTGTGGTAATTCTGTGAGCTGCGCATTTTTGGATAGTTCAACAAAAAGTTAAAAAAAAAATGTACAGATCAATTAAAAATTTGTTGTTGGCATCAAAGAAATTAAATACTTCTAGAAATTATTTTGCGAGCATATTTTTTAAATTAAAAATAGAAAATTTAAAGCAAAAACAGCCATCGTTGTCTGGCATGCCCAGTTTTTATTGTAAAGCAGATTTAATCTACTCCTTCAAGGAGAAATTTTTTCTGATGCTGGGTCCTTCATTCATGCTGTGTCACTGCTGAAGGTCACCTAAAAACCAAAGCTATTAGATTCTTATTACATCTTCACACTATGGGAATTATTCTAAATTAAGACCATTTCAAAGCTTTTTTTCTAATCTTCATTTGGATTTGTGATTTATATCTAAATAATTGAGAAATCTATTTCAGAATTTTATGGTAACCTGTGATAATTCTTATGGAGAAAAATAAAACGTGGAAGTTGGCCTAGTTGGGTAATATATTGTTCTACTTATTTAACTATTGCCATTAATGAAGACAAGTTTATATACAAATTAGACAAAAATGATTAATTTTTTCTTATAAATGGAATTTAACTCCTTGGGCAAATGTAACATTCTTTTCACCTCTGTGATCACTAAAGGTGTTTGTGGATGGAGAGAACATACACATGTACAGACACACGCATGTGTCCATGCTCCAAACACACAAAGCATGTGTTGAATATGTCTGTGGCCTTTGTTTATGCTCAGATTTCAAGCCAAGATAAGCCAAGTTTCCCACGTAAATATTTCCCCTCTGTAATTGGATATGTAGGTATTTACTATAGCTATGGAGTCTGCAGATGACATTAAACTTTACTATTAGCAAACCATAATTTCTAATTTTTTAAAAACCAGATCATTTTCCAAGCTTCCCAAGAATCTCACTTTATTAACTGAGGTGGCACATTTGTGGTTATTTATTACCATGATAATGAAATCTCTTGTTAGAAAAACAATGTTCTAATTAGAATTACAGTCCACAAGCACTGTCACCCATGTAGTGATCCTGAAGATGCTCTTTCTCCAGCTTGCTCACACCTCACTCTGTCACTGCTATGCCCTGAAATGTGGACAGGTGGAGGGGTCTCTTGAGCTTGGGAGTTTCTACTGATTTCCTTTTGCTGCTGCCTCTGTCTCTAAGAGGAATAGCAGCTCTGAGAAGCTACTTTCAGAGATCCAAAACCAGTATGGTTTGTGGGAAGCTGTGTATTGGTATGTGTGGGATCTGCCAACCAATGGTGTTCAGTCCTCTACCCTCTGAGATATTTTAACACATTAACTGCCATGTGAGTTGTATGTAACTCAGGCTAGTTTTGAGCCCGGGGCCTTGTGAAGCATATGTAACTCACGTGTCTCTTCACCTTGGAAGCTGCGTGAACTGTTTTTCAAGTTGCATATAACTTGGGAGCAGAAAACAATAAAAAATAACAAATTTTTCATTAAATTAGAAAGGATCATTTTGTTTTCAAAGTTTTTATTCTATTTTTGTAATAAAACACCATGGCCCCAGGGGGAAAAAATTTTTTTTCTAGTGTGGCAGTCAGTGTGTTAAAGCTCTGCTGGCTCTTTTTGTGTAGAAGCAAGTTAAGAGTCGGCGGGACAAGGCTCTAAGGGTCTGGAGGCCTCCTTTCCATTAGAGATGCGTCGCCCGGTAGATGTTTGGCTTCATACTTTATTTCCTTCTGCTCACTGCGTCTTATTACATCACTCATTGGTTCTGTTCTCCTTCTGTCTGTCTTCTCCTTCTCCAAACTAGTTTTGTGTCTGAAAATTCAGCTTTTATTTTAGAACATACTGTGTGTCAGAGAGTGTTCTATCCTCTCCTTGCTTTTTTACACCACAGCAGATCAGCCGAACTTTATTCAATAGTCAACCTCCCCTGGGGAAAAGGGCTGAGAGAAGTAGAGAAAACTTATTAAAGAAATGGATCAGGGGTGTTGGGAGGGTGGAAATCACAATGAGAGCATTTGGAAAAATACACAAAACACTTGTCTTCATGTGTTTATTATCGTATTTTAAACTAGAATGGTCAACAACTGTGTCTTTCCTGAATTATGATAAGCTAGTTTTATAGTGGATATCATTTTATATTTGTTCAGCGTATTTTAGACAATGAGGTAGGGAAAATTTCTTCAGCATTTTTATTCCTGCTGAAACTGAGTATGGACTATGATATTTGGTTATCTGCTAATTAGAATATTTCTTGCATGTTCGAGGGCTTCAAAAGTATCCTTTAACTTGTATTAATAAATTTCTTTCTAATATTAATGAACTTCTTTCTATTCTCCAGACGTAATCTCAGCAGCATACCATAACAGAGAGGTACCTGAGTGAGCAAACAGGAAGAGAGTAAAAGAAGGCCCCTGGCACCTCGATCCAGGCTCTTACTTAAGAAAAGCAATTAATAAGAAAACAGCTCTGTAGCCCAATTAGAATTGAGTAGTGAGAATGATAGAAACTAAATAATTGGATGGTTGGGGTTTGGACTATACACAAAAAGAAATTTTTAAAAACTGAAAGAATTGTGTGTTTCATTGCTCTAGTAACATTGAAATTAATCAGAGTAAGGGTAAGGAGGACTGAGCAATTGATGTAACTTGTGGGTTCATTGTAACAAGTTGAATAAGACAGCTTTTGGCAAGCTTTTTATTGCCAGAACCTGATTTCCGCTAATGTGAGGTTATTTATTGTCAAATATCCCACTTAATGTGAGTGTTTGCATATTTTACTGCAGAAACACTTATGTAACATTTTTGCAGCTTATATTACTTCTGTAAATTTTGAAAAATTCTAAATTCCAAAATATATGTGGTAGCAAGGACTTCAGATAAGGAATTGTGGACTAGCATAACTACCAACTATTGTGAGAAGAACTCTAAGAAGTATTGTGAGTAAGCTAAAACTCCTCATTAATATGAAGAGTCAGTAGCCATTGTCTAACGTGACTCAATCAAAAAGTGAAAGTATAAGCATATTTATTTAAGGGTTATGGACCAGAAAATCTAGAGAGAAATTCAAAGAAATTTCCTCTTGAAGCAGAGAGGGTCGGAATGGGAGACTTGCTTCTCATCATACCCTCTTCAAAACTCTTTCAACTGTTACCACATTACCACACACATGTATTATTTTGGTTTTAAAAAATTTAATTATTTCAACAGACTTGCCTTGAGTTTATACAATGTGCTAGGCACTGTATCTGGAAATGTAAAAATTGAAACCTTCAAGGGTTCTAATATGGAAAATAGACTGGCAAACAATGAAGCATAATACAAAACAACAAGTAATAATCTAGTATAATGAACAGAGAAGAGAGTGACTACTATTTTCCAACTAAGGGAGAGTGTGTATCTGTGGGCGTATGGGGGTGATGGGCTTGTGAGCTGTGGGGGAGGGAGGGGAGTCAGTTGGGATTCTTCACAGTGGTGCTGGGCCTCGTTAGAACCCATAGGCCTTACTCCAAGCAAGCGAGGTCAGAGGGAGATGGAAACGCGGGTGAAGATACAGAAAAGTTCATGACGGGGAGTGCTTTTCCTATCCTCCCAGTACCTAGGGAAAACCAGCCAGTAGCTCCTTTAATTTAAACCTGCCTTCCCTGATAAACAAGAAGCTGTTCAGTCCCTCCTCCCCGACAAGGAGTGAGGGCGGAGGGGAAGGAAGGTACATGTTTACATAGGAAACTTATGTCATAATTTAACTTTCAAAATGGAAGATGCTCAGAAAATATACATGAGCAGGAAATTTTTTCAAGAAATTGAGTATAAAGTTGACTTTTTCTAGATTGCCAATAAAATGTATGGAGTAAGTGAAACATGGCTCCTTAGACCGGGGTCCTAAAGGAGGCAATCTGACTAAATCTCACAGGTGGTCTTTAAGGAGAACCCTAAACCAAGAATTCGTTGCACTAATCCAGTCTAAATAATTTAAGGGCATGAATGAATACGATGAGGTCATTGAAGAGAAAGGGTCGTTTGCTTCCATACCCATCTTGGCAGCTGTAGCAGCTGTGGTATCTCTTCAAACACTCATTATAGGTTAAACCCTAAAGTTGAGCCTTTGAGTTTTAGGACTAAATAGAAGTTTCTTGAAATACCAGGCTTTTTGATGCAGCAGAAGTGATAGCATAGGAGCTGTATGCAAAATGATTACCATGGGGAGTGATCAGATACATGGTGAAAAAATACAACATATTATATACAAAGAGTTAATATGAAAAAAAATTATGGAGAATGGGGGAAAACTCTCCAAAGAGAGCTCAACAATCAGTGCTTCGAGTTGGTGTAGAGTTAAGAGTGCACATGGGAGAGGCGGTGAGGCCTCTGACAGGTGGTAGAGAAAGTAGTTGACAGATGAGCTTTACGTTTCTTGAAAACTTTCTCTTTATCTCAGTTCACAGAGACGGATGGGAAGGGAACAGATGTCAGAAACAGCAGTGCTTCTCAGGGAAGATTAAATGGTAGAGGAAATGGAGATCGCATTACCAAATAAGAGGGAAAGGGAAAGCAGTGTATCTAAGTGGAACTGGACAGAATGACCAGGTGGAATTTGGGTCTGAAGTTTGAGGGGATATCATATTAAAGCAGTAGACATCAAGCTATCACAAGGTGGCTGGTTGGGATTTTACTAATTGATGACAATGATGAGTGCTTCCTTTATTTGTTAATAAAATAGTGCCACAGAGGATAAGAAAATTAAACTTTTTGTTTTTAAATATGTACATTGTTTCATTTCAGAATTGGTGAAAAGTTGAAAATATTGTTGCAACATGTTGGAAAGGACTAAGGTTTAGGAAGATTTGGGAAGATAGGCGAGAGTTGATGGTATCACATCATGTTACGTTTCATTCATTTCTCTCCTTTACCCCACTTCCCTCTCTCCCTGTATTTCTTCATCTTTTTTCCTTATAGGAGCATGTGGAGGTATGGAAACTCACAAGCAGTATCCAAAGAAAAAGAATTTGTTATTGAGGGAGTTGCTTACCTTATTATTACATAAGCAGGTATTCAGTAAGAAAACATTTATATAAGAAAAGTATTCAGTTAGATTTCTGGTCTACATATTAAAGATCTGAACCCAAAAAACTTGAAGCTGGAATTTGGAAGACATGAGTTGTAGTTCTAGTCTACCCTTAATTAGCACTATGACCTCAGGCAAGTTATAATACACAGCCTCTTTGGTTCTCAGTTTCTTCAGTGGTAAGAAGAACTTAGATCATGTCCATAATGTATGTTCTTAATGATTTGAATACCATAGTCTAGGGGGCAGCTCTAGTTAAAGCAAGTGGCATTTACTTTGACAATGGGAAGGGAAGGGATGAGAGCCGAAAATTGCTTTGGTAAAGGAACTCTTGCGTTTTTATTCATTCATTCTATTAATGCTAATTAAATATCCACTATGATTTCCTATGTCTAGAAATGCTTTTCTTCCAGATATCCATATTGTGCATTCACTTGCTTCCTTCAGTTCTTCACTCAGTGGTCATCTCGTGAGGCCTTCCTTCTTCCCTATTTAAAATTGTGCACATGTGCACACACCACACACACACACACACACACACACACACGTGTCTTCCCTGAGATTCCCTATTCCCCATTTCATGCTTTACTTTTCTCTATGACTCTTATTACTTTCTAATATCCTAAAAAAAATTACCTATTTTATTATTTATATCCCCCAGTAGAAATTAAAATGAGAGCAAGAATTTTGTAGGTTTTGTTCAGCGCATAGAATAGCATTTACCGTATAGTAGGCCCTCAATAATGTTCAATTCTTGATCAAGTAGCTGAGGGATTCCGGGCTGATTGTGAGTATCTGATTGAAGTGAGGATAGATAAGGAAACTAGGAAAGTCGGAGGTAGTAATGGATCCACGACGGTGATTTTCAAACATCTTGAGCAATAGGATCTTCGGTTCAGATGCAAAGTTATGTAGAAGCCACATGTGAAGAATACAGCACAGACCTGGTCTGCGGGAAGCCGGGGAAAGGAACATGGCCCAGCTTGCTTTTCTCCGGCCTCCTCAAGGTGGTCTCTGAAGAAGTTCTACATGGATTTTCTCAAATTGTCCTAATTTGAAAAGTCACTTGGGACACTGGTTAAAAATACAGATTCCCTGGCTCTGCCTTTGGAAAGGAAGGAAAATATGGCAAGAAGTTGGTGAGGGGTTGAGGTTTGTATCAAGCAAGGTGACTGCAGATAACAGAGAAATGCAAGGATCTGGGAGGCTACGTAAGGAGATAGGTAGCAAGAGGACAGGGGTCTCCTTAGTAACGCAATTTGAATGGTGGTCAGGCACTTACACTTCTCTCCCACATAAGAAAAAAAAAATTGGATCTTGGTTTGGGCTGAGAATTAGATATGTTTAAAAAGAGAAAAACAAAGCCATATTTAGGGGTTTGTTTTGTTGAGTTTTATCATTGACGATGGCGCCAAAGAACCAACATACAACCACTTGAACTAAATAGAACATTAACAGAGTTCTAAACATTCAAACGTGATGAAGAGAAAGTTCCACTGGTCAAAGATCTCAGAAGAGACATAACTCACTCATTCACTGAAAATTAGTATACAAACAAAATCTAGAAAAAGATGTATTCATACTCCTGGTTACTTCATATTAAGTATCAGTTTCTTTTTAAAAATTCTTTTCAGTTTTGTTTTTGACATAGTGATTGTACACATTTATGGGGTACAGTGTGATGTTTCGATACCTGTAATGTTCAAATCAGGGTAATTAGCATATTGTTCACAGCAAACATTTATCATTTCTTTGTGGTGAGAGCATTCAAAATCCTCTCTTCTAGCAATTTTGAAAGATGCAATACATTACCGTTAACCCTCCTGTGCACCAGAGCATCAGAACTTATTCCCCCTGGCTAACCGTAACTTCGTACCAGTTAACCAACCTCTCCCCATCCCTCTCCCACCTCCTCAGCCTCTGATGTCAATTTCTTTTTCTGTTTTACTAGCAACAAAACCTAATCAAATTATCTTATTTAAATGGCACCACTTCTCCAGACACATCTGCAGGCCACATTGTATATCCATTCTATCATGAAAAATTCTCATATATCCTATACATTTTCACCCATTAATCCATACAGTTCTTTGCATCCGTTGAAATTTGACTTTCCTCCAAGAACATCACATCCTCAAAACTATCTCAAATATAAAGTGCTATTTTCCCCATTACTCTGTCTCCCCTTGGATGTCTCAGATTCCTCAGCATCAAACTATCCAAAATGAAACTCACGGCTCCCACTGAAAATGACTTGTTTCCATCTACTGCTCCCTATCTCAGTGAATATCACCTCCATGTCCAATCCACCACCCAATCCCTATTAGTTTTACCTCCTAAATGGCTTTAAAATACCCATGCTCTTCTACTCTCCAACCACCTTGGTCCAAGCAATCATTATCTTCTTCCTTAATTATCGTAAGTGCTTCCTACCTGTTCTTCTGTGCACTTCTGGCCAGTCTCTAAGCTCTTGGAAGTCTGCTGTAGGTGTAGCTCCCGTCAATCACTCCCTCGATATTCCCACTGACGTCATCCCATTTCATGACTTTTTATCTGGGCCATTGGAGCAGCCAGCACCCCAGTTACCTTAGCCCTGCCATCTTCTACACACACAGTATTTTAATACCAGCTTAATCTTCATAAAGCATTAATGTTTCAAACTGCTTTGCTCCTTAGTGGATTAAAATCAAACCTTTTAGTTTAGCATTCTTCTCATCAGAAATACTCTCTCCCCATGCTCATGCCCACCTAAATCCTGCCCCATCTGCAAGACCCTTGAAGCTTTTCCTGATCTTTCTTAAGAAGCCTGACAAAGCCTTTCTGCTCTTTGAACTCACGTAGGCCTAACTTCCCTTCTTACCAGAGACTATAGACTTCCTTTTGAGCAGAGTCTTTTCTGGTGCATTTCTATCACCAGAAACACCTCGCATACAGTAAATCCCTTGCATACAGTAAATCCTCGATACATTTAATGAATTTTAGAACTTTTTATTTGAGTAGGTTTTTAGACCAAGTCTCAGAAAAAGATTGAATTACAGAATTCATTTTGGTGTTCTGGAGTTCCATAATCAAATGGAAACCACCCCACATATGAAAGCGTAGCTGCACTCTATTTGTTTTATTTCAAAGTGAGCCAGGTCCTTTTACCACCGGAGAGGAAGAAAGGGGATTAAGCTGAAATTAATGTTTTGATGAAGATGAGGCAGATGGTAAATTGACCCAAGGGAAGCAAAAAAAAAAAAAAATCAACTTGCCACATGTTAGCAACAGAGACTCTTCATGATTGATGTTCAGTGACTTGGAAATTCTCTTCAGGGCAAACTGCATTTTCACTGCTTACTCACATACATTTTGAGGCATAGATTAATTTCAAAACAAGAACTTAAAGCTATAAGGAACCTCAGACATCAGCTTAGTTTGTGGTTTTCAAACTTTTCTCTCTCTCCTTTTTTTTTTTTTTCTTAAGCATTAGAACTCTTTACTCAATCGGAATCTTCCATGAAATCCCATTATATGAAGTAAATAAAAGTGGGGTTGTTTTGGTTAAAACAGGGTGGGAGCCCAGGGTCCAGCCCTCTCGCCTCAGGGCTCTCCAGCTTCCGGGGTGGCTCCAAAGCATGTCGGAGAAACTCTAGAAGGCTGGTGATCTCAGTGTGAGCACCAAGGATCTGGTCTTCCTTCTCATTTCTAACAAGAGATAACAGGTTCAGAGAAGTTACAGTATTGGCCACAGTACAGCCAGGACTAGGACTCAGGTTTCCTGCCTTCCCGTCAAGAAGACTCCTCCCATTATTGCCTGCTCTTCTCTTTGGTGGCCTGGACACCCTTCTAATCACCCCAACTTAGTCTTTACTTTTTTCCAGTGTCCGCACACAGGAACAAAAAGGCCTCGGAACTCCTTTGAGTATTTTGGTAGCTTCGATTCTAAATTTTTTATCTAGCAACTGTTTACTAAATGGCCGTATTTTCTTCCGTAACTCCCTAGCCCATCTCTTAAAATGTTACTGTATTTTTTTCATATAAAAATGCATTAACAAGTCAGTAACATGCCGACAGGCAATTCTAAGAACTCTGTTTCATCCTAGCCTTCAGGAGAACTTAGGCTAATAAAGGTAAATAAGAGGGAAGGGCTAAGAATTCTATTTTGAGGCCAGAATAGACAGGATTAAAAAGAGGGGAGATAGGATTTTTGAAAACATGACAACCAAATGACTCACTTGTTTTAACATTAGAGGTGAAACTTAGAACAAGCTTTGTCAAGTTCCTGTTTCCCCAAATGAAAACTACTTCATTTTAAGAATACTTTTTATGAAAAATATTCAAGAACAGAAAGTTAGAAAAAAATTCTAGTATCTTATCTCATTCAGAGAAAAACCAATCTTAACTCTTCCTTGGGACCTCTGTCTTTCAACACAAATGCATGAATTTATACAATGTAATATGAATAGAATTATACTATTCAAATCATTCTACAACTTGGTTGTTCAGTCAAGAAAAATCTTGGTGTTCTTTCCACCAAATACAGATACTTCACTGTATTTCATAGTTACACAATGTTCTTTTGAATGGATTTGTCATAATTTATTTTATCATTCCTCTATAGATGGTTGTTTAAATTGTTTCTAGTTTTTAACTATTGTTTTTTGAATGATAAATATCGTGCACAGATAATTGCACAGTGACTTAACTACAATTTTTTTTAAAACCAAACGGTGGGTCCTGGATGAATTTCCACACCAGGACATATTGCTCTAGCTCATTCTTTTTATGACTGCAGTGTTTCCTGCATAGATGAAAGGAAGAAAATGTGGTGGCTACGAGCGTGGACCCTGGACCCTGGAGGCTGCTTCCTGCCACCAGGCACATGACCTAGAGTGTCAGGCTCTGCGCTGTACTCTCTTCATTGTTAAGCTGCAATGATAAGAGTATGTGCTTCACGATAGTATTGGAAGGATTAAATGACTAAAGATAGAAGAAAATGCTTAGGACAATAAGCACTCAATACATGTTAGCTATTGTTAATATGTACCATCATTTTATAGTTAGTCCCCAGTTGATGGACATTTATTTTCAGTATTTCAATAATAATGAAGCAAGTGATATTTCTTATATGTATACTTGTAAAAGTATTTCTTTAGATTATATTACTAAAAATGAAAAATGGAATTATTGGGTCAAAAGACAGACATTTTAAATTTTAAAGACAAAAGACATTTTAAATTTTGATGTTTTCACATCCCCCCTTCTCTAAGAGGCTTTGCCAGTTAATATTCTAACCAACAGTTTGTAAAAATATCCATTTCTCCACGTCTGCTCAATATTGGATAATACTAGTCTGATATGCAAATACACACACATACATATTTCTAATGTGGATTTCTTTGATTAGTAGTGTTCAATAACTTATGTTTTATTGACCACTTGACTTTCATTACCTGAGTACTGCTAACACTATCCTTGACTATTTTTCTATTAGGGTGTTCATTTATTTTTTCAAACAAATTTTTAAAGGCTCTCCAAATATTATCATTATTAACATTTAGTCATATATGTTGACATCACTTCTTCTCAAATTGTCATCTGTTTTTCAATGTTGTCCATCATTTTGCCATTTTGTCTCTTTAAATCTTTTATAGTTTCAGGGTTTATGTCAATTATCAAAAATTTAAAAAAAAACCCAAACTCCAATCTTTCCAAAATTGTTACCTTTTCTGTATTCTGAGATTTTGAGTTTGGACTCATTTAAAAACTTTTTTGAGGGGGAAAGTGTAAATTGCAAGTTAGGTCTCCTAAAATTATTTTGTCAGAAGTCTAATTTGTAGTGTAAAAGTTTGATTTGCAATGCCATCCTTATCACAAACTAAATTCGCAAGCACGTTTCACTCTTCCTGTGCTCTTTTCTATTCAGTCGATCTGCCAGTGGCCTTTTACAACAGGCTTTTGATGTCTAACACTGTCTAATTTTTATATTAAATTTAAATTTTAATATTTGAAGGGCATATTCCCTCTACTTCTGTTGTCGTTTAATTTTTAGAATTTTCCTGGCTGCTCTTACCTACTTATTCTTCCAAATGAAATTTAGAATCATTTTGTAAAGTTACCTCTCATAATATTGTATTGAATTTTTTCCCTAAGATTCTAATATAGTTAGTTAAGGAAAGTTTAGTTCATTAAATATTGGGATTTCTATCCAAGACTTTCTTCTTTTTTTTCAGCTTTGTTACATGTCTCTCAGCATAATTTTTATAAATTTACTCATATAGGCATTGTGTATGTCCTGCCAGGCTTATTCCCAGGTATTTTTGGGAGGAAAATCTATGCCCATTTAATGATTGATTTAGAGTACAGTCCCACAAGTTGAGTCTCCATTGCGAATATAAATTGAATTTTTTTTTTCCATCAATAGTTGTCACCAAAGTCCTCTTCTATTGCCACTTTCCACTATGGAACAGACTTTCCAAGCAGCTCAGCTCAAAGTGTACCTCAGAATCCTGTACACAATAGGTCATTCCAGAATAACATCTCACCTCTATGCAGTTTCCATGAAAGGCTGGTTTGGCCAAGATTTTGCCATACATTATCCGATGAGTTAGGCTTTTACTATTTTTCTAGTCTTACCTAATAAAGAAACACAACTGGTTAATGAGTGAGTATTCAGACACTGGGGTAAGTAAAAACTGAAAATTCAATTAAACAACCGTTATAATTAATTTCCATTCAACCAGCAAAAAATTATTGAGACCTAGTACGTTCAGAATTCTAGAAGTAGAAACATTTCCCTACTCTGAAGCAACTCATTGTCTACTAGGAAAGACAGATATAAAACAAATAATTAAAACATATGTTATGAAACAATTAAATATGACAAAGTCAGTGAGAACCCATAGTCGAATGGCAATTAAGTGCTTGACGAGTGAGTATGTGCATATGCGTCTACATCAGTAGCACTTACTTGTAATGAATAGCACACTCAGACAGACATATGCCCAGCTAAGGCAAATTTCTGTACGGTGTGATTGTGAACTCTTTTTCCCATTCTACATGGGAAAATGTTGTCTATAATAATCTGCTCAGGTCTACCCTATCTATAGGTTCTAAGTCTAACAATGGCCTTTGGAATTTAAAAATTCAAGTGATTAATAAAGATGTTTGCAGAGAATGAGTCCATGGTATGGAATAAGAACTTCATCCTTTTCACTGCATAGATATATACAGATATGTATATTATTATAAAATAGATTATGATGTAATGCGCACATACGCATGCATGTTGGGGTCCTGGAACTTCTAGCTTCTTTTCACGAAGAAACCAGTGAGGAGTTTCTTCTGTCATCGTCCAAGTCGTGCTGATTGTTCTCTGTAAGTGCCACACTGTTATCCAGCGCTGGTCTATATCAGGGCAGCATATCGTTATATAAGCTCATTTCTGTGTACAGAAAACTCTTATCCTTTGCTTTTGCACCTGTTTAAAACTCCCTCTCTGGTGTTACTGAAGAGTTTATTTGTTTTTAATTTTTTTCTTCTTTCTCTGGAAATAGGATTTCACTCTGTTTCCCAGGCTGGTCTTAAACTTCAGGGCTCAAATGGTCCTCCTGCCTTAGACTCCCAAAGTGCTGGGATCACAGGTGTGAGCCACTGCACCCAGCCTGAAGAGTGTTTTGTTTTGTTTTGTTTAAAATTCTTCATTAGGGGAGTGAAAACTGTGACTTCTTGCTTAACCTATAACTGGTGATGGCCCTGCCATGGTGTGCTGTTTTTGTTTGGCAGGTATTCTGAGAATTCATGTATGCTATGCTCTGCCTCACGTGAGGATGAGCCAGATTTATTATGTCGTGGGCACAGAGCTCTTGACTGGGACACAAACTATTAACAGAAACCTGGGTTTTTTCCATGGGACAAAATTATGGATATGATAACACATCTATGAAATTTCATTAATTTATAGGCCTCTCTTCCTCACCACAGCAGTAGCTCGTGTGTTACTATTTTTATTTTAACCTAATTGATTTTTGAGAATTTAACTAAAGCTGTGGACCCTCTCCCACCTCCCCACAACATGTATGTGTTTACAAAGGTTTGCATGTTTTTTCAGGGGATCCATTGCTTTGCGAAACCCCTGGTGTTCTGCTGATTTCAGGAAAGAACCTTTTGTTTAACCACTTCATGCCCACTGTCATATAGCACCCATGCTATTAGAAAAGTAGGAAAAATAAATGTACTAACAGTGTCTTAACAAAATTAGAATGTTCCTTTAAGTGATCATTATTTTCTTGCTTGCAGTTTCTTTTAGTATTACGGCTCGAGGGTTAAACGTTTCATGGGAGCTTTCCCCCTTGGTGTCCACAGTGCCTCCTCCACATTCCCACTCTCTCTGTAACCCACTCAGCCCACTCCAAGCAGACCTCTGCTCCCACCACTCCACCAGCACAGTGCGGCTGTGCTTATCCATTTCCTATATCTTGTCACGTGCAATGGTTACTTTTCTGTTCACATCTTACTGTATGTCTTAGAAATAGTAAATATATTCTAGTCCAGGCATTATCAGTGCATAATAAAAAAGAAAAAACAAGGAAATAGTAAATATAACTGACCTCTTCCTCCATCTTAGAACCTTAGAACACATTCTCCTCTTGGTTTCCATAACATTCTGTTTTCCTGGTTTTTCTTACTCTACTTCCTAGGTCTCCTTTGGCCAGTTCTTCGCTTCTGTCCTCTACCTCCAAATGTTGGAGTGGCCTAGACCTTCTCCTCTTCACCGTCCACACACACACACACACACACACACACACACACACACTCTAGCTGAACTCCTGCAGCCCTTTGGCTTTAAGTACCATCTATATGCTATATTTATATGACAGAGTTATATCTCCAACTCTGAACTCCAGACATGGAGATCCAACTTCTCTCTCTCTCTTTTTATATATATATAAATATACACATGTATGCATGTATATATGTGTTTGAATGTCTAATCGTCATCTCAAACTTTACTTTTCAAAACAGAACTCAACCTACATGTCCCAGAGATTTTTTTATCTTAGTAACAGACACTACCATTAAGCTGAAAACCAAAAGGGCCCCCTTTGATTCCTCTTTTTCTCACCACCGCCAGCCCCTACACAATTCGCTGCCCTAGTGTCATCCTGAGACCCAGGTCTTCTTCCTCTCATCTTTACTTTGCATAACACTCCACAGGCAAGTCTTTCTTTTCATCCTGTCCTCCTCTTTCTAATCATCCCCCCAAAGGGATGGCTTCCAATTCACATAAAATATAAAACAAAAATGCTTATAGTTTCCTAACATTTTATAGGTAAGCATAGCAGCATAAAATATAATTTCTTGTAAGGGAAACGTATAGTTGAGGTTTACTCTAATACCAATGTACAGGGTTGTAGTGAGGAATAAATAGGTGGCAAAGTGGATTATAAACTCTTAATCGCTACAAAGAGTGATCGTAATTTTAATTCATTAAGAAGTTGCTGTTACCAGCACTACTAAAAATGAATTTGCCGTGTCATCGATTCGGTTATATTCAATGGTCACGGAGCATGAGTCTTGTACAAAGCTTGTAAATATGGAGGAAAATAAGTTACTTAAGGAATTCACTGCCAAGGAGGAGAGGCAGATATGTAAGTAAGTAAATATGGTAGTAAAGTAAGTGCAACCGTGAGGAGAAAGTGGAGTCACCAAGAGGGCAGATGGGCTGGAACAGGGAAGAGGGGAGGGCCGTCATTCAGCTGCTCAAGCAGGAGGCATGGGCGCCTTCCTTCATCCCCCCTCACCCTTCCCTTCGTCCAGCTCCATTTCAGATCCGCTGGTTCTACTCCAGGGATTGGCAAACATTTCCTGTGAGGAACAGATAGTAAATATTTTAGGATTTGCAGGCCACATAAAGTTTCTGTCTCATACCCTTCTCCTTCATCTTCCCTTTCTTACTCTTCCTCCTCCTCCTCCTCCTCCTTATAACCCTTTAAAAAGGTAAAAACCATTCTTAGCTATCGGGGCCATATAGCCATGAGCCAAGGCCAGACTTCGCCGTCGGGACCGTATTTTGCCAACCACTGCTCTGCTCCACAACCTGTTCTCGAACTCAACCGCTTCTTTCCTCAACGGCCATCCTGGCTGGAATAACCACTGTCTCCTTCCTGCACTGCTGTGTTAGTCCACCGTTTGGCTTCTCGCTCCTGCTCTTGCCTCTCCCCTCAACTCACAGCTCCGCAAAGCGGCCAAGTGATCTTTTTAATGAGACGTGTCCTGTCTCATGTCAAGGGAGGCTTCACAGAGGGACCTATACAAATAATGCATTGTAACATTTTTGTTATACTAAGATTTTTTGGGGGTGGGGTGGGGAGGGGAAAGAGATGGTACATCTAGAAAGGCAATACAGTTCTGACCACTGTAGTTTTATTTTAAATGAATGCTATTACTTGTTAACATGAGCAGTTGAAAATAAGAGAATCTGAGATTTATCATTTTATGGTATCATTAGGGATTTCATATTGAGATATAATTATTCTGAATAATGAAACAGAAATTGATTAAACTTAGTTTTAAATAACCCAGTAAGTGTTTGAGCTTAGAGCAAGTAAGGAAAGGAGGAGGGAGGGAGGGGGAGGAGGGAGGGAGGAGGAAGGGCTGGAGGGAGGAAGAGGAGAGTGTACACTGTTGTCTAACATGGATAAAACCCAGTATTT
>RJWJ010000010.1:573211-746705 GCA_004363605.1 Indri indri | reverse complement strand
TAATTATGTATTTTAAATCACACAATTAAAATGAAAATACAACTTAAAAAATTTAAAGTTCATTAGATGATATATGAAGAGTCCTATTACTAATGGTACAGAATCTACTTTGGGAAGTGTGGTACTAACCAGTATTAATATTTGATACATTTTCATGGTTTAGAGTATCTAGAGCTGATGCCAGATGCTTTTCCCCCAGTATGATTTTTTTCTTTGCTTTTTCTCTCATTTTAGATGAAAACTTACATTACGTGAATTTTAATGTAATCCCTACCCCTGTCATGGTCTGAGGGGCCTTTTAGAAACTGGTTAGAATGTACACAGAGGCAAAAATTTTAGCCGTGACCTTTTGAAGAATTCTCTGAGTGAAACTAGAAACAAATTATTCATTGTTCACAGAGTGCTTTGCTTAATGTTATGCCTTCTTTTGTTAAATCCTCTTATTTGCTGAAATCTTATGTATTAAGTAGCTAATAGTTTGTTAATAGAGATCATGATTAAAAGGTGATTATTTTTCTTCATGCAATTTAGATTCTTTACATTTCTTCTATTATATCCAAAGATTTCTATAATGTAGCATGAAATATTTAAAAAGAGTTTAGTTCACTTTTCCCACAAATTGTGAAAGGAATGCATCCTAATCGAAAAGAGGAGAAACTCATAAAAATAAAAGAAAAAAATCTCATTCTTATCTCTCAAATACAATGATCTTTTTTATTTATTTTATTCAAGGTCTTTTTTCCCCCTCCACTCCAGGCATAATTATTTCCTTGTAGGTGTTCCAGTATTACTTTTTGGGTGAAAAATGGAATACAAATATGGTTTAATTTTATTTTACATTAATACTTTAAAAATTATTGGTGAGATAAGCATATTTTCATATATTTACTGACCATCTGTGAATTGCTTCATATTTCTTCAATAGTTTTTCCATTAAATAGTCTTATTAATAGATAAGAACCTTATCTATTAGTCATATAACCCTTTTGGTAGCTAATTGTTGCACATTCTTATTTGTTTCTTTGTCAGCAGTGTATTTTTCTTTCAGAATTGACACTTTTTTTTGGTAAGCAAATATATCAGTTTTTGTTTGTTTGTTTTTATTTTTTTAATGGCTGCCATGTTTTTGTCTTGCTTAGGAAAGTCTTTCCCACTCCAACATTATGAAATTATTCTTTAGTATTTGTCCTAATAGTTTCATGGCTTTGTTTTTTTTTTTTATAGAGGTTCTTAATCATACATATATTTTTAAATTTGGTGTGAGTTACTCTTTTTAGATGGATAGGCAGTTGATCTGGCATCATTTTATTGACTAATCCATTCTTTTACCACTCATTTGAAGCACTACCTTTATCATATTAAATTTCTATGTAAATACATGATACCTGTTCTGTGACTGTAATTAGTTTATACTTCATACTTACAATGTACAGGTTTTGTTGTAAGAGCTTTAATAGTATGTTTCAGTACTTGATAATGCAAGTCTCCTCTTGTTCTTGTTTTCCAAAAATTTCTTTAGGTATTCTTAGAAATTTATTCTTCCAGATCAACTTCTGAACCAGCTTACCATTTTAAATAAGCATCTCCCTTTCCAAATCTATTATAACATCTCACTATTTCTCCTCTACTCTTATTAGCTCAATTTAAGCTACCATCCTTTCTTGCCTAGACTGTCTTCTAACATAGAGGGTTGGCAAGAGGATTCTTTTTAAAACATAAATCAGATTGTCACTCCTTTGTTTAAATCCTTTCAAAGTCTTCCCCTGTGTTTTGGTTATCCATTGCTGTATAATAAGCTTTGTAGCCTAAAAACAACAAATTTTGCTCACAATTTTTTTGGGTCCGAAATTCATAGCAGGTTGAGCTAGACAGTTCTCCTCTGTTCCATGTGGTGTTGGCTGAGGCTGAAGAATCCCTTCCAATATGGCTTCTTCAGTCACATGTCTGGCACCTCAGTGCTTCTCGGCCTGACTCTCCACAATGGCATCTCATTCTTCAGAATCTTTGCATGCGGCCTGGGCTTCTCACAGCATGGTGGTCTCAGGGTAATATCAATTTTTACATGGCAGCTGGCTTCCAGGAGGAGGGAAATAAAAACTGTCAGACCAATTAAGAGTTGTGCCTGGAACTGCATAGTATGTCTTCTGCCATATTTTATTGGTCAGAATAGTCACTGGACTTGCTAGATGCAAGGAGGTAGAAATATAGATTTTGCTTCTTGATGAGGGTGTGGCAAAGTCTTATTGCAGAATAGCATGTGGGATGAGAGATACTGTGACTTTATTTGGAAAATATAATCTGCTATATCATCAAACTCAAAATAAATTCAAAGCTCTTAAAATGGCCTGAAAGGATTTTCATGATCTGACTCCTGCTTCTTGAATTTCTGACCTCAACTCCTTTTGGGTTAGTCACATTGGCCTCCTTGCTAGGCTTTAAATTGCCATGCTCGTTCTAATTTCAGATCTGTTGTACTTGGAATTACTGCCTTGAATGTTCTTCTTCAGATCTTTGCATGGTCTTCTCCTTCTTTTGCTTCATCTAGATCTCTGCTCAAATGTCACATCTCCAGAGAGCTTTCCCTGACCACTGTATCTGATATATTCTTGGTCACTTAGAACTCCTTAATCCTGCTTTTTCTTTTCTTTTTTTGGGGTGGGGGGAGGCGAGGGGAGACAGAGTCTCACTGTGTTGTCCAGGGTAGAGTGCAGTGGCATGATCATAGCTCACTGAAGCCTCGAACTCTTTGGGCTCAAGCGATCCTCCTGCCTCAGCCTCCTGAATAGCTGGAACTACAGGCATGTGCCACCATACATGGCTAAACTTTTTCTTCTTCATTGATTTTAATGCTATTTATAGGAGCCTGGGGGCCTGAATACCACTTTTCTTCCCAGCCTGGCTTCTGAGCAGGTTAAGAAGTTAGAGTAAAGATGGAGGCCAAAAAAAAAAAAAAAGCAAACGAAAACCATATACACATACATACATACATACATAAATAAATAAAATACATACCTACACACACACACACACACACACACACTCACTCACTCACTCACTCACTCACTCTCACACTGATCAGTGCTAACTTGAAGACCCAAATGGGCTTACTAACTAAATCTAAAAATTAGACAGACTTGCCCACCCAGTCCCAGGCAGCGTTGGCCACTCCCTAGTGCAGAGCCAGGACCCTGTTCAACTCTTAGCATGTTGAAGTAGAGGAAACTTCTTGCACTGAGTAGCAAGCCTGTTCCCAAGTAAAGAAGAGTAGAGCTGAGTTGTGCATGCCGTGTTCTCATTTTTCTTAATCTGACTAAAGGGGCATGAAGGAAAGGGAATAAAGGAAGTGTCAAGAATGACTCTCAGCGCTGGCTTTGGCAGCACATATACTAAACTTGGAACGATACAGAGATTAGCATGGCCCTTGTACAAGGATGACATGCAAATTCATGAAGTGTTCCATATTTTAAAAAAAAAAAAAAGAATGACTCTCAGATCTCAGATGTGGGAAACTGGGTAGATTATGGTACTATTAACTAGGATAGGAAACGTGGTAGGATGATTATGAATTAAGCTTTGGAAACATTGAGCTTGAAGTGCCTACTAGTTACCCATATGTAGAACCAAATAGGCATAATATTAATACAGCTGAAGCTCAGGAGGGAATTTTCATAAAAGATGCAGGTTTGGTAATTGTTTTGGTTTTTATTGCTTTGTAACAAACTACCACAAACATAGTGGCTTAAAACAATATAAAATTATTATCTCAAGGTTTCTGTGGGTTGGGAGTTTGGGTATTGGTTAGCTGGGTTTTCTGTTCAGGTTCTCACCAGGCTGAAATCAACCTGTCAGCTGGGGCCACAATCTCATCTGTGGCTTAGGGTTCTTTTCCAGGTGCACTGATGGTTGGCAGAGGGCTCAGGGGAATCTGGGGATATAAGATGTTTGGAAGCCCTAACCCAGATGTTTGCATTCCGTGTGTCAGAGTCTTATTCTTTCCCAGCCAGAACCCTGATCTTGGCTTAGCAGACCTGTCTTGTTTGGGAGTTCAACCTTCTTAGAAGCCCAGCATATATAGATAGGCGATATAGATCTATATCTCTATCTATCTCTGATATATAACACATAATATGTGTATATATAAAAATGAATAAGTGCTGGTTCTGGTTCTTAGGTTTCTCTGCCTTCCTGCTGCAGGAGAGAAGAACCTGTTTGTATTAATGTGTTTTTAGGAAGGCACTCTGCTTTCAGACTTAGCTTTCAATTGACAGTTAATCAGCTTTTTCTTATCTTTTTTTTTTTTCCAGAGCTCAAAGGGTTTACTAATATTCTTCCAATTCCATTGTTCTGTTGTTACTATTTCTTCTTCATTGCCATCTGTAAAATCCCTTCTTAGCACCCGCTATTACCCTGGAAGCCTAGTGCAGGATATTTATTAAGGCATTCCTTTGGGATCAACACGTGGGAGCAAGGTGCATTGGGCAGCTGTAGAATTCCTCGTGTAGTGCAGGCAGGCCTCTAGTATCAGCTTTGGCCACCCCTCATGGGGAGCTGTGGAGCTAGAATGGCCCTTTTGAGTTGCCCAAAATTGGGCCAAGGTGTCCAAGTCTTTATATTGCTAGATCAGTCGTTCATTGAATGTGGGCTACCCCTGGAAGAGTGTGACCTTGAGCCGTATTGTTCTCTGCAGGTGAGGCAATCCCTGAAGGGGCTGACTGACAGCACTCCCAGTAGTTAAGGCAAGTCCTTCCTTGAAGGGGGAGCTGGGCAGCATCTTAGTGTCTACTACAATTCTTCTGTATCTACTAAGTGACCAATTTGTTTTTGTTTTTTATTATCATTATGAGCTCCTGGATTTAAATATATATTTAGCAAACTTTCTGGTGATTTATGTGTATAGAAAAGTCTACAAATTGTAAATACACAGCTCAATAAATATTCATCAAGTAAACACACCAGTATAACCAGTACCCAAATCAAGAAATAAAACAATAGTGGCAATCAGAAGTTTCCCTCTCCTTTGTGTTTCCTTCCAGTCACTACCTTTCAAGGATCCCTGCCATCCTGACTTCTAAAATCATAGGATGAGTTTAGCATGTTTTAGAAATTTATGTGACAGTAATGCAATTTATCTTTTGTTCAAACTTCTGTTAGTCTTTTATTTGTGAAGTTAAGCTTATAGTTTAAAGTTATTTCTTCTCATTGCTGTATAGTTTTTATATACTAGTTTTTTTTTTTTTTAGCCATTTCTGCTATTGATAGACATTTGGATTGTTTCCAATTTCTGGAAATTATAAAAAGTTCTGCTGTAAACATTGTTGTACATGTCTTGTGGTGAACATACACACATTTCTGTTGGGTATATATTTAGTGAAATTGCTGTCTGTGTGTTCAGTTTTAGCAGATAATGCCAGTTTCCAAGGCAATTACTGATTTATACTTCTATTAGTAGCATATAAGATTTCCATTTGCTCCTGTTTGTAGAGGATGTAGCCCTCCAGGGCTTATAACTAAGAACTGTGTGTATTTACTAACATCTTCCACTAGCAGGTTCTGAACTCTAATCTTTTGTTGTCTTGAAGCTGCAGGCTTTCATATTCTGCTCTGCTTTTCAGAAGTTTTTGGCCTAGCCTTTTACCCTCTTCCAACTGGCTGCTGCATCTGAGACCCCCTCAGGTCTTCGGTTTTGTCATTCCAGCCCTCCGTAAACACCAGAATCTCTGATGGTTTCTCTTTCCCTCAATAGAGGTACTTTGCCTAAGGAAAGCCTTATTTCTCAATCTCTCTTTCTGTCCAGATCTGCAAATGCCCCAGGGAAAAAGCAGCTGCAGAAGATCACCTTACCTCACCATAGCTCACCCCTTTTTGGAATCTTAGGCTCTCTAACCCTCATTCCTTCAGTAGCTCTCTGAATTCTTCAGACAGATGGTTTTTATATTTCCTCTTTTGTTAAAAAATAAGTTGGGGGAGGAAGGAATTGTTTTGCTATAAATTACTCTGTTCTACATGGAAGCAGTAGTATAGATTTAAATGATTTGATGTTTCAATAAATTAAAATTGCTATCCTTAACAGTGTTCAAATTATTATTACATTTTTGGCCAGTGGGGGCCTTTTTAAAATTCAAATATTTTTGACTTGATTCTTACTAGTCTGTTTCTGTCTGGTATGATAAGATGTTCCAGGCTCATCATGTACCTTTTTGCCCCAAACATAGAATTAGCTGTTTGCTAAAGGAGTCCTGATTCCTTTTACTGGGGAAATGATATTTCAAGATTATAATCGGGTAGGGAATACTATGGGATTGGTCATTAGTCATTATTACTATGGGATTATTCATTGTTTCTAGGCATTTTCATTGGACAGAGGTAGAAATATTTTTTTAAAATATGAAATAAAATACATTGAGTTCATTTAGATACTTCCAATTCAAACTCAAGACTACAGGATTTTTACTTTACCATTCCTCTATCTTCCATGCTGAGATTCTTAGTTTTTAATGACACTAGGAGTGATAGAATTAAAATATCACATAATTATTCATTTCCTTGGTCCCACACTATATACAGGATCAAGATTTATCTTCAGTTTTTTTGTCCCTAGCGTATATTCCACTAGTAGTATACAGTCAACTTAATATAATTTGAAATCATTTAGAATAGTTCTTCTCTTTGTAATTATACCATTAAATAATTGGTTACAAATTTCAGTTCATTTGTTTATTTTCGATTTTAGATTTGCTTTTTAAAATGTTATTTTAATTTGACATTTAAGTTACATAGTTCTACAATGAAATCTAAAAAAACAAGAAATATAGATTCTGTTCTTGTCACCTCTGCCTTCTCTTCACACCCTAAAGGTTAACCACTACAAAGTCTTTTTTTACATTTTATCCTTCTGCTGTTTTGTGTTATTTCTTAATATAAGAAGATACACATATATATGTCTATCTCCTCCCCCTTCTTAGATGAATGGTAACATATATATGTATTTTTCTCCTTTTTTTTTTTTTAGCTTAAAGATATATCCTAGAGATTATTCCATTGTTCAATGAATTTGGACTCATTTCTGTCACTGTTTTATATTACATTTATATTTATACAAGTCTTTTATTTGAGTGTCATAGTGTGGTCTATGTTATTTGTTCTCTCAGTATATATTTTAGTATTTAAAAAGGTTTGTGTATCAGTTAGGTTTCAGTCTGAGAAGCAGATTATGGGATAAGGAATTTATTATAAAAATTAGACTATGTACAATTTTGAGAGGACTAGAGAGGTGAAGATCTGGAAGGAGGATTTGGAAGATCAGAGAATGAGTCACTAACCAGATCCTCTAAATCAGTGGCAATGGGCAGACAAGTTGGAGCTTTTAGGGAAATCTGAGAAGCCAGTATGTTCAGCCACTAAAGTAGGATTATGAAAGAGGAGCTTTAGGAGAGCCTTATGGGAAGCTCTTGCCATGTTAAGCTCTGTAGGTTTGCAGCCAAGCATCTATGGTAGGTCACTGTTGGTCAGCAAGGTGAGCATGGTCCAAAGAAAGAGCTGGACACAGAGTGGAAGAAAGAGTGAAGGCTGGAACTCTCTGGGCACATCTGCCTCTCATTGTGTCTGACCGTGAAAACCTTCAGAGAATAATATTAGGTTGGTGCAAAAGTAATTGCAGTTTTAGACCATGAATTTTAAATCATAATAACTAGGCTCAAATACATCTTTATTAATCAAATAGGAACCATTACAATCAACACATTTTTGCCAACGAGAAATAAGTTCGTTTATTCCTGTAGCATAAAAAGCTGTACTTCGGGATTCCACGAACTCTTGGAAAGCATTTTCTGCATCCTGCTGGTTGTGGAAGCATTTTCCCTGCAAAAAGTTGTCGAGATGCTTGAAGAAGTGGTAGTCAGTTGGCAAGAGGTCAGGTGAATACGGCAAACGAGGCCAATTCATTCAACTTTTGAAGCGTTGGTTGTGTGATGTGTGGCAGGGCGTCGTTGTGGAGAAGTATTGGACCCTTTCTGTTGACCAATGCTGGCTGCAGGTGTTGCAGTTTTCAGTCAACTCATTGATTTGCTGAGCATACTTCTCAGATGTAATGGTTTTGCCAGGATTCAGAAAGCTATAGTGGATCAGACCTGAAGCAGACCACTAGAACAGTGACCATGACGTTTTTTTGGTGCAAGTTTGGCTTTGGGAAGTGCTTTGGAGCTTCTTCTCAGTGCAGCCACTGAGCTGGTCATCACCGGTTGTTGTATGCAATCCACTTTTTGTGGCATGTCGTAATCCGATCGAGAAATGGTTCATTGTTGTGTACAATAAGAGAAGATGACACTTCAAAATGACGATTTTTTTGATTTTTGGTCAGCTTATGAGGCACCCACTCATTGAGCTTTTTCACCTTTCCAATTTGCTTCAAATGCTGAACGACCATAGAATGGTCGACGTTGAGTTCTTTAGCAACTTCTCGTGTAGTTCATAAGAGGATGATTGCTCTCAATTGGTTGCTGTTAACTTTTGATGGCCAGCCACTGCACTCCTCATCTTCAAGGCTCTCTTCTTCTTTGCAAAACTCCTTTAACCACCCCTATACTGTACATTCGTTAGTAGTTCCTGGGCCAAATACTGTTGATGTTGCGAATTGTCTCCGCTCCTTTATGACCCATTTTGAACTCGAATAAGAAAATTGCTTAAATTTGCTTTTTGTCTAACATCATTTCCATAGTGTAAAATAAAATATAAAATAAAAGCACGTAATAAGTCATTAGCAAAAAACATAAAGTGAGAAATGCGCATTAAAATGATGTATAACATAACTGCATTTAAGAATATCTTCCAGGCCGGGTGCGGTGGCTCACACCTGTAATCCTAGCACTCTGGGAGGCCGAGGCGGGTGGATTGTTTGAGCTCAGGAGTTCGAAACCAGCCTGAGCAAGAGGGAGACCCCGTCTCTACTAAAAATAGAAAGAAATTAATCGGACAACTAAAAATACATAGAAAAAATTAGCCGGGCATGGTGGCGCATGCCTGTAGTCCCAGCTACTCAGAAGGCTGAGGCAGGAGGATTGCTTGAGCCCAGGAGTTTGAGGTTGCTGTGAGCTAGGCTGACGCCACGGCACTCTAGCCCAGGCAAAAGAGTGAGACTCTGTCTCAAAAACAAAAAAAAAAGAATATCTTCCAGTATCAAAGGACAAATTTCAACAATTCTAAAACCGCAATTACTTTTGCACCAACATAATAGCTGTTGTTTCATTTCCACATTTCAAACAAATCTTGTATAGGTTGAGTAACCCTCATCTAAAATGCTTGGGACCAGAAGTGTTTTGGATTTTTTTGGGTTTGGGAATATTTGCATTATACTTACCAGTTGATCATCCCTAATCTGAAAATCTGAAATCTGAAATGCTCCAGTAAGCGTTTCCTTTGACAATGCTCAAAAAGTTTGGATTTTGGAACATTTTGGATTTAAAGATTTTTGGATTAGGGATACTTAGCCTGTAAAATTTACACTTTAGATCAACTCTAGCCCAGAACCATACAGTGAATGGGGTTCTGGGAAAGTGGTTCCCAGCACACACACCAGCACAATTTGTATTTTTGTTCTGTTGGTTACCATTATATTGATACTTTTACATAGTATTCAAATTTTCTTCTCTTTTGGGGGAGGGGTATTATGTATTGGTTTTCTACTGTGAACAATATTGAAATGAGCTAGTAACCTCCTTTCCTTATCTCCTTTTTTCCCAGTATTTAGTATGAAGTAATACCCTTTTACTCTCAGTTAATAACCATAAGACAATCAGGAAGCATATTCTACTTTTTATGTGCTCTCATTACTCTCTCCCCATTTTAGATAATTGTATCTGTACTATCAAGTATACATATCGATTACATAATATGCTTTCTCAATTCTTTTAGTAAATACCGTCATGCGCCACATAATGATGCTTCAGTTAATTATGGACTGCTGTATACAGTGGTGGTCCCATAGTATTATAATACTGTATCTTTATCTTTTCTATGTTTGGATATACCAGTAGTTACCATTGTGTTACAGTTGCCTACAGTGTTCAGTACAGTAACATGCTGCAAAGGTTTGTAGCCCAGGAGCAACAGGCTATACCATATAGCCTAGGTGTGTAGTAGGCTATACCATCTAGGTTTATATAAGTACACTCCATGATGTTTGCACAACAACGAAATCACCTAAGGATGCATTTCTCAGAATGTATCCCTGTTGTTAAGCAATGCCCGACTGTATATATTTAATTATCCCTATTAATGTGGATGTCTGTCTAGTCATTTTGGTCATCAGAAGCATATTCTTTAGTAGGTCCCTCAGGAAAAGGTCAAGGGAACAATATTTCTTAGGTTATTGCAGTTAAGAACAGTTTGATCATCATCATTATACAATTGTCCCAGTTGGTTCCAGGACCTCCTGTGGATACCAGAATCCACAGATGCCCAAGTCCCTAATATGAAACGGCATGGTATTTGCATATAACCTATGCAAATCCTCCCATATAATTTAAATTATTTCTAGATTACTTATAATACCTAATACAAAGTAAATGTTATGTAAATAGTTGTTATACTGTATTGTTTAGGGAATAATGACAAGGAAAAAAGTCTGTACGTGTTCAGTCCAGACACAGTTTTTTTCCCCAAATATTGATCTGCAGTTGATTGGTCACACAGATACAGAGCCCATAGATATGAAGGGCTGATTGTACTTGGAACTCCAGTTTGGCTGAATATACAATCCTTAGTTTACATTTTCTTCCTTTGAGTATCTTCAACTTATGTTACTCCATTGTCTTCTGGTACAAAGTTTTGTCAAAGTCTGATGGCTGTCTAATTTTTGTTTCTTATGTAAGTGACTTCCTTTTTCTACCTGGCTGTGCAAAGGATTTTTTTTTCTTGTTCATACAAGTTCAGTAGTTCTACTACAATATATTGGTTATTCTGGGTCAGTTTTTCCATGTTTATAAAGTACCTGTAGTTTCAGGTACTTTCTTTAAATTTCAAAAAAATTTTTTTCAGTGAGGTTTTTTTTAAATTTTAGTTTCTAATACTCATTCCATTGATTTGGTTTGTTTCCTTGGTGACTTCTGTTATACTTATGTTGGATCTTTGTCTATCTTCCTTGTCATTTTGTTGCAAATTCTCATTTTTCATTTCTTTTTTATATTGCAACTTTCCTCCTTTTTTTAACCTTCTTTTTCTCTTAAAGCGTTGTCTTCTGTGTTAATTCACTTGTGTGCATCTTCTGGTTAATCTTCATTTCTGAAATGATTTTTCTTTTTTTTCCCTAATTTCTTTCCTGTGTTCTATCAACTAATTTCTCTTTGTAATTCTGTTTTATGTTATTTCATATCCTTTATCATTTTCTTAATTTCTCTTGGCTCATTTTGAAATAATAATTTATAGTTTTTATCTGTTGATAGACTTTTTTTGGCATACTTTCATTTTCTATTGTCAGACGCTTATGTTTTTCTGTCTCTTTTTTTCCTTATATTTTAATAATAATTCTATGTATGATTTGACCTCAGTCCTTTTTCATTGCTCATTTTATGTGAAATTAGTTTCCCTAAATTTGTAGGAGGGAAATGCAGGCCAGGAGAACTTTGTATCTTCATGGCTCTAGAGCCCATTTAAAACTTCTTTCCATGAGATTAAAAAAGTATACAGTCTCATTCTTTTATAACTCTCTTGGCCTTCTTCCTCTTTTTCATCTTTATCTGGATTTTTTTTCCTTCGCCCCCTTTTCTTCTGTTATAAGGGGTGGGGAACCTACGCCTCAAGGCCACATGTGGCCCTCCAGATCCCCAAGTGTGGCCCCTCAACTGAATCCAAACTTTACGGAGCATGCGTGTTTATTAAAAGGATTTGTGGTGTAAAGCTTGGATTCAGTTAAAAGGCTGCACTCAGGGATCCAGAAGGTCACATGTGGCTGTGCTTTTCTTTGAGGATGCAATACAATTTTGTGATCTCCTCTTGTCAAATGATCCATCACGCACAGAAGCAGACATTCTGCTTTCCTCTCCTTTCTCTTGCAGTAGATGCTTATGCCATATCAGTACTGTAAATGTAAGTGGTTTGTCCCTATTTGCTGATTTTTTGGGGGGTGGGGGGTACTTTCTTGTCATATACATTTTCACATAGATGTCCATGAGTTTGTGGTTTTACTAGAGAAATTCTAGTTTCTTTGCCATTTTATGGGGCACTTGGGGAAAGTCACAAACTGCACTGCAGCTACTGCCATCTTCTGAAGTCCCTTTTTTTGGCCCTTCATATTTTTTTCCTCCATAATCTTTATAATTAACATTATATAATTCTGTAGTTTCTCTTCTCCCCTCTCCTTTGTACCTTAAAAAATGTGCTCCCCACTTTTATTTAGTATTTTTTTTTACTATCAAATTCATCATCTATCATTAACTGACTTAACATACTTGGGAATGCACTTGTTCTCTTTCCAAAAATGTGCCTAACACTTTTATTTAGTATTTCTTTACTATCAGATTAATCATCTGTTATTAACTGACTTAGCAAACTTGGGCATGTACTTGGTTGGTCTCTTTCGATGTTTAGTTGTACCATTTTCAAAATGAGAAAGTTGGACTCAGGTTTGTTTCTTTGACAAAACCTCACTAGGGTTCTCTGTTAGTGTTAACAAGGTCTAATATTAAACAGTAAATATTTTCATGATGCTTTAAATCAGATTGCTGCTTTTGAACAGAATACAGATGAAATTCTAGCAAGTGGAACTTAACTCATTCTCAGAGAAATGTAAATGTGTGCTCCCCAAAGGATATCTTTTTCCATGGGATTTATCTATTGTTCTCTTACTCCCTCAATTGTGTAGCTATGAGGGTGCTTATTTTGAGTCACTCTTACAATGTTTGTTCCAGGGTTTATAGTTTTTTCTTATTTCTGAACAATCAGCAGTTATTTGCTATTTTTAACTAGAGATCTGGGGCATAGATTTTCTTGATCTGTTTTTTTAATGTTTGAGTTCAATGAATATAAGGGAAAGGATTGTATACATTTTATCGCAGACGTCCTCTGAAATAAATTTTGGCTATAAGGAAATAACTGTTTCTGTGAGTCATTCATTCTTATAAAGTGCTGGGTAAAGAATTTAATTTTGTAGGTAGATTCTTCTTTTGCAGTGAAGAAAATTGCGAAAATTAAAATTTCCAAAGAATTTAAGATTTGCTATAAATGCTGTCATATATTGAAAATTGGAGCTTCAGATAAAAATATAGGTAACTGTGGTTAGTAAAATTTCCCCCAAACGTCATGATTTTTAATGAGAAATAAAAAGTTATTTTTAGTTACAGTCAAGGATAAGCTCTTAACATGTTTTTTCCCCCCTCAGCTTCCAATAAAAACAGGACAGCAGAGCACACACACCAAAGTCAGTACTGAACACAACAAGGAATGTCTAATCAATATTTCCAAATACAAGTTTTCCTTGGTTATAAGTGGCCTCACTACTATCCTAAAGAATGTTAACAATATGGTGAGTATTTGGGTTACTGATTTGGGGAGAATTTGCTTTGTTTTTGATTTAAAAATTTGGAGCAGCATATTTTGAAGTATGCGAAGTAATTTTCTGTGGACTTTGGGTATAATCATTTGTCTTATTTTATAGATGAGCACAGGTAACCTTTTAACTTTCATTTTAGTTTTTGATTCTTTCCCTTAGAAACTTCCCTTATTTGTGACCCTATCTCCTTTTCCAGTATTTTTCTGGAATTATGATTTCATATAGTTTTTGTGTTATATACAAGTTGACGATGGTAAATATGCTTTTCTTTAGCGTCTTTATTTGTTCCCAGTCCTAAATAGATGATAATTAAAATATAATCTCATAGTCCTAAAATGGGGGATTTATTTTTGCGAAGATGTTAATGTTTTTTTCTTCCCCCCATAACCTGTGACAAATTCTATAGTGGAGAGCCTGTTGTTGAAACAGTTTTCCTCAAATACCAATTTTATCAAGTAATTCTAATTTTAAAAGCTCATGGTTTTTTCTTTCTTACCATTTTGTAAAGTCTGTTGGTATTCCATAGACTTCAAGATACTCCAACTGTTCTTCCTCCGTGACTTTGAACATATATCTCTTGTCTCTCTCAGGTGACCCCTTTGTCTCTATCAGTTCCTGTCTTCTCCTTCACACTCAGTTCAAAGCAACTGATCTGGATTTTTCTTGATTATCTCCACATTCCCTGCTTGTCCTTAGCATTTATAATCTCAATTTGTGTTGAGTTATGAAATTACTCATGATTGATTATGAACTTCAGTCCCTTTTTTTTTTTTTGTTGGAGATGGTCCTTAGGTTTATTAGGTAATGTTCTAGTATGACATTGAAAAGGCATGCAGTCAGTCACCTTTTTGCCTTATTTCCATATTTTAGATACTTTTTTCTTTTATTTTTAATTATTATAATAATTGCACCTATTATGGGGTACCTGATGTTTTGAGACATAAAATGTTTAGTGATCAGATCAGAGTAATTAGCATATTCATCTCTAACATTTATTTCTTTGTATTGGGAATGTTCAGTATTCTCCTTCTAGCTATTTGAATATTAACTATAGTTATTCCACAGTGGTATAGAATGCTAAGACTTATTTCTCCTGTCTAGCTATAATTTTGTATCCTTCAGCAAATCTCTCCCTATTTCCCACTTCCTCCACCCATCCCAGCCTCTCTCGATTCTACTTTTTACTTCTATGAGATAAACTTTTTTTTTTTAGCTTCCACATACAAATGAGAACATGCAGTGTTTAACTTTCTGTTCATATCATCTTTGGTGTGTTTCCTTTTAAGAAAGTTGCTAGGATAATACCCCAAATTTACAAAACTAACAAACTGGAGGTGTGGGCAATCATTTGTCTTTTGAAGATTTTTTTCTTTATGGAAAAAAATTAAGATTTTCACCCAAAAAGCAGGGCCTTTTATAAATATGTAAAGTGATTTACAGAAATACATTTAATATTTTGTTTAGCTCTTCTGTTGCGGTATATGGGGCACAGTGATAGGATTTTGCACATATAAATATGTGGCCATGTTCCCCGTTAGATTAAAATGTTTTAATATTTTGGGCTCTCTTTTCAAAACAACAGTATTGTGATATGTTTATTGAATAAATTAAATTGTGGAAACTATAGTCTCTTGTTAGTAAATATGTAGTGCAGAATTCATTTTGAAGATAGTGGATGCTTAAAAATTTAGTGGGTGCTCTAGCATTTTGTTGTTATAAGAATTAAGACTTTGATTATTTTGTGGTATAAAAGTATGGTTAAATGTTCACTTCAAGGTTCTGGTACAGATCTATATGTATGTCTAAAGTCTACATATTTTTAAAACTTAAACCAAAGCAGTATCTTTTACTGTTACAAGGTTAATGGCAGACTCTAATACATACCAGTGTTTCTGTTTGCTTGAGAATTTGTTTTGTATGAAGATTAGGATAAAATCACAAATAATAGATTTAAATGTAGTATAATCTGGGAGATAAAATGAAAGAATATTGATTTTTCTTGATCCTCAGTCCCTCACTTTTCAGATGTGTGTTGATTGGTAGTGGAGAGTGATAACCAACTTTTATGTTCTGAATATCTTTTCTGTTAGAGAATATTTGGAGAAGCTGCTGAAAAAAATTTATATCTCTCTCAGTTGATTATATTGGATACACTGGAAAAATGTCTTGCTGGGGTAAGTAAATCCACTCTTAACGAGATAGGTTTTATGAATTCAGTCTTGAGAATGAGGTGATGTACCAAAGTATAGGTGTGGACAAAGAAAACAGTCTAAGACAGGAATATGAATTTTGTTAATACAGCTGACCTGCTGGCAAAATTTCCTAGGAGAATTATTCTCTCATCTTTTGTAATTAAATAGATATTAAGTTTACTTATAAAGTGTTAAGTTTTAGCCACATACCTGTCTCTCAGGTTTTTTAGGAAAGATTTTATAAAGAAAGCACTATTTGATGTAACTAATCTCTCAGAGCTGTGAAAGACTGTGATTGAGAAGACCAAGAGTAATCTTGTATGCCTTCCTGTATGAATATAATTTTAATATTCTACTTTTCAAATCTGTATAAAAGAGAACTTAAACCTATCCTATTAAGGGTAGATATTACCTATCCTGTTTTGTGTAAATATGAACATATACAATAGATATGTGCAGGAGTAATTGAATACCAAAAAATTTTTTCTCAGGTTTCCTTTAAGTTATTATCTCAGTGTATTTCAACCATGACTTAATTTGAACTTTTTAAAGACTGTTTCTGTTGTATAAAGCAAAGTGTTTCTGTACTTCAGGAGCCTTAATTCTTCCTGGAACATGGTAGGAATTTATATAAATATATAAATTAAATACCTCCATTTTAAAGATCTGCCTATTCCATGTGTGTTGGGGTCTTATTTCTTATAGTCTCTCTTTGGCACAGAATTCCGAATTTTGCTTTTATTCAGAATCATTTCTCTCTTCCGCATATGCTGTAGTTCTCTATAGTAAACCTAGATGGAAGGGTCTTTAATATTTGAGGACTGCTTGTGTACTTGAGAGAAGGAATGGTCAGAAGTGCAAAATTATATAAAATGTATATATAATTATATATAAAATTTCATTCCCTTTGTCTAAGGGATGAGGTAGGGAATTGGAAAAAATAATTATATTGTCAAAACTGTGTATCCCCAGGGAAGCCTGTAGGCCATGAAATCTAGGCATAATATTTTGAGCTCTCTTATTGACCCTTGACCATATTGCAAAATTGTGGGACAGTGTTTGTAAGTTTTCTACTTAAATTGAGGGTGAGCTAGTTGTTTTAGCTTGGTATTTTCTCTTAATTGTTATATGCTGTTATTCATTTGTAAAATGGAGAGTGAAAGAGCAAAAGGACTGTTACATAGGATGATGTAATTGGGAAGATGAACAACTTTTAAACTTCTCCTAAATCAATTCTTTGTAGTAGTCTTATAACTTTGATTGTAAATTACTGGTATATCAGCCACACCCAAGACTGAATGGGAGCAGGGTGGTTTATTGCCTCTTCTAGTTCCATAGCTTTTCCCCATTAACATTTGTAATTGAGAGGTAATGATAAATGTATTTTGGAAAAAGATCACTGGTATTGTTGGCCCCTGTTTGATTTAATATTCTTTGGAGTTAGACTACTTGAAATGCTAATAAGTGGGGCCTGGTATAACTTATGTAATGCATACAATATGTAATACCTTGCCCTGCTCTACTATTGAAAATGTATAGGTTTTTTCCATTAAATTTATAATTTAAAAAATAATGCTATTTACATTATCAAACAGTTGTATTTTCTGGGATTACTTTCAGTGATTTTACAGATGTCTCTTGATCCTCAGTTGTAGACCAAAATAAGTTTAGGCAGTTTAAGAAGAACTGAGCCTACAAGTACATATTTATCATGTAAGTAGCTGGAATAGCTAAGTGAAAAAGAACTAATACTTACCACTATGGTATTATAAGTAACATTTTGTAGAATTTGAGGAATCTTAAGTATTTTTGTTCCCACGCATATGACTATTATTCAGAAGATTTCATACTTTTCTGATTTTTATTTATTAATTGGATTTAATTTCAACATGTGTATTGTTTGGTTGTCCTGTAAACAAGAAATAGGCATTGTAACTTGAATTTTGCAGGTTTTTGTGAAATGTATTTATTTACTGTGCATGTATTTCAGTGTATTTGCATCCACAAGTTCTTGGATTTCAATTAAGAATCAGGTGTAGGTCCGGTGTGGTGGTTTATGCATTTTGGGAGACCAAGGTGGGAGGATCACTTGAGGCTAGAAATTCTAGACCAACTTGCGCAACATGCGAGACCTCATCTCTACAAAAAATTAAAAAAATTAGCTGGGCACCATGGCACGTGTCTGTATTCCCACCTACTACAGAGGCTGAGGCAGGAGGATCACTTGAGCCCAGGAGTTAGAGGTTGCAGTGATCTATGGATTGGGCCACTGCACTCCAGCCTGGGTGAAAGAGCAAGACCTGTTGCTAAAAAACAAAACAGTGCAAAAAAGATTCCAGCATAGCACACGATTATACAAATTTTTTTCTTTCACCCCACTCAGGTATTATCAAAATTATTATTCACATATGAATACCAAAGCCATTAGATAATATAGTAATGTAGAATAGCATATCTGTAGAATAGCTTATCCATTAGTTGTTTGTAAATTGTAGAGTAGATAATTATAAAGTAGAGATTTCAATGCTAACACCAAACTTATCAGACTTGGTATCATTAACAGGGGACCCCCAGGCATTATGTGCTCATGACGTGATATAACGTGAACTTACTGAATTAGCTAACACGTTTAACCCGAATCTATCTAATCAAACTATTAGATTTAAATTCTAGCTTACAGAAAATATAGTAACCAGAAGAACAAGCCCAGTTATCTCTCTAGGGAATAATTAAATCAAGATTATGGAACCTTCTATAAGGCAACTGGCCCAGTTTCTTAAAGCCAATGTCATGGAAAATAAAAATGATGTATATAGTGTATGTGGGGGAGATTGCTCTCATATTGTAGTCTGTGAACCTTTTTTTGATCCTCATTGAATAAAAAAAGCTAAGAAAGACATTTTGGGGCAGTGATGAAATTTAAATACAGAACGCGTATTAGATGATACAAGGAATTGTTTATTTTTCCTTGTGTGTTAATTGTTTTGAAGTTATATTAGAGTCCTTATTTTTAAGAGATGTAAGGTATGTAGGGATGAAGTATTATGTTTATAACTTGTTTGAAATAATTCAACCAAAACAAAATTACTTCTAGTAAGTAGTATCTGTTTTGGTCAGTCTGCACAAAGACAGGTGTGATCCCTCATCCGGGAATTTATTTGGATGTTAGGAAATGATGCAATGCACTCGCCAATCAATATGAATAAAGTTTATTTAGAACTTACAGCAAAGAGGGGATTCCTAGGAATAGAAGGACTCATTAATTGACCAAGAGAGCAAGCAGGAGTCGGGGAACTAGTGAGGATAGATGGAGAATTGGACTTTAATTGTGATTATGGGTGAGAGAGAGGAACATCCTTTTTTTTTTTTTTTAAAGAGACAGAGTCTCGCTCAGTCACGCCGCCTGATCATAGTTCGCTGCAGCCGTCTGAGTAGCTGGGACTACAAGTGCACGCCACCAAACCTGGCTAATTTTTAAATTTTTTGTTTTAGAGATGGAGTCTTGTTATATTTCTCAGGCTGGTCTCCAACTCCTGGCCTCAGGGTATCCTCCCGCCTCAGCCTCTCACCTCCTGCCTCCAGTCTCCTGCTTCAGCCTCAGTAGCCAGGATTACAAGCCACTGGGGCCGGCCGTCCTCTTTATTAGTCTACCTAAAACAGATGTGGCAAATATGATGGAATGTTAACAATCGTTGACTCTAGGTGATGGGCGTATGAGTGTTCATTATTCTATTTCAGCTCTTCTGTATGTTTGAAAATTTTCATAGTAGAAAATGTTTAGAGGTGAAGTTAAGAAAGTTTTAGAATTATGTGATTATTTCTATTTTAGCAACCAAAGGACACAATGAGATTAGATGAAACAATGCTGGTCAAACAGTTGCTGCCAGAAATCTGCCATTTTCTTCACACCTGTCGTGAAGGAAACCAACATGCAGCTGAACTTCGGAATTCTGCCTCTGGGGTTTTATTTTCCCTCAGTTGCAACAACTTTAATGCAGTCTTTAGTCGAATTTCTACCAGGTTAGTGTGTAAATCCACATGGGACCATTGAATTAATATGAATTTTAGAAGTCTTTTTTTGTCTACATAAAAATAAAAAGTTAACAGGAGTTTTTTCTGGGCTTTTGTGGAAATTTTGTATATTAATTACTTTGAAATTTTAATTATGTAATGTGATATTGATGTGTGCAATTGAATGTGTATATTGTTAAAAACTTGAAAGTCTAAATTTTAGGAAAAAATATCTCCCGTGACCAGACTTTCTAAAAAACACTAGGTATGAATTTTTGGTTTGGCTTTTTAAACATGTTATTCCTTTAAATGAAATTAGCCAATCAGATGCAATAATTGTTAAGACTAGTCAGAATTCTAATGATCTCACAGCTTTATTCCTTATCACAAGATCCTAATTTACCAAAAAACCTAAGCAATATGGAAGCACAAGGAAGTGAATAGAGTAGACTTCTCCAGAAAGTGGACTGTGTTTTAAGTACATGTAAAATACTCCTATTTATTGAGTATTTACAGCATATGCTATGCTGTCTTATCTTCACAGCAACCCTGAAAGGTAGGTGATACCTCCTGCATTTTACAAGTAATACCCAAAAAGTTAAGGTGATGTGCTAAATAACGGAGGGCCCAAAATAACAAAGGCTGGCTTCAGAATTTATATTAGTTGCATCATACCAGGTTGCTTCCCTATGCTTCTATTTTAACTATATTTTGATGAAGTCCTTTTGATAAAATATACTTTGTTTTAAAGATGTATCATAAATATAATTCAGGCTTTTATTGATGATTCAAAATCATTGTGAGCATTAGTTGTGATATGCTACAGATGGAGAAATTGGTATAAATGGCACTCTATGGGATAGAATTATAAGTAACAGTAGCAAGTAACTGTGGAACTTGCTTTCATGCAAATGATTTGCCTTTCTCATGCAAGTCAAATGTGTTCTTAACTTAATTAGGACCAAGTAGGAAATACAACAAATCACTTAGTGACTTAGTGAATCAAAGACTGGTACAGAATAGAGAAAAACAGCCCTTTTTGCTTTACTGGTACTTGCATCTTTGATATGTCAGTGTTGTGTGAACAGTGGACTTCCAGTTATTCAGATTCACTCATTATTGTGTTGGTTTCCAACAGATGTGAATGAGAACATACATCATAATTTGAGAATTTGTGCTATGGTGTTTTATGGAATTGACTGACTTCAAAGTCCTGCAGTGTTTTTAAACAGAAATGACATTTCTATAATTATAATGCTAGGCAACAATATTTTTCAACCTCAACAGAATTCCTGGCACAAGGAAAAAGTTTTACTTAATGGTATATTACTGATATACCATTGTAATATTTATATGATAGAAAAATGTTTCCATGAAATCTTTTGAGTAAATAATATTTCATATTCTGAGTAATAATATACTGGTTGAATCAGCAAAGTAACAAACACCTAGGGAACAGGAGGCTGGAAAATTATAAAAAACAAAAACCCTTTTCATTTAGGTGACTGTTAGAACAGCCTTACTAATTGAAATCTTACGTTGAAAGTAGAAAGTGATAAAAAAAAAAAATCAAAAGTTTTTTAGTCTATCCATATGTGAGTTGCTTTATAAAACATAGCAAATATGCCACTTTTGAAAACCCTAGGAATTTTCTAATTACCAAAGGTTTTATGGGATTTTGCAGCATTGGCACATGTAAAAATAGACAACTTTTATTATTTCCTGAATCTAGTTGATTGTTGCCAAAATAGAAGTTAAGTGTCTAAAATTTCATTAGTTTTCAGGGGACAGACTGCTCAGAAATGAGATCTGTGAAATAACGTGTTTCAGACAACTGCATTTGCCTTTTCATTTAGCTTGTGCCAGAAATAGGAGCTAATCTTGTTAGAGGACCACTCATCTAAAAGACCTTTATGATGGTTTAATTTAGGTGGGGACATCTTATGATATTGCTGTTATAGCATTAGGTGGCTTAAAAATATGCTCAAATGGCAGTTCTTTCTAAAGATTGATTTTATATTTCGTATATAATGGATGAATCAATATCATGAAAATGTATTGTTTATTCTCCCTGTCAGTAAGTTTTTCTCCATTAAGATTAAGGTTTGCTTTTTGTATTTCTGACCTTTATTTTTCTTTAGGGGAAGAGGGGCAATAGGTCTTAAAATAGCTAGAGTATACCATGTTCTGTGGCTGATGATAATCTTTTATGTAGAAGATTAGCTGGTTTCTCCACAGAATTTCTGTATAGCTGTACTAGATCTAGTTGTTTCATATTAGTAGGGTACTTTCAAATATTGGATTTGATATACCACCAGAGGCAGAAGACTAAATGACTTTAAAAGTCATTGTGTTCTTTACAATTTACTTTTTTATTTTTTCTGTGCAAGGCTCTACCTGACTTTACACTTTACTATTTGGTTCTATACAAATCTATTTTTTATGGTTTCTTACTCATTATTTTTAATAAGTTTTCAGTTTCTTCTTGTATGCCTCTAATCATTTAAAATATACTTATTTTATATTCTCGTTAATATTTTTAAATTATATGTTCGTATGTGGTGACTTTCATTCACAGGAATTGTTTCCTGTTTTGTAATCTTTGATTGCAAACTTATCTTTAGTGTGGGCTTTATTTTCTTTGGGAATCTCTTGTGGTCTTGAGCTGTGGTAGTGTTCTAGTGATGGTTTTGCATTTATGTTTGCCAGTTGCCCAGCTCTAGACCTATTTTTTTCTTAATTTCTCAGTCCCAGACTGTATAGGTAGTATAAATTTGGACCCTAAACCCTTATAATGTAACAGTTCTGGTGACTTTTGTTCCCCTTACTCAAAGCTTAGGCAGAACAGATAAACTTATTTGTGCTGGTAGATTTTCTTTTTTTTTTTTGTTTAAGGAGTGCATAGTTCTTTCTAGTTCGTGTTTTATGCAGAGCCCATGTTTTAATCTCTGCATTATTAGGGTACAAGGCTTTATATCCAGTTTCCATGTGAATGTTAAGCCCCAAGCTCCTAGGTTAGGTTAAGGAGATAAAAAACCTCCCTCATCCCTCCTTTGTTGCAGGGCTAGATCATGAACTTAATTCTCTGGTTTTCAGTTTCCATTTCATTTCTGAACCTTAGTGGGTAGGTAGAGTTTTACTTAATTTTTATACATTTAAAATATCTTTCTGTTTAGTATACATCTTTCTAGATTTTTTTTTTTTTTTTTTTGAGACAGAGTCTCACTCTCTTGCCTGGGCTAGAGTGCTGTGGCATCAGCCTAGCTCACAGCAACCTCAAACTCCTGGGCTCAAGCGATCCTCCTGCCTTAGCCTCCCAGGCAGCTGGGACTACAGGCATGTGCCACCATGCCCGGCTAATTTTTTCTATTTTTAGTTTTTTGGCCAATTTCTTTCTATTTTTAGTAGAGACGGGATCTTGCTCTTGCTCAGGCTGGTCTCGAACTCCTGAGCTCAAACGATCCACCTGCCTCGGCCTCCCAAAGTGCTAGGATTACAGGCGTGAGCCACCGCGCCGGCGTTCTAGATGTTTTAGTGTTAGGTTTTCCACACTTCTTTTCTTTTGCTCAGACTACCCCATAGTGGTACTGGACTATAAAAGAGACAACATTTTTCTTCCATTTTTCACTAACATCTGTAAGAGTCAGCTTTTCAAGAGTTAGTGTTGCTGATCTATATTATGTTATGTTTTCAAAGGAGTCATATTCCATATTTCTACGCTTTTTGCAGCAGCTGTGGAATTTTTAGCATGTAAATCAGTATTGAGGACCACCTCATTTCCTGCTTGAACTGTCAAGGTTTTCTCACACTGATGATATGAAGAGGTTTAGTGGAAGTGCTTAGAAAAATTTTAATGTTAGCTAAAGTTAGTGAAAGGAGAATTTGGGAAGGAAGAAATAGAATTGATTTCATTTTTAGCAACTGAAGGTTTAGTGTGATGAATAATAAGTCAATTTTAAACTGCACTAAAATGGTTAAAATTCAAGTTTATGCTTATCAATAAGACCATATAATATTTGTGCTTTTTCATCATATATGTATTGCTCCCTTTATAAAAATTAGTAATTCCATTTTACTGCTTACTTTTTTGATGTATATTAATATGACTAGTGAGTATGCCTTATTAGGTAGCACAGTTTAATAGATTGGTAATACCAACTTTTGAAAATCTGACCCCTGTGGTTTTTGGTGAGAAATGGAAGAAAAATTTAATACCTTTTATTTAGGCTTAAGTGGATTTATTAGTTTTAAAATGTCTACATTTTTGTTAAAGTGTTAAATTTTTCTTTTTTCTTTTCTTTTGTTTTAGAAATAGGGTCTCACTCTGTCACCCAGGCTGGAGCGCAGTGGCCTTATCATAGCTCATTGTAACCACAAACTCCTGAGCTCAAGCCGTCCCCCTTCCACAGCTTCCTAAGTGGCTAGGACTACAGACATGCACCACAACACCCAGTTAATTTTTTATTTTTTGTAGAGACAGGGTCTCGCTATGTTCCCCAGGCTGATCTCAAACTCTTGGCCTCAAGCAGTCCTCCCACCTTGGCTTCCCAAAGTGCTGGAATGACAGGCATGAGCAACCACGCCTGGCCCTTAAGTGTCAGATATCTCTACATTTGTAGAGAATTCTCTGAATTTGATAAATTCATATTCAATATAAAGGAAGTTTGGGGTTTAAAGAGATTTCTGTCCTTACCAGCTTATGTACTACTATGAAGGAGAGACATTACTCAAATAATCATATAAACACATGTACAGACTGCGAAAAGTGCAATGAAAAAAGGCTTGTTTTTTGAACACAAAGTAAATGTACCCTGTGAATGCAGATAAAGTATCATTTATGTTTCTGTAGTCTAGTTGACAAGAACAGAGGTTAATATAATTTTTACATATTTGAAATTTGAATTTTAAAAAACTTTTCATTGTGGAAATATTTTCAAAATAAACATATAAGAGAGAATAGCATTTCAAATCCCCCTGTATCTCTTACTCTGCTTCAGCTGTTATCAGCGTGCTGTGATTCTTGATTTATCTCTTTTTTCCTTTTTTAGTACTTGAAGGCAAACTCCAGACATCATATCATTTCCCCTGTAAATATTTCAGTATGTATCTCTAATAAATAGATTTTAAAAAATTAAACTACAATCTTATTGTAATACCTAGCGAAAATCATAATTCCTTAATATCATCTATTATCAAATTTGTGTTTAATTTTTTTTCATTAGCTCAGAAATGGGTTTTTCATTTGGTTTGTTCAAATCAGAATACAAACAAGATCCATACCTTGCAATTCGTTGATATTTCTCTTAAGTCTCTCTTAATTTATATCATTTCTTTATTTCTATACCCCTCTTCCCATTTTTTTCGTGCTATTTGTTGGACTGGGTTATTTGCCTTGTAAAATTTTCCACACTCTCCGTTTGGCTGGGTTTGACTGGATTCAGGTTCATTTGGCTGGAGGGCCAAGAATACTTTACAGATAGGTCTGTGTAATTCATGTTGCCATATTATCCCACTTTTAGTGTTATGATCAATTGTTGGATTTAGATGCTATCAGCATTATCCATTCATTTTAAAGTGTCCCATAAAATTTTTACTGAATAGTTTTACGTAACCACTGATCATCATTGCTTGGATTTGCCATTTCATTGGGCACTGCAAAATTATAAATTTTCTATTCTGCCATTTATTCTTTATTTTTAAATTGTGAGTCTTGTAAAAGATTTTTGCTTGATGATTTATTCCGTTATCTTACAATGCAGTCAGTCCATAAAGGGAATGCAGGATAGAGACTTGACTGTCATTCATTTTCAGAACGAGTTGTTACCCTAACAGCTGTGAAAGGTTACCCATGAGGTTTTTTTTTCAGTATTACTACAGACTCATGGATTTTTATTTTTTGTATATGTTTCAATTGTTGTAGACATTTTTTTGCTGCTCAAATTATGCCATTTTTGAAAGTTGGGAGCCCCTTTAAGTGTGTATCTATGCGATTGTTTACATGACTCTGGTAGTTGTTTGATAGTTTCCTTGTTTGAAGCTCAAGGTGATCTGGGCTCATGTTGTCTACATCTCCTGCCCCAATCCTGGAATTAACTAATTTTCCCAAAGATCCCTGGCTAAAAGTAGCAAAAATTATTTAAACACGTCAATTTTAAAGATAGGGATACTAAGTTTACTGGATTATGTAATTTCTTTTGTCATATTCCTTAAATTAGTTATGTTTCTTTAGATTTTTATAAGAAATACTTATTCCTTTATTTTTATATATGTCTTTACTCTTGTAAACTCATCATTGGGGGAAGAATCTGTTGAATTCAGAGTTTGGAATATCCTAAAATTTAATTTGATAAATTATTTTTGTTTTTTACTTTTCAGGTTACAGGAATTGACTGTTTGTTCAGAAGACAATGTTGATGTTCATGATATAGAATTGTTACAATATATCAATGTGGATTGTGCAAAATTAAAACGGCTCCTGAAGGGTAAGTTTAAATGTATGATAATATATCTAAAATTAATCACTGGGTCAAAAACCAGTATTATGAATGTACTAATTATATTAACTGTGCTGAACTAGAACATCAAAATTATTTTATAATGCAGATGTTTTTGTGAAATGGCCAATAATACATATGATTTACTCATTTTTGAACCTTTGAAAATAATACAGTAGAGGAAATGAGTATCTTAAGTCCTGACAATGGGAAGTTTTGTTCAACTACAGTTTTTGCATTTAATAAAGAGAACATATGGTGCTGCTGTTTAATTTTTCTGGAATTTCATCTCTTTATGGCTGTAAGTTATGGAAGTTACTTGTTTAGTTGTTGTAGTGCTTAAAGAAGATAGTCTTTAGCAGGATGCCAAAGTTTCATTGCAGAATGGAACCAGGAGATTGTGATCTACGTACGGTAAGAGGAGGGATTGAGCCACAGATCTCATTTCTGACATTTCTATTTTCAGCTCTCTTACTAACTTACTGACTGGCTTTACAGCATTACAGAGTCCCGTAACCTCTCAGTGCCTAGTGTTGCTTCCCTGTAGAACATGTTGATAATAGTTCCACATAGGAATATTATAACAACTAATATGTAATTTTAAAGCTTTGGAGAGTGCTTTACATGATTATGTGGATTAAAATTAACTATCAGAAGGCATTGAGAAATTTTGTTATAGCAAAGAAGTGTTAGTGTGGTCAAATATCAATGATTCATAAACTGAGTACGAATATCTACATTTCATTGTATAAAAATTGTTGTTTTAAGTGTTATTGGACTGTAGCTAATTTAAATGTGAAACCTTATAGTATACAATTCATACTTTTTATTTTACTTTGTATCTTGATTGAAGAATTGTCAAACAGTAATATTTTTAATGTCTGACCTAAAAGAAAGAGATTGAGTTATATTAGCTTTGAAAAGTTGAACAATTCTGCAATGTAATTTTCAAAAAACCTGTTTAATTTTCTTAACACTTGCTTTAAACTCAATAACTATTTCACCAGAGTTATAAAAAGGCTGTATCTGTATAGATGAATAATATGAAGCTGTGTTCCATCTGTATTACTCTGTTCAGAATTTACGATTTTAGGTCATTGCTATTGCAAAAACCAAGCAACAATTTAATCAATTTTTAATAACTTTAATAAAGGGAAAAATGGATCACTTTAGTTATTATTATGCTGAGGTATGAACACATGAACAGCAATTATTTTAGATTATAATAAACCACCATTCATTTCATAGTTAAAATTTGCAAGATTTTAGTATCTATCATTAAACATCGAGCAGTTAAGGAACTGAATGATAAAATCTAGAGATCTCCTCTATGAATAAAGTTTAAGAAGTATAAGTGGAGTTTTATGATTTTTAATAACTGTTTAGTAACATTTTGGGGAATAAATCTAGTCTAAATTGCCTGTGAATAGGTGTTTGTTTAGAACAAGTTTTCTTAGACATGTCAAATCTATAATAATTAATTGAGATTTTTCTCCATGCCCAAATAACAGAAACTAATTAAATATGTGGAAATGGCTTTCTTTTATATTGAGGTAACTTTTCCCTACTGAATTCCACCTTCTCATGAACATAAATTTAGAGTATACACTGATAAATATATAAGGTATAAAGCTAATATTAATTAGACCAGCAAAAGATGGCTCTAGGTGACAATGGTAAAAGGAATGGAAACTTTCTGTGAGTAGTGAAAGTAGTGATGTGCTTTAAATTCAATTCAGCAAGCATTTGTTGAGAAACTATATGTAAGAAACCATGCAAAGTGCTGGAATTACAAAAATTAACAAAATATTGAGTCTGTCCTAAGGCGCTCGTAGCATGGTTTATGAGACAAATGTAGTATCAAATTATTTGCAAAACAATATGACAAACTCAAATAGGATGAGTACAAGATGAGAGAAAAAGTATGTATTTATGTGTGGCTGGGAGATGAGCAAACTGTGAAGGCACAAGAGTAGATCAGATCGTATTAATAAAAATATGGTAACATTTGTTGCATTTTCAGTTCATGCCAGGCATAGTGCTGTGCAGTTTACATGCCTTTTCTCATCAATCCTTGCGATAACACTCTGAAGCAATACTGGTATTATCATCCCGTATATTAATGAGGAAACTGAGGCTTAAGTAACATTTCCATAATCACAGAGCTAGTAATTGCCAAGGTAAAGATTCAGTTGATATCTGCCATCTCTAGAAGCAAAGTATTTCACTGTTGTACTGTTGTGCTTATGAGTTATGAGGCTTTATTTTAGTGGCCATAGGAAGTGATGGAAAGGCTTTAAGGTGATAAATACCTTGATCAGTATTTTATTTTAGATACACTACTTTGCTTGAAAGTTGCAGGATGGCTTGATAGAGGGTTGCATGAACTTCTGGAACTTGGTTGTGTAGTAGTGTTAGTGAGGAATAACGAGTAGTAGAGATTCATATGGAGTGGGGTAGGATAGAGACCAGTATGATAGGTATTTAAGAAGTAGAATACATAGCATTTGGTAATCAGTGCAGATATGAGGTTAGAGAAGTATCACCAAATGTTACAGAACAAGCCGGTTAAAGCAGAAAAGGGAAGGAAGGGTTTATGGCAGTGAATGGGGTGGCCAAGAAAATGATGAATTCAGTTTTAGATCTACTGAGAGTTTGAATTATCCATGGGGTATCCAGCCAGAAACTTGTAGAACTGACATAGGGAAAGATATATACGTTAGAATTGAGAATAGATTACTGTATATAACACATTAAAAAAGTTATAAAGGTAAAGTTGATGAACATAGGAAGGCAAAAAGACTACAGAGCACTGTGAAATGTAATGCCATTACTTAGAAATCAAAGGACAGTGAGAATAAAGAAAATCCAAGGGATACTTTAAAAAAACTAATTTGGAGAGTAAGTTACTCATTTGCAAGTCCAGAAAAAAAATCACAATTAAAGGATTCTTTAGATAATGACTTTTATTACTCAAGGACTTATCCCTATCTTAGGAGGATATTTATATAAATGTGATAAAAATCTTTGTTAAAAGCCTATAGGAAGAGTTCTTTGCCAAGGGACTATCAGTAACATATTTTATAGAGGGGTCATCTATTCCAAATATAAATCTCTTTCTAGATGTAGACAGTGCATTTAGAAGAAAATTAAAATACCTAATGTATATTTATATAGAAATTGTTTAGTGTTAGTCGCATTAAAAATGCAGCCTACTATTTTGAACAATCAAATTAGCAAAATGAAGAAAATGAACACGCTTAACGATGGCAACGATGTTCATATGCTGCTTGGTGGGAACAGCATTTGGCCTAACCCTTCTGAGAAGCAGCTTTATAATCTTTATCAAGGGCTTTGAAAGATATTCATCTTTTTAACCAGACATTTCCACTTCTAGATGTTTACTTACCTTATAGAAATAATCAGTAATGTGTAAAAAAAATTTGGATATAGAAGAATTTACTAAAGTTATTTATAATAGTGAAATATTGGAAATTATTTAAATGTTACAACTGTAAAACATCTAAATAACCAGTGACTTAATACAGAGACTTAACTATTCAGAGGCATCAAAGCATACTGAAAAGACTATGGCTTTGTAGCCCAATTCAATCAGTTATTAGGTATATAACCTTAGACATACAGATGAGCAAATTGAAAGTATTAAGATTTTGAAATAATTGGATGTACTGAAAATATGTGGTATGTTGTAATTGTTTAAGTAATAGATAGTATCATTTTGTATGTAGAGCCATCAAGAAATATGTATGAAGAATTTTTAAAGATGTAGGAAAAAATGAGGATGCTATGTAAAGTGAAAAGAACAGGTTTGCAATAACATATTATCTCAGTTATGTTAAATATGTTTTTCTTACACATGCATAGGAAAAGGGAAGGAAGAAAATTCACCAAATGTTAATTGTGATTGTCTCTGAATGATAGAATCCTGGGTGATGTTTTAAATTTCCCTTAGACTATTGTGTATTTTTTGAATTTTCTGCAATGACTATGTGTTTCATACTTTTTTTGAAAAGTAAGTTATCATTAAAAACAAAGGGCCAGGCTTGGTGGCTCATGCCTATAATACCAGCACTTTGGGAGGCTGAGGCAGGAGGATTGCTTGAAGCCAGGAGTTCAAGACTCAACCTGGGCAACATAGTGAGACCCTGTCTCTACAAAAAAAATTAAAAAAATATTAGCCAGTTGGGGTGATGTGAGCCTGTGGTCCCCGCTGCTCAAGAGGCTGAGGCAGGAGGATCGCTTGAGCCCCAGGAATTAGAGGCTGCAGTGAGCTATGAGCATGCCACCGCACTCCAGCCTGGGCAACAGAGCCCTGTCTCAAAGAAAAAAAAAAAATGGAAAAAACTTACAAACTTGGAAGTTCAAGGCATATTTGTATTTTATTGAATTTTATCTCTAGCAGACATAACTAGTGAATTTTGTGTTTATATTAATTTTGTCTTTACCTTTTCATTGCTTACAAATAATATTGGAATGAAAGTAATATGAAAGGAAAGTTATTTTTGCTAGTAGCTCTGGGTTATATTTGTGTTAACTAATTAGAGTTAATTAAAATTTTTTTTTTCCAGAAACAGCATTTAAATTTAAAGCCCTAAAGAAGGTTGCACAGTTAGCAGTTATAAATAGCCTAGAAAAGGTAAGTTACAACCTTTTTGGTACTAAAATTTTGGTTTTGGTTATAAATTTTGCTGTCTTTATTAGTATTTTGAATCAAAAAATCATGACAAGTGATAGTTTCACATTAAGTTTTAGGAAGAATGTATTGTAATATTCTTATGAGGGAAATTAGGAATTTGTGACATTTTATTTACTGTATTAAGAAAAGGTCACTGCCTTCAGAAAGACATATGTTTTGTTATTTGTAGGCATTTTGGAACTGGGTAGAAAATTATCCAGATGAATTTACAAAGCTATACCAGATTCCACAGACTGATATGGCTGGTAAGGATGAGATTGATATTTTGTCTTTTAAACTCTTGCGTATGAGGTAAAAACCTATCGCTTTGTAAGTTATTTTTGTTATAAAGGTACATTTACACCCTCTATTGTCAACTAATGTCAAATAGGAGATACTGTTTTTTTCTCATATTTCTCAATTACTCCTCAACCCTCTTCCTTTCCTTTGAGCAAATTGAAAGAAGTTTAATAGAAGCTCTATCTTTAGAGTTGTAATTGGATATTTGCTTTTTCATTGTAGAGAAGCATGTTTTTGTCCTCTAAGGCTTTATTTTATATTTAGGGAAATGTGTATAAAGTAGTAATATTCTTAGCTATGATGTAAGAATTCTCAGGACACAACTGCATGGTAGAAAACACAGACCCCTGGAGAACTTTGGTAATTCTTTTTGGGAAGCTGTCCAGTCTTTGTTGCTTGGGTACATCACACTTTGTATAATGCCTGACACATTGAGACTAAACACGGGATCAGCCATTCTAAAGTGTGTACTTTTTCAGAGTGGATCAAGATAGCTCTTCTAACACATAGACAACATAGCATTCCTTGTCTACTTACCTGAATGGATTTGTGTAGTCGTTGAGGTGAACTTCCAAATTTATCTTTTAAAAATGTGGCCTTTTTGGGTTTTTGGATAATACCGGCTTTTAATTTGATTCTAGAGATTTTTTTCTCATCTAATAATGTCATTTAATATATTTTTCACATAGAATGTGCAGAAAAACTATTTGACTTGGTGGATGGTTTTGCTGAAAGCACCAAACGTAAAGCGGCAGTTTGGCCGCTACAAATCATTCTCCTTATCTTGTGTCCAGAAATAATCCAGGATATATCCAAGGATGTGGTCGATGAAAACAACATGAATAAGGTGAGAAGGGCAAAATTATTTCCATTTTGTCCAGTGAAACAGTTTATTTTATTCAAAGTGTGTATTAGTTTAGGTTCATCATTCTTTAAGCAAACTATTTCAGGAGATCATTTGAATTATAATCATTTTAGGACTCTGTTTGCTGGCCTTAGCAGAGACATACATAATTTTATTTGGAGGAAGGATAAATAATACCACATAATGATCAAAGATTTAAGACGATCCCTTAGTTTCATTCTTTTATCAGAGAAGACTAAATGATCCCTCTTAATGTTGAACACAGTTTCTCTAAAATTCACTGCAAGGGTTGTACTACTAGATTTCAACACTTTTATAGTGTGTTACTTGTGTGTACTTAGGTGTGTGTCCACTTGGTGCTGCTGAAATTATCTGGTAACTCATTTTAGGTGTTTTAGAACAATTTTCACAGGATTTTACTAGGAAGGTAGGCTACAGATGTACCATCTATAGTGAAATTGGCATTGTAACAACTGGTAATTCTAAGAGGCTCTTATAATTTTTTAAAACCAAGAGCTGAGTATTACTCTTACTGTTTTGTTTAAATTTCAGGATGCACTTTGTTTTACAAATACATTTTTTCTTATTTTGGGAGAAATACCTTTGGTTGACTAAACATGAAATGGGCTTCTATGTGATTTGCCTGTAAATGGAGATGTTCAAAATCAGCTGAATGATTCAATACTTTGTAGAAATATTGGAAAGGGAATTTATGCATTAAAGGGTAAATAAATGAACTAGGTAATGTTTGAGAGTCTGTGATTCTATGATACTCCACTTAGGTCTATATCCTAACTTTCCATTATGAGGAACGATTTTTCATGTTAGATTGTTTTGGAGCCCTTTAAAATAGTACCTATTTTTTATTTGTTTGTTTATTGGGAGAATAGAAATAGATAAAAAGTTACCACAACTATATCTATTTAAATGTTTATCAGTCATTTATGTATCTTCAGTGAATTGCTGATTTTTCCATTGAATTATTTGTCTTTTGTTGATTTGTAGGGGATATGTGTGTGCATTTTTACTTGATTTCTCTTTTTAAACTTTAGTTATGAGATCTTTTTGCTATATAGATGTTTAAAATTTGGGTGTAATCAACTCAGTCTTGTTCTTTTTTGTCTCCTAGCTTTTTTGATAAGACCTCTCCTTCCCCTAGATTTTATTCATTCATTTTATTCATGTACCATACAATTGACCCTTTTAAAGTGTACATTTCAGTGGTTTTTAGTATATTCACAAAGTTGTGCAATTGTCACCACTGATTCCAGAACATTTTCATTTTCCCAAAAAGAAACCGCATATCCATTACTAAGTCACTCCATTTCCCTCTCCCCGTATCCCTTGGCAGTCACTAACTACTCTTTGTCTCTGTGGATTTGCTTATTCTAGACTGGCTATTTCATATAAATGGAATCATACAATATATGACTTTCTTGTCTGGCATGCCCCAAGATTTTCAAAGTATGCTTTTCTGTTTTTCTCTGGTATTTTTCTGGGTTAAAAATTTAGATCTTTAAATCTTTCTGGATTTATAAAAATGTATGCATTTTTTATGTATTCTCACTCTTTTCACATTCCCTCTGAACTAACCAGTATTAATGACTGGTGTGTATCCTTCTATTCATATCTGCTTGCTCATACAAATATTCAAATGAAAATACACATTGGTACAAGGTGATGGTTCATTTTACACATATTACTCTACATCTTGCTTTCTTTGCCTATGAATATATTCTGATTGTTCCTCAAAATAGTTAATAGAGATCTAACACATTCCTTTTAGTTTTGGGTAACATTCTATATTACACTAATGAGCTTTGTTAACGGAACCATTTCACTGTGAATGGATTTATTCAGATGTTTTCAGTTTTTTTACATTATAGTTAATCCTTAAGTAAATATCTTTGTTCATATATTCTTATCTGATGCTCCTAATTTTATAAACTAGAATCCCCAACTGGGATTTCTGTGTCAAGGGCATTTGTATTTAGAATTTTTAATAGTTATTACTTAGATTTACATTCCCCAATAATTGTGGGAGGTCACATTTTCACCAGCACTAAATTAGATTGCCTGTTTTCCTGCATTCTCATTAGGACTACCTGTTTTTAAGTCTTTTTAATTTTTGCCACACTAATGAGGTAAGATAGTATCTTATCCAAAGTGTTCTTACTACCCCCCCAAGAGGTAAACTGTGTGAGGCGATGGATATGTTAATTACCTTGATTGTGGTAATCATTTGTAATATATATGTATATCAAAAACATCATGTTGTACACCTTAAATATAAACAATTTTTATTTGACAGTCGTACCTCAGTAAAGCTGGTAAACAATGTCATTCTAAATGGAATCAAACAATAGATACTAACATTACAATTATGTATAAATTTTCAAGCATAGAATGCTAGCAATATAAAATTAGGAACAAGAATATATATATAGATAGGTAGATAGATAGATTTTAGCATTTATATCTGTGAATATAACTCCACAGATATAAATGTTGAAAGCAAATTACAATCATGGGAAAAAATGAAGATTATGTTATATACCTATAATATGAAAATAAAATATCAAAGGCACATACTTATTTACTCAAATATTTGTCCTCCAGTGCTCCTAACGCCTTTAGTCATATAGCCTAAATTTGAAAACAGCCCAAATGTCCATCAGCTGGTGAATGGATAAACCAACTGTGGTACCTTGAGATAATAGAATACTCCTCAGCAGTAAAAAGGAACTAGTGACTGAGCAACATGGGTGAATCTCAAAACCATTATTTGAAGTAAATGAAGCCAGACTCAAGAAATGACATGATTTCTTTTAAAAGAACTTCTACAGAAGACAAAATCAGGGACAGAAAGCAGATCAGTGGATGCTAGGGTTAGGAGTTAGGGGAGGAAATTGACTGGAAAAGGACCATTAGGGTACTTCTTGTAGTGATGGAAATGTTCTGTGTCATGATTGTAGTTGTAGTTACATGACTGTTCTTTCTCAGAGTTCGTCAAGTTGTACACTTGAAATTACTGATGCTCATTATATGTTAATTATACCTCAATAAAGCTAATTGAAAATAATTCATATTTAATAAGTGATATAAAGGAAAGAGAAAATATTAATGGCTCAAACATTAATTTTCCAAATGAGTGCATTAATTAAAATTCTCAAATGAATATTCATAGAGTATCTCATTTTAATTTTTATTCCCCATAATGATTAGTAAGGTTCAGGATCATTTGATATGTTTCTTGGGCATTTGCATGTTTTCTTTTGCAAGTGTCTGCTGACTTCCTTCACCTCTTTTTCTATTAGGTTACTTGCCAGTCTCTTATTAATTTGTGGAACTTTTTGTATATAAGGAGCAGTAATCCTTTATTTTCAGTCTGATATAAATATTTTTCTAGTTAATTGTTTCTTTTGGATATAGTATCTTTTTTTAGCAGAAATATTTGAAATGTACAAAGAATGTAACAATCTCTCATAATCCTATTAACATTTTGATATATTGCTCATCTTTTTTTCTTTTTATATATAGTTTTAAAAATTGAACAAGTAATATTTGCATAAATTCTCAGTTAATTACAAGTTTCCTTTGATTTCACTAATTCTTTCTTGTTCTTCACCAGGGACAGCCACTGTCAGGGGTTAGAGGTGTATTCTTCCAGTCTAGCTTTTATATTTTTATTGGGGGGTGTGAATAGACAGATATAGATATTTAGTTAAGTGTTTCTCAGAGTGTGATATTTAGATCAGCAGCATCAGCATCACCTGGAAATTTGTTAGGCAAATTCTTTTTTTTTTTTTTTTTTTTGAGACAGAGTCTCACTCTCTTGCCTGGGGCGAGTGCCGTGGCATCAGCCTAGCTCACAGCAACCTCAAACTCCTGGGCTCAAGTAATCCTACTGTCTCAGCCTCCCGAGTAGCTGGGACTACAGGCATGTGCCACCATGCCCGGCTAATTTTTTCCATATATATTTTTAGCTGTCCAATTAATTTCTTTCTATTTTTGGTAGAGACAGGGTCTCGCTCTTGCTCAGGCTGGTCTCGAACTCCTGAGCTCAGAACTGTCCGCCTGCCTCGGCCTCCCAGAGTGCCAGGATTACAGGCGTGAGCCACCGCGCCCAGCGAGAGGCAAATTCTTAGGTCCCTAATCTAGGCCTGCTGATTCAGAAGCCCTGAAGGCAGGGACCCACAGCTAACAACCTGTTTTCAGCAAGTCCTCCAAGTCATTGTGAGGCATACTAAAGTTTGAGAACCATCGCTCATCTAGGTCATTGTCTTTAAGTGCTGTATGATGTTTCCCAAATTCAATATATGATATATATTTTTTTAAGAAATGGTGTCTCACTATGTTGCCCAGGATGGTCTTGAACTTCTGGGCTCAGGTGATCCTCTGGAGTAACTGGGACTGCAGGCACAAGCCACCATGCCTGGCTTGAATATACCATGTTTTAAAATCCCTTATTGTCAAGCATTTAAGTAACTTTCTTTAAAAAAATTAACAGTAATGCAAAGGAAACAATCAACAGAGTGAAACGACAGCCTACAGAAGGGGAGAAAATATTTGCAAACTATCCAACAAGGGATTAATATCCAGAATACACAAGGAATTCAAGTATCTCAATAGCAAAAAGTAATCTAATTAAAAATGGGCAAATGATCTGAACAAATATTTCTCAACATAAGACAAATGGCCAAGAAATATATGAAAAAGTGGTCAACATCAGTTTTCAGGGACATGCAGGTCAAAACCACATTGAGTTATCATCTTACCCCAGTTAGGATGGCTATCATCAAAAAGACAAATGCGAGGATGCTGAGAAAAGGGAACTCTTATACACTGTTGGTGGGTATGTAAACTAGTACAGCCACTATGGAGAAGAGTATGGAGGTTCCTCATAAAACTGCAAAAAGAACGACCATATCACCCAGCAGTTCCACTATTGGGCATTTATGCAAAGGAATGGAAATCAGTATATCAAAGAGAAATCTGTACCCCCATGTTTATTGCAGCACTACTCACAATAGCCAAGATAGAGAGTCGAACTAAGTATCCAACAGCAGATGAATGGATAAAGAAAATGCATATATATATATACAATGAGATCTATTCAGCCATAAAAAAGAATGAAATCTTGTTATTTGTGGCAATATGGATGCAACTGGGAGGACATTAGGTTAAGTGAAATAAGCCAGGAAGAGAAAATTAAACACTGTATTTTCTCACTCATACATGAAAGCTAAAAAAAAGTTGATCTCGGGAGTAAAAGGTAAAACAGAGGATACTAGAGATTGGGAAGGGGAAGAGAGGGAGAGATTTGTTAAAGGATACAAAATTATAGCTAGATAGTAGGAATAAGTTCTAGTGTTTTACACCACTGTAAGATGACTATCATTAACAATAATATATAGTTTCAAATAGCTAGGAGGTTATTGAACTATTCCCAACACAAATGATAAATGTTTGAGATGATGGATATGCTAATTTTCCTGATCTGATTACTATACATTATATGTATCAAAACATCACTATGTACCCCATAAATATGTATAATTATTTTATGTCAATTAAAAAAATAAAAATACATAAAACATTTTTTAGAAATGAATAATAAACAAACCAAAAAACCCTGAAAGGGCCTGAACTCTGATAGTTTTAAAACTGAGTTATATCCAATCAGATAATTTCTGTTAAACTTTTACTTTAAATTTGAAGCCAAACTATATTTAGAAATTTGTACTTTGAATTCTCGTGTGTGTAAAGTAAATTTGGTTGGCTATTAGCAAATGGATTGGGTAGCTACTTAATAAAACATTTTCTTCTAGTGCTTTAGCTTCCCAGTTCTTAGAAAATGTGTTTAACATAATCTGCATTATCACTGTTGAAAGTAACTAGTTATGCTATTTACGCTAAATTAATAATATGAGTTTGGGAGCTATCAGTCTTTTCTATGGCCTGGAATAATTTAAATAATAAAAATTATCTGATTAGATAGAAATCACTTATGAAATCATCAGGATTTGAAGCTCTTAAGTTTTCCTTTGTGGTAATGTAGTAAGTTGACATAATAGAAATTTTCACTGTACATTAGGAAGGGCATTCAGTGGTAAAGTAAGACTCCTGCTTACTCCCAACCTTCAGTTTGTCCTTTTCCTCCTGAGTCAAGTGCTACTACTGGTGCAAGTACTGGTTTCTTATGGATGTTTCTAGAACTAGCCTTTGTATCTATTGTCTGTTTAAAATAACTCATTGATCCCCTTTTAAAGCTGTTTTATGCTTATGGATCTACATAGTTTTTCTGTTTCCCTTTAAAATTTTTGATTGTGGTAAAACATACATAACATAAAATTTTCCATCTTAACCATTTTTAAGTATACAGTTTAGTAGTGCTAAATATAATTCACATCATTGTGCAACCAATCTCCAAAATTTTTTTATCTTGCAAAACTAAAATTATACCCATTAAACAAATCCCTATTCTCCCCTACCCTTAACTCCTGGCAACCACCCTTCTATTTTCTGTGTCTATAGGTTGGACTATTCTGGGTACCTCCCATAAGTGGAATCATATAGTATTTGTCTTTTTGTGACTGGCTTATTTCACCTAGCATAATGTCCTTAAAGTTCATTCATGTTGTAGCATGTCAGAACTTTCTTCCTTTTTAAGGCTGAATAATATTCTGTTATATGTATATACCAACGTTTTATTTATCCAAATTTATCTGCCAGTGAATGTTGGGGTTGCTTCCACCTTCTGGCTATTGTGAGTAAAGGTGTTATGCACATGGGTGTACAAATAACTTCAAGACTCTGCTTTCAGTTCTTTTAGATATATATCCAAAAGTAGAATCGTATGGATTGACAGGATCATATGCTAATTCTATTTTTTAATTTTTTGAAGAATTTCTGTCTCTTTAAAAGTCACTGTGATAGTTTGTTCTTTGCTAGGAAATATATTTTTCAGTTTTATCAGCACCAGAGTTGTACATATCTATATTTTACTTATAAAATATATAAAGATTATATTTACTTATAATAGTTCTCTTATAATTATCTTCAATATCCATGTTTACAACTCTTTCCTTTTTCATGTTTAATATTTTATTGATGTTTAAAACCTTAACTTTGTTTTCTAGCATTTAAAGTTTTCTGTTTCATTAATTTTAGCTTTCATTTTATTTTTATTTTTATTATATGTCTTGAGGTAATGCCTTCATCTATTTTCAGTTTTTTAAAAAGTTGTAAAGTATCTGTAAGGCTTTAAACTTTTTAGTTGTAGGAGTTCTTTACATATTGTGGCTATTAATCCCTTATCAGATATGTGATTTGCAGATATTTTCTCCCATTTTATGGATTGTTGTTTCACCTTATTGGCAGTGTCCTTTTCTACACAAAAGTTTTGAATTTTGATGAAGTCCAATTTATCTATTTTTCTTTTGTTGCCTGTGCTTTTTTGCTATCATATTCAAGAAATCATTGTCAAATCCAGTGTTGTAAAGATTTTCCCTTATATTTTCTTCTAGGAGTTTTATAGTTTTTGCTGTTAAGTTAGGTCTTTGATCTACTTTGAATTAATTTTTGTATGTGGTGAAAGGGAAGGTTCCAACTTCATTCTCTCATGTGGACATTCAGTTGTCCTAAAATCATTTGTTGAAAGACTATCCTTTCTCCATTGAATGGTCTTGTAAAAAATTGTTTGGCCATATGTGCAAGAGTTTCTTTCTAGACCGTCTATTCTGTTACATTGGTCTGTATATCTGTCCTTATGCCAGTACCAGATTGTTTTGATTATGGTAGCTTTGTAGTAAGTTTTGAAATAAGACAGTGTGAGTCCTCCAACTTTGTTCTTTTTCAAAATTGGCTTTTTCAATTTTGGCTATTCAGGGTCCCTTTAGATTCCACATGAACTTTAGGATGGGTTTTTCTGTTTCTGTGAAACATGCTGTTGGGGATTTTGATAGGGATTGCATTAAATCTGTGGATTGCTTTCGGTAGTATTGTTACCTTAACAACGTTAAGTCTTCCAATCCATGAATATAGGATGTATTTCAATTTATTTATGTTTTCTTTAATTTCTTTCAGCAGTGATTTGTAGTTTTTATTGTACAAGTCTTTCACCTCCTTAATTCCTAAATATTTTATTTGTTTTTGATGCTATCATAAGTGGAATTATTTTCTTAATTTTCTTTTTGAATTGTTCATTGCTAGTATATGGATATCCAGCTGATTTTTATATGTTGAGTTTTGTGTTCTACAACTTTGCCAAATTTGTTTATTCTAACAGTTTTTTTGGTGTGTGTATAATCTTTAGCTATTTCTACATATGTGATCATGTCATCTGTGAACAGATAATTATTTCACTTCTTTCTTTCTAATTTAGATGATCTTACTTCTTTTTCTTGCCTAATTGCTCCGTCTAAAAACTTCCAGTACTATGTTGAATAGAAGTGACAAAAGTGGGTATCCTTATTCTGTTCCTGATTTTAGGGGAAAAGCTCTTAGTCTTTCATCATTGAGTATCTTGTTAGCTGTTGGTTTTTACTGTATGGCCTTTATCATGTTTAAGGAAATTTCTTTCTATTATCATAAAAGGGTGTTGAATTTTGTCAAATGTTTTTTCTGTATCAATTGAGATAATCATGTGGGGGTTTTCCATCTTCCTGTTAATGTGTATTACATTGATTTTTTTTGTTGTTGACGAACCATTTTGTGCTCCTGGAATAAGTCTCACTGTCACGATGTATAATCCTTTTAATATGCTGCTGAATTTGGTTTACTGTCTTTTGTTGAGGATTTTTTTCATCAGTATTCCTAAGGGATATTGGTCTATAGTTTTCTTATAGTGCCTTTGTCTGGCTTTGGTATCAGGGTAATGCTAGCTAGCTTCATAGAACAAGTTAGGTTAGGTAAGTTCCCTTCTCTTTTATTTTTGAAAGTGTTGATGAGGATTGTTGGTAATTCTTCTTTAAATGTTTGGTAGAATTCGCCTGTGAAGCCATCCTGGTCCTGGGCTTTTCTTTGGAGGTTTTTCGTTACTGATCTGATCTCTGTACTAGTTATAATTCTAGGATTTTCTATTTCTTGATGAGTCAGTTTTAGTACATTGTATTTTTGTAGGACTTGATCCTTTTTGTCCAGGTTATCCAATTTATTGGCATATAATTTTTCATAGTATTGTCTTATGCTCTTTTTTATTTTTATAAAATCAGTAGTAATGTCACCATTTTTATTTCTGACTTTAGTAATTTGAATCCTCTCACTTTTTTTGTTGTTGTTTTTCATCAGTCTAGTTAAAGTTTTGTTAATTTTGTTGACCTTTTCAAAGAATCACCTTCTGGTTTTGTTGATATTTCTCTGTTGTTTTTCTTCTTTACCTTTGCTCTAATCTTTATTATTTCGTTCCTTCTGCTAGCTTTGGGTTTAGTTTGCCCTTCTTTTTTTAGTTCTTTGGTGTGTGCAGTTAGGTTATTGGTTTGAGAACTTTCATTTTTATTATTTTTTTTCTTTTACTCGGGAAAGCTCAAGTAGAGAACTTTCTTATTTTTTAAAGTAAGTGTTTATAGCTATAAATTTTCCTTTTCCTGCTGCTTTTGTTGCATCGCATAAGTTTTGGTATTTTCATTTATCTTAAGATATTTTCTAATTTCCTTTGTGATTTTTTTTCTTTGATCTATTGGTTATTTAATATTGTGTTGTTTAATTTTTCACATATTTGTGAATTTTCTGGGTTTCCATCTGCAGTTGGTTTTACATTTCATTCTGTTACAACCAGAAAAGGTACTTTGTTTAATTTCGGTTACTTTAAAGGCATTAAGACTTGTTTTGTGGCCTCACATATGGTTGTTTTTAGAGAATGTTCTATGTACACTTGAGAAGAATGTGTACTCTGCTGGTTTTGGGTGAGTTTAGTTAGCTTTTGACATGTTACATTTGAGAATACATGTAGGTGGAGATGTGAGATTTTCATTTAGTGGAAAAGCCAAGGGAAGAAATTTGTTAGTGAGCTGTAAAGGGGGGGGTCGAAATCACAAGAATAGGCAATTTTTTTGAGAAACAGGATTTAGAGCAACAGAACAGCCTTGAGTATATCTTTATTTAGAAGGCTGAAGGTTGAATAAAGCCTGGAGTGTTAGAAAAGGGTGGACCAGTTTGACATAGACCATAGCCAAGATGGTATAATATTTAGACTTTAAAGATAATATCAAAAAGAGGATATGATTAACTGAATTCAAAGTTGAGAAGTCAGCTATCTTGTTTGGGAAGGACTACTTCTTGTATTCCTTTAATAATTCACTAAAGCAAGTAGAGAACAGATTCTGAAATTTTGGATTTGAGAAACATTTAAATGGTGTTAACTACTTAAATTATGAAATTGAAAACCACAAGTATACATTATTTATTCTTTATAGAATGAGTTTTAGAGGCTGTTAATTTGCTATTAGATAAATCTGAAATAGAAGAAACTTCATATATTATCCAATTGCTATATTTGAATTCTCTAGAAGTTGTTTCTGGACAGTCTACGAAAAGCACTTGCTGGCCATGGAGGAAGTAGGCAGCTGACAGAAAGTGCTGCAATTGCCTGTGTCAAACTGTGTAAAGCAAGTACTTACATCAATTGGGAAGATAACTCTGTCATTTTCCTACTAGTTCAGTCCATGGTGGTTGATCTTAAGGTAATATGCTTATTATTTCTCTACTATAAACTTTAAAAAAATTAAAAATAATGTTCTAGTATATTATGTCAAAGATTATTGCTAATACTAAGTTCTGAGTCTTCTTTGATAGTAAGTTCATAGGACCTGCTTTTGTTATTACTATGTTCATCAGCCTAAATGGACTGAGAATATGTGGAAAACACAGAATTAACCACTTTTCTTAAATTAGCATAAATATACAGAGGGTTTAAAATAATATGGAAATTAGGGCTTGAAAGGAATCATGTGTAGTATAGGAAGAATTATGTGAGATTGATGAACCACAGTATTAGTGCTTTGGGCCTTTTCTGGCAACTATTAACTGCCATCTAAGTAGGTAATTTATTGATGTTATTACATATTAGTAAAGAAATGCTACATGGCTAATTAAAGCTTTCATTTTCTATTGGGATTTTATAGAACCTACTTTTTAATCCAAGTAAACCATTCTCAAGAGGTAGTCAGCCTGCAGATGTGGATCTAATGATTGACTGCCTTGTTTCTTGCTTTCGTATAAGCCCTCACAACAACCAACATTTTAAGGTGAGAACATTGATTTTCATCCAACTATGTTTACTGATGCTGTTATCCTTTATAAATGTGAAAAGACAAGAGAGATGAATAGGTTCACTTTTATCAGTATTTCTCAATATTGTATATTGATGTTAATTTCAAGACCTTAAAAATCCTGTATTTTAAAAACTTTGCTGTTCTTTTTGTCTTTATTTGTGTTAAGTGAATATTTTTCTCATAGAAATAATCTATTGTTTTTTTCTTGCTCTGTAGATCTGCCTGGCTCAGAATTCACCTTCTACATTTCACTATGTGCTGGTAAATTCACTCCATCGAATCATCACCAATGTAAGTCCAAAAGGTATTGCTAAATTACTAAAGATTTTTTTTTCTTTCTTTATTTTTTTTTTCTTTTTAAGAAAGATGCTCAATTTTCAGAAAGGTTCTGAACTTAGATGTATGTTATAGGAAGATTTCTCCTAGGTGGTTATATCTAGTAACTGATACACATTTGTATTTTTCATATTCAATCTTGAGTCGAGGGACCTTACTGAGGAAGATGGAGTTAAATAAGATCCTTTAGAAAGACTAAGCCTAAAATATTTTATTTAGATCAGACACCTTTGAGAATAATGCCACTGAAAATATAATTTAATATTTTCACCTTAAAGCTCTTAATATATTATTTGAATACTGTTAGCCCTTTCACAGCATTTGCTACATTAAATTGTCACCATGCCATGTAAGTTAAAAGTAATAGTAGTTACATTGTAGTCCAGCCTGGCACATTTACAGAGTGATGAAACCATATTGGTACTTTTTAGTCCTCTTAAAACAAAATGAAATATTAACGCACTTAAAAAGACGTATTCACAAGGTACAAAAGCTTATCAGACAAAATAAGTTAACTCATTAAAAGGTACTTGCAAAACCTTCAACTCTGATGTGGATACCTTAAATGGAGAGATAACAAAACCTTACCAGATTTGGACTGTGAGTTTTTAAAATTCTGTTCTTCTAATTATGAACAATCATGTTTTGAAGGTTCTCAGGTGTTATTTTCTGTAGTTCCATGTTTATCCATTGATAGATATTTACAGTTATATGTAAATTGGATAACGTTTTCCTGTTTTCCTCCCATAAAAGGAGTGTTAATCATTGATAACTTAGTATATTGTTCTGTTTTTAATCAAATTCTATTTAAGACCATCTCTGGTGAGTTGAAAATAACCCCCCCACCCTCATTTGCCTTGGATGTATTGAAATAAAAAAATACTGCCCATATTTTCTTTTATCCTTTTCTGCAGGTGAAAAATAACTATTGATAAAGCTATTTAGTGAAACATTTAGTTTTTCTCAACAGGGTGTTAGTAGCATTTTTGAGGACAGTTCTTTGTTGTGCAGGACTGCCTTGTATTAATACATTGCAGGATATTTAGCATCTCTGGACCTCATTTCATTAAATGCCAGTTTTGCCACATCCCTCCACTTCCAATCACTATGAACAGCTAAAAATCTACCTATCAGGTACAATGTTCACTATTTGGGTGACAGATACACTGAAAGCCCTGATTTCAGCATTATACAATTCATTCATGTAACAAAAAAAACAACAACAACAACAACAAAAAAAAACTTGTACTCTGTAAATCAATTGAAATTATAAATAAATAAAATGCCTGAAAGAATGATGCCTCCCTCAGTTGAGTATCACTGCGTTAAAATATAGATAGAAGTAACATTTAATTCTCTTTGTTCCCAAAGGGAAAGTTTAATGAATCTGATTATAGATAAGATATGTTTCTATTAAAAATTTTTTTAAAAAATTACTGTACTTTCGCCAACATAATAAGCCAGGACATTGTACTTTCAAGGTTTATTTTCAAGGCCATCTTAAAAAAAATGATTTTTTTTCTCCCTCAGGTTTATGTGTAATTCCGAAATAAAATATTATTACTTGTTTTGCCTTTGGCTTATAATGGTAAAAATATTCCATTTATTAGATTGGGTAGTTTTTCATAAATGCTTAAAATTTGTATTTAATAAACCAAAGTGTATACTTTTTGATAGTTTGTGGCTAGTTACTTTAATTGTGAAATATTTTTGTCTACAATTGAATATATAGAGCACTTTCAAGCATGGACTTGGCACTGCTGTAAGTGGCTGAGCTGCTCCTTTCTGGGTTTCAAGCATGCCTGGAGTTGGTACTTCATGCATGCCTCAGTGTACCTGGTGAAAGTGGTTGTGCATCCTCCTCTTCTCCAATGAGTACTGCATGTGCGAAGGGTGGAGTGTGTCTGTTTCAGAGGTCAAGTCAATATGAAAATTGGTTTTTATAAAGAAAACACTATATTGACTGATTTTTAAATATTAAGCATCAGTAACCTTTCAGTGAAATAGCTTGAAAAGGAACCTAAATATTAGTTCAAAGCATCTTTTAAAGTTATGCCTTAGATAATATACTTTGTCATTATAGATTGTTTGGTAAGGTGTTTCTTGTTAGGGTTTTTTTGTTTTTTCACCCCTTTGGTTTGAGGTTAATAGATAATGAATCTGAAGTATTTTCTGACTGAAAAGGACTATTTATAAAGTAAATATGCAGATTTATGAGATCGACTATTACAGAGCCTCACTGAAGATAATTTGTTATGGGAATATTTTACGTCTTGAAATCATATGAAATTTTTCTAAGATATTTGGACTCCTGATCTTAAATTCATTTGTAGTATAAGATTCCCTTTTTTTTTTTTCCCCCCGAGACAGAGTCTGGCTCTGTTGCCCGGGCTAGAGTGCCGTGGCGTCAGGCTAGCTCACAGCAACCTCAGACTCCTGGGCTCAAGGGATCCTCCTGCCTCAGCCTCCCGAGTAGCTGGGACTACAGGCATGTGCCACCATGCCTGGCTAATTTTTTCTATATATATATATATATATATATATATATATATATATATTTTTTTTTTTTTTTTTTTAGTTGTCCAGATCATTTCTTTCTATTTTTTTTTTTATTATTTTTTTAGTAGAAATGCGGTCTCGCTTTTGTTCAGGCTGGTCTCAATCTCCTGACCTTGAGCTATTCACCTGCCTCGGCCTCCCAGAGTGCTAGGATTACAGGCGTGAGCCACCATGCCCGGCCAAAATTCCTTTTTAAATGATTGTTGGTTCAATGAACCTCATAAGGTCTCCTCTCCCAGGGTTCTTTAGCCAGTTCACATATTTAAAAAAATTATCACATTCTGAAATAATAGAAGAGTTTTACTGATGTGTTTTTGAAGGTTTATGTAGAAGTAGTAATGGTGTTTGGAGTTTTACTTCACTTTTGTGAAACATACCATACTCAGTTCATAAGTACTATGTTTAAAATATTCTACTGTTTTTTCTCAGGAATTCTTAAAGTATATCCACTATTTGAATTTTATTTAATGAAAGTTTTTAGCAGTTTCTAAAATGATACTTATACTGTCACCTTTTTTATTATGATGTGCCATGAGTTGAATTATAGTTATAAGATCTATGTTATATACTTAATCTTTATAGGCTTACTTAGGTTAAATTAGGTATATAATTTGGAAATTAAAAAAGTAATATACACATATGAACCAGTTATCTTAACCATCACTGGCACATGCTGTAGCTGGTATAGTACTTTATTTCTGTTTTTTCTCTATGGCAATTTATTATAATTTACTTAGAGATAGCTTACATATTGAGAATGAAATGAACTCTTTCTCCTGAGAGGTTGTAGTTGAAAAATTATTTCCAAGGCATTTGAAAATTATTTAATCTCTTGAGGAATTGCCACATAATTTGCTCATATAAGTATCTTTGCTTGGCAATAAACTTAGTATTTTCAAGGAAATAAAGAATAAGTATACTTTAATTAACTGGTTTTCAGAAAGAACATACTTAGTAACTGCTCAAAGTACTAAATTTTTTTACTAACTACATGATGTCTATTTTTAGTACCTCTTTGAAAATGTATCTTTGACTTTAAAATGAATTAATTAATATGTTATGAAAAATAAAAATTACGAAAATCACTAAATCTGAAGCCTAAAAGTTAATTTATAGGATATACCTGGTACCACAGTAGAGTTTCAAGAGCTATCAGAAATGACACAGTAATTTGGATAGGATATTTTATGGGACGCATTTTTCTTTATCACTTTCTGACAAGATTTTATAGGGTCTATTGGGTGAGGAGGACCCTTCCCTCAGTGCACTTCGTGATTATTTAGCTTTTTGTTACTTTAACCTGATGAATACAAGCTGTATAATTTAGTAAATATAAGGAAATCAAGTTTGCATTCATTGCTTTGGGCAGGTGAGATGATCAAATTGCTCAAAGTTTGTGGAATCCATTATATAATCAAACTAAAAATTGATCATTTATAGTAATTAGCTTAAATAAAGAGTTGAAGGAAAAGCATAAATACCTATATTGTCCAAAAAAAAAAAAAAGTGTTTCTTTCCTTACAGCTTTGGGATCCCTTCCGGAGTGGAATTCAGTATTCAAATTGTGTATCATCAATTGTTTTTATATTCTGCTATCCAATAAATAGAGTTCGTAATCCACAGTTTTGGTTAAGATAATATAACTTGATGCTACTCAAAATATCCTGAGAATCATGAATGAAGAAATTAAATGTTGAGACTTTAATTAGCTTAGTTTTGAATAAGAAGGAATCTGGGAATGGAATGTGTAGCTATTAAATCCCCCTTATCTACTATTTGAATATATTATCGTTCTTCCAGATGTTTCCTATAACAAGAATATTATAAATTAGAAACCTATATTTTAAGTTCTATATCGTGGACACTCTACATATGTAGTGAAAATTCATTTATTTTTATATTAATAGACAAACTTTATAGATTTAGTGATTTTCATAATTGTCATTTTTTGTAATAGGTCGATTCATTCATTTTAAAGTAAAAGTTAGACACTTTCAAATAAAATAGACACTAAAAACTAAACATAAAAGCTAAACAGGCTAAACTGAAATAGAAAAATATTTATATAAAATAAAAATATTTAGCTAGGATTAGTTTATCTTCGTTTATGGTGATTGTTAGTCTCCCATGTTATTGTGCCTTCATTGCATATGAATTTAAGATTATAGATTTACTTACTAATATCTCATTTACTAATTTTGTGTTGTAATTATCATTGTTGTTTGTAAGCATATAAGTAATGGTTTCCCACATATTCTTTCAATATTGTGTTGAAACCACTAATCTCTTTTAAAGCTTTGGTAATAGCATTCTCATCTGGGGGAAATATATACCACATATGCATGTGTTTCCGAAATGTGTTAAACATTAAACATTAAAAAAGAAAAACATTGGCTATAGAATTAACTCTCTAAAGACTTCGTTTTTCAAATTCACTAGCTTATCAGTAAGAAAAGACAGTTTCATGTGCACATGCTTCTGAAGTGGGAAATTTGTCTCATGCTCATTATTATATTTTAAAACACATTAATATGTATGGGTTAGTGTTTGAATTAGACACCATTTGAAGACTTTAGAAATCACGGTGTGTGTTTGCATGGTCTTAGAAAGTTTGTAACAAAACAATAAAACAAAACTGTAATAATAACCAGAGCATGCAACTCATATAACTTTGTACTTTTTCTTCCTTATGGTCTTTGTTTTTCTTCAGTCTGCATTGGATTGGTGGCCTAAGATTGATGCCGTATATTGTCACTCAGTTGAACTTCGAAATATGTTTGGTGAAACACTGCATAAAGCAGTGCAAGGCTGTGGAGCGCACCCAGCAATACGAATGGCACCGGTAAGATAACTCATGAACTTTGAATCTCACCTTCTTTCTATTGCATTTTTAGTCTTTATCCCATTCCTGCTGCTTTGATTGGAGAATTTGAATGGATCCTTCCTTTCCTATAAATGTTGTAGTATGCCATATATTGCAATACTGTCGAATACTGATTAATGTTTGTTTTCTACTGTTTTAGTGAGTTGAACTTATTTTTCTTAGAGAAATTTTCTCACGAAACAGTGATAAAGTCTTAATGAATGTCATCTTTTTTTCTCTTTTTAAAGTTTCTTTTTCCTTCAACTTATGACTAAAAATATTTTGATTAGCTTCTAACCTTTTGGGGATGAGTAAGGGAAGCTGACTGCTGAGTTAGAGTGAATGTTCCTGGTAATGCACATTTTAGTTCATTGGATGCTGAATATTACACATAGGAAATTAGGAATAAAATTTAGAATTTTTAATTAAAAAAATTTCGTATTTCAGCAAGCATGCTTTGAGTGTTTAAAAATGACAGCACTTTGAAATAATGAAGTTCGACTGTGTTTAAACTTAATAAAAGATTGTTTTCAAAGTAGGTATTCTAACAGATTATTACTCTTTATGTGGAATTTAAAAACTCACATGGAATCAACTTAAACATATAATTATCAGATGGTATAGTCATTTCTTGGTATTTATGTATAGCAAGAGTATTATACATGGCAACTCTTTTTTTTTTTTTCTTTTTTTTTTGAGACAGAGTCTCACTCTCTTGCCTGGGGCGAGTGCCGTGACGTTAGCCTAGCTCACAGCAACCTCAAACTCCTGGGCTCAAGCAGTCCTACTGTCTCAGCCTCCCGAGTAGCTGGGACTACAGGCATGTGCCACCATGCCCGGCTAGTTTTTTCTATATATATTTTTAGCTGTCCAATTAATTTCTTTCTATTTTTTTTGGTAGAGACGGGGTCTCGCTCTTGCTCAGGCTGGTCTCGAACTCCTGAGCTCAGAACGATCCACCCGCCTCGGCCTCCCAGAGTGCTAGGATTACAGGCGTGAGCCACCGCGCCCGGCCTATACATGGCAACTCTTGACATTGATTGGTGGTGCTTTTTCTTCTGCTTCTTATTTTCAGTTCTTACACTCACATGATCAGATGCCAACCAAGTCACTGTTTTGCATGGCAGTGGGCTTCTGTGGCTGTGAGTATCACCCATTGTAACTACCTCAGAAAAGTCCTTGGTTTCTTTGACTCTTCTGTGTATAGTTACCATTGTAGTCACATCTTGTCATTTCAAATGAACATGTAGCGTGTCACCTATTGGTTTTATCTATTAAAATTGTCATTTCACACTTAGGAGATAATTTAAAAAGCTTTCTTGCTGGCATGCTTCCCTTTTTCCAAGTTCCTTTAGTCAATAAAATATTTCGGTTTTATACAGTTGTGGTTCACTCTTATCCAGTTGTCAGTAATTGTTTCCAAGGCTTGTTTTAGATCTGTGGTCCCCAACCCCCAAACCCTGGGCTGTGGCCCGGTACTGGTCCTTGGCCTGTTGGGAACCTGACCACACATCACTGCCTGAGTCCTGCTCTACCCCTACCTCCTCCCACAACCGCCATCCCCAGTCCATGGAAAAATTGTCTCCCATGAAACTTAGGAACTGGGCCACACAGTAGGAGGTGAGCAGTGGGTGAGCTGTCGAAGCATCGTCTGTATTTACGGTCGCTGCAGCTGCTCCCCATTGCTTGCATCACCGCCTGAGCTCTACGTCCTCCCACATCCCCTTGGAAAAATTTTTTTTTTAATATTTTATTTCAGCATATCATAGGGGTATAAATGTTTAGGTTACACATACTGTGTTTGCCCCACCCTGTGGAAAAATTGTCTTTGATGAAACCGGTCCCTGGTGCCAAAAAGGTCGGGGACCACTGTTTTAGATGTTCAAACAGAGAAGCTTTCTATATCATATATTTTGGGATTATTTCGCCTGAAAAATTATAGCCAAAAGATCATGACAATGATATTTTATTAAATACGCTTTAAAATGCAAAGTTATTTTTTAGTTGACTTTTTATAGTGCCAAGTACTTAATTTCTTAAAAAGTTGAAAAAAATTTCAATATACGTATAAGTTAGTTGGAGGTAAACATAAATAATAGCTGTTTAAATGTTATTTAACTAGATATCATTTAAAAAAATTTAGAAAATTACTAGAAATAAATTGTTTAAAAATTATCTCAACCTATTCATTCTAGAATGATCTGTCTTCTGGGAAGATAGATCATTCTAGATATATCTTCTGGGAAGTTAGAACTTCATTTGACTTTTTGTTTTCAGTTCACTACCTTTTCTGGTAGAACATTAATGGCCTACAGTAATAGGAATTGGTGGAAGGTTAATATTCACTTCCATTTTAACTTCAGTATCCAGTTTACCAGCTGGTTATAATTTTCTATGCATGTGGACTGAAAGAAAATGAATCTAAATTATTCTTTTGAACAAAGACAAAATCTAATTGGTAGTCTGAAGATATTCTCTACATTTAGAAGTTATTTTACTTCTTAGACCTACTTATTAGCTGATTCTAAGACCTACGTATTATACTACATAAAAGCCGTGATAAGAGAGGATCTCCTCTTTTGCCCCAAGGACTCCTGTGATAAGAATTTAGTTTTTATTTCTAATTATTCTCTGAAAGTATCAATACACATTTAATTTTCAAAAATCATTCTTAAGGTGTTTATATATTTATATATGTATATGAAATCTTGTATGTATGTATTTGTACATAATGGGTAAAGGACAGCTTTTTGGCTGATATTTTCATCAGAGAAAATAATTAGCAAATTTAACATGAAATGATTTTTTAGAATAAGAAAATGTTAGGGTAAATCTCCCCCCTTATTAACTTGGCATGTTAACAGTCAGATAGCAAATATGCCTAACACAGTGCTAATGCCAGGGAAGCTTGACAAACTAAACAGGCATAGCATTTTTTTCCCTTACAGAGATTCCAAGCAAAAGTCTTACAGCTTTTGCTTGAAAATGCCTAATGATGAACTCATTACAGGTGGCCATAAAGTCTGGAAACATAGGCGAATATGTACAGTAAATGATTTAGAGATAACATATTACATTAGGGTTTCTCAGCCTTGGCACTGTTGACATTTTGGACTAGATAACTTTTTGTCGTAGGGGGCTGTCCTCTATGCATTGTGGGATGTTTAGCAGCATCTCTGGCCTCTACCCACTAGATGCCAGTAGTCCCTCCACCCATACCCAGTCATGAAAACCAAAAAAGTCACCAGATGTTTCCAGATGTCCCCTGGTGGACAAAATTGCCCCCTATTGAGAACTACTGATATGTTCAGTTGGTTGTCCCTCATTTGTATTGCCTCAAATGATTTGGGACTCTGATAAACTTGAGCTTTTAGCTTGCTGCAGAAGTAGCAATCAAGGAGTTCAGTCTGTAAAAATGTAAAATAACATTTGTATTTCAAAGCTTACAACCACTTTGTATTTTGGAGACAGATAAGACACATGTTAGAAAGAGCTGATTATTTGAAAATTTTCTCTTTGATAAAGATAGAATCATGTCCCTGTGACTTCTAGACATCATTGATCCTCTTTCTTTTGGAGCTTTATCAGACACTTACGATTCTTCCACATGGTAGCCCTGCAGATATTTGAATAAAGTTATCCTGTACTCCTTAGGGTTCTTTTTATATAATTTTAGCATTGGAAGAGATTTTGTTATTTCAACTCTCTTTAAAAGTTTGTGTGTTTGGTTTGTTTGTTTCGTTCTTACAGCTAAGGAAACTGAGGCCCAAATAATGTTAAATAATTAGAAATAGTCACATGGTTAGTGAATGGTCAATTAGAGTTAGTTCTGAGGTTTCTTGACATTCAGTCCAGTGTCTGTCAGATTCTTTAGTTATCTTCCCTTGCTGGCATGTTAGCTTGATGAAAGCAGGGGCTTTGTCTGACTTGTTCGACACTGAATGTCTCATTCCTAGAACAGTGTCTGGCATGTACTGGACATTTAGTACATATTTGTTGCATGAATGAATGAATTTTTTATTTGACCTGATTTCAAAACCCTTCTCTATCCAGTTTGCTTTTCTTCTGGAATGACCAACTTAACATTTTTTGAAGTTAAAATGACATGTTAAGATACGATTTTAGTGTTCCAGATGTATAATAATTGATAAAGGCTATTAACTGACTGTGTCTGGATACCATGTTTGTATTAATACAGTCTAAGATTGTGTTATTGTTTTATATTGAGCTTTTAGTTATTTAAACTCTTTGGCCTTTTTCATATGAATGTTGAACTATAGCTGCTGCTTTGTACTTCTGTAGTATTTTCCAAAATGTGAAATGTTTGTCTCAACACTAATCATTTACTATTTTAAAACTAAGATCTGCTTTCATAAAATTCAAGTGTGTCAATAATAGGTTTAGGAATTTTCACAAATATATATAATTTCTAAACATTTTTCATCTTAAAGGGAATCCTGGTTCTACAAATGCTTCTTACACACCTGTTATTCATTCATGTTCTTAATTAAGTTAACATGTGGTTTGAGCCCTTCATAGATACTTGAAGACTCTGGTTCATGAATTTCTTCCCAGGCATGACTGCCTCTCTCCTTTGGCTAGATCACATGTACCAGCTTGGATTCCTACTAATATCTGCAATATGGAAGATCAACTAATAAATTAATGAATAATTTTTTTCTTATAATTCTAATTAAGAAATACATTTCTTCTTCAGCAAGTTGTTCCTGACTATATATAACCACCCCCCACTAATGGTCATGAAATTAAAAGGTGTTTGAATTAAGTAAATTTATTAGAATTTCTCTGGTCTTACGTTTCATATTCGGCAGCCATGCTAGAACAAAATTTATATGCTGATACCTGAGATTAAGAGATGACATAATTAAACTAATAAAATCATGCATTGCTTAAAGACAGGGATACATTCTAAGAAATGCATCCGTAGGTGATTTCATCATCATGTGAACATCATAGAGTGTACTTATACAAACCTGGATGGTATAGCCTGCTACACACCTAGGCTATAGGTGTAGCCTATTGCTCCTGTGCTATAAGCTTGTACAGCATGTTAGTGTACTGAATACTGTAGGCAGTTGTAACACAATAGTAAGTATTTGTGTATCTAACATAGAAAAGGTGCAGTAAAAATACTACATAAAATTCTGCAGAGAAAAGGACAGTTAAAAAAAAAAACTACTGTATAAAAGATAAAAAATGGTGCACCTGCGTAGGGCACTTACCATAAATGGAGCTTGCAAGACTGCAAGTTGCTCTGGGTGTCCGTGAGTAAGTGGTGAATGAATATGAAGGCCTAGGACATTACTGTGCACTACTGTAGACTTTATAAATGCTGTACACTTAGAATACACTAAATTTATAAAAAATTTTCTTCAATAGTAAATAACCTTAGCTTACTGTAGCTTTTTTACTTTATTAACTTTTAAAACCTTTTTGATTTGTAAATACACTTAGCTTGTTACACGTTGTACAGCTGTACAAAAATATCTTTCTTGGCCAGATGCGGTGGGTCATGCCTGTAATCCCACAGTTTGGGAGGCCAAGGTGGAAGGATCGCTTGAGACTAGGAGCTTGAGACCAGCCTGGGCAAGATAGGGAGACCTCATCCTTCCAAAAAAATTTAAAAATTAGCTGAGCATGGTAGTGTAAACCTGTAGTCCCAGCTACTTGGGAGGCTAAGGTGGGAGTATTGCTTGAGCCCAGGAGTTTGAGGTTGCAGTGAGCTGTGATGACGCTACTGCACTCTAGCCAGGGCAACAGAGCAAGACCCTGTCTCAAAAAAAAAGCCAAAACTTAATTTTTTCTTTATATTCTTTTTCTATAAACATTTTTCTATTTTTAAAATGTGTGGGTTTTTTATTTTGTTTTTTGTGTTTTTACTTTTTAAACTTTTTGTTCAAAACTAAGACACACACATACATCAGCCTAGGCCAGCACAGGGTCAGGATCATCAGTATCACTGTCTTCCCCTTCATATCTTGTCCCACTGGAAGGTCTTCAGGGGCAATAACACCCATGGAGCTGTCATCTCCCGTGATAACAATGCCTTCTTCTGGAATACCTCCCGAAGAGGTATTCAGGCTATAAAAGGTATTCAGGTATTCAGGCTATAAAATAGCCTGTCTGAGGCTATTTTATAGTTAACTTTTTTTTATAAGTAGGAGTACACTCTAGAATAATAATAAAAAGTATAGTATACTGAATACATAAGCCAGTAACAGTTGTTTTTTATCATTATCAAGTATTATATACTGTGCATAATTGTATGTGCTGTGCTTTTATATGACTGGCAGCACAGTAGGTTTATTTACACCAGCATCACCACAAATACGTGAGTAGCGCGTTGTGCTAGGGCATTACGATGGCTATGACATCACTAGGCAATGGGCATTTTGCAGCTCCATTATAATCTTATGGGACCACCATCGTTATGTGTGGTCCATCATTGACTAAAATGTCATTATGTGGCTTATGACTCTCTTTTTTGGAAACGATTGCTAATTAAAAGATAATTCTTATATCTGCTAATCATTCTCTGATCCTCTATTCCTGTGCAACGACTGCATCAGGAAAGAACAGTTTATTACACTTAGTTACATCATAGTAAATAAATTTGTTCAATGAAAGTTTCACCTTTCTCTAAGGGGAAACACCTCAAAATGAGAAAAAAATAGTTTAATGAGAGCAAACACTAACCAGAATTTATTAAATACATTTGGTAAAATATTTGCCTTATAAAAGCAAACAATATATGTAAGTTTTGCTGTTTCTCTTCTGTGGTGACATTCTTGAGCATAAATGTGTACATTAAATAGCTGTTCTTCCCCTTTGAAGACCAAGAATCTTTAGTGTTTTTGACATGATATCAAATGCATTCCCCACACTTAAACATTGACAATAGTTGATGTGTATTGTAGATACGCATCTCCAATTTTTAACTATGAAAGACAGCTGTTTGCTTGGACATTTTTATTATGTGTACATAGATGCTACGTAGTCTACTATCTGTATTTGCATATATGCCCATATAAATGCATCCATGTCAAAAACAGATATTTGTTAAAGGAAAAAGGAAATTTTATAAGAATATAGAGAAAGGTGATACTAGATTAAGAATATAATTGTTAGATTTTTAGTTGAATTACATGCATAATTATTTTAGTTCATCCGAGTATCTCTGTAATTGAAACACATTTTCCATGATTTAGTCTTTCTGAAAGAGTTCTCTGTTTTATGAATGTTCTTCAGGCAAAACGCATGCATTCTGTAACTTGAGAAGATGGAATGACACCAAAAGAAAAATCAAATATTAAGTACAGAGATTATTAAATACAGAGATTGCCTGTGTAATATATTTCATCTATTCTAAGAAGCACTTATTTTTACTTTTGTCTGAAATTTCTCTGAAATTGGGGGGTGTGTCTTACTTTGTATGGTATTTTACGATGGACAGTGGTTTTTCATTCCTTTTGGGACATCAAATAATGATACATCTTATAATTGATCATGGTGAGTTTATGAAATATTTGTACATATGTCTGGGAAATAAGTGTTTAATGAGTTGACCTATGTATTTATTTGGATAGACCAAATATTTTTTCTTTACATTTTCACATTTTATAAAATTATTTTTTACATAGATTTTTTACAACCTGATATTAAGCCTTTAGTATTTTAATAAATTTTCATTAAATTTTATTAGACTGATCAAGAATAATATAAATGGTACAAAAACAATTCTCATTTTTTCTTTCTTTCTTTTCTTTCTTTCTTTTGTTAAAGTGAAAGCAAGATTTATTCAGAAACCATAGAAAGTTAGAAAGTCTACTCCACAGGCAGAGCAGAGGCAAGTTCTTGCAAAAGAGAACCGGCCTATTTCTTAAGCTTAATAATATTAACCTTCTACTTACTGTTGAGTGTTTCTACTGATGCATGTTTGGTGGTATAAAATGTATATGTTTATTTTTTCAAATCTTTTTTTAATAATTTTAAAAAGTTGAATAGCTATTATTTTGAATGTCTAATTCTTAAGAGGTGATATGATATTTCCGTTTTTGTTTTTAGAGTCTTACATTTAAAGAAAAAGTAACAAGCCTTAAATTTAAAGAAAAACCTACAGATTTGGAGACAAGAAGCTATAAGTATCTTCTTTTGTCCATGGTGAAACTAATTCATGCAGATCCAAAGCTCTTGCTTTGTGTAAGTATTTTCTATGAAATACCTCAAAATCATGACAGTAAGTTAAGTTTGGTTTAATTGAAATGCCAAGACCATGAGAATAATTGTTAGCTAATTGTTACTGATCCCTTCTGATTGTACCTAAAACCTAAGACATCCCTAAGAAAACTAACTTATAGAGAATACTAATATAATTAGATCAGATTTCTTAACCTTTCTTCTTAATTTCCTTTTTCATTAAATTAGCATACTTTGGAGAGATGTTCTGTCCTCTTCTCTGTTACCAGGTTATATGTTATTCAGGCATTAATCCTGGGATGGGGTGGAGATAATGAAGCAACAATAAATCACAGTGCTTTCTACATCTACACTGTTGGTTTTTGGAATCTCCAGTTGTTACTGCCAGATAGTTTAGCTTTTCTGTACCCTTCTTCCTGTTATCAGCCTTCTATTATCATTGGCCCAGCCTGGAAATACTATACTGGAAAGAGAAGGAGGTAAAAATGAGTGTGGTTAGTACTCATTTATTGTCATAAATTACTGGTACACGGTAATTAGGAACTAATATAAATGGTGCAAATGATTGATAGTTATATGAGGTAATTAAAAGCAGGGCTCTGAGACAGACTACTTACTAGCTGTGTGATTTGGGTGACTTATTAAACCTCTCTGTGCCTTAGTTTTTTCATCTGAAATATTGGGATAATGGTTCCTACCTCAGAGAGATTGTTAAGAACACTGAAATAGTACATATAATGCCTTTAGGAACAATGCCTAGTGCATAATAAATGCTAAGTAAATGTTTTGCTATTGTTACTATTTATAAGATACAGTTAATATTAACATTAATATTATTAATGCCCTAAATGTAACAGTTCTGTATTGTGAAGTTTATAGGATAACATGTTTAATCTTCGTTGAGTTTCTCTAGTCCCTGGAGAGCAGCACCAAGCAAAGTTTCTTACTGTTCAGGAATAGGCTTTTTAAAGTGCTAAGGTGCTTTCAATTTTGATGGTATATCTTTGAAATTACTATAATATAGGGATTCATAGCTAAGTGTTCATGGTTTCAAGAATTCTGTGAACCCCCTGAATTTTTAAAAATATGTATATGTGAATAATTTTTGTGGAAGAAGAGAGAACAGAGAGAGAGAGAGAATTCTCAAACCAATGATCCCAAAAGGTGGCCTGTGATATTTTAAACTCTTTTTTTTTTATTTTTTTATTTTTTTTTTGAGACAGAGTCTCACTATATTGCCCGGGCTAGAGCGAGTGCTGTGGTGTCAGCCTAGCTCACAGCAACCTCAAACTCCTGGGCTCAGGCAATCCTACTGCCTCAGCCTCCCGAGTAGCTGGGACTACAGACATGCGCCACCATGCCCGGCTAATTTTTTCTGTATATATATTTTTAGTTGTCCAGATCATTTCTTTCTATTTTTTAGTAGAGACGGGGTCTCGCTCTTGGTCAGGCTGGTCTCGAACTCCTGACTGTGAGCAATCCGCCCGCCTCGGCCTTCCAGAGTGCTAAGATTACAGGCGTGAGCCACCGCGCCCGGCCTATATTTTAAACTCTTTCAAAAGCCCATTGAAATTCAGGAATCTAGTGGAATAAATAGTTGGATCTTTGGCATGGAAAAATTCCATGAAATCTGTCAATGAGACTCTGTAAAAGTCACGAAATGCTCTTTCTCTTTATTTCTTTGTTACATATCACAAGTTATTTGTGGCATTATTTCATCATGCAAGTCACATAATCATAGCATTACCCTGTTTACATGGCTTTAATTCAGGTCCGAAGAAGGCACCAAAGTAACTGATGTCTTTTATGTTAGATATATTATTTGAAAAAGAGTTTAAGCAAAACTTGCTGTTTTCCAAGGATCATTTAAAATGGAAATTATTTTCTTTGCTGCCATCTAGTGGTTAATAACTTTTTCACTTTAAAGTTACCACTCTGAGTCTTAGTAAATAGGCTGTCTCAATCATTGTATTATTAAAATAATGTGATTTTATTGTCTTCCATCTCTACCATCTTTGTCCTTATTTATATTACTCTCAATTTTTCAAGACTTCTAATTTCTCAGCTTGTGTCATTTCTTACATCCCCATAATCATTTCTGTGCACTGAAATTATGGTGATCACTTTAAAAAGTAAATCTTACCTCGCCCTTCATCCAACTTAAAACCTTTTGTTTGAAATTGCTCTTGTTATAAAAAACAAACTTCAAAAAGATCTACAAGTTCATGCAGTCTTTCTCCTACCTACCATTTCTTCCACATCTAGCATTGTATTTTTCTTTGCCTTCTCTGTTGATGATGGCCTTTCTTTCAATCCTTCTTACTTACCATATTCCTTCATACCTGCCCTTGTATTTGCTTTTCCCTCTGCCTAGAATCTTCCCTCTATTCTTTGCATAGTAATTCCTGCTAATTCTAAACTATTATCACTGCCCTAAGGAAGCCTTTCTGACTAGGCCACATTTCCCCGTTACAGGCTTTCATAGCAGCATGTACCTTTATAACTGCTATCTGATTTACAATTTTGTACAATTTTGTACTTGTCAGTCTGATTTCTTTTCTTTCCTTCCCTTTCCCTTTCCCTTTCCCTTTTTCCCTTTCCCTTTTTCCCTTTCCCTTTTTCCCTTTCCCTTTCCCTTTCCCTTTCCCTTTCCCTTTCCCTTTCCCTTTCCCTTCCCCTTCCTTTTTTCCCCCAAGATGGGCTCTTGCTGTGTTGCCCAGGCTGGTCTCCTGGGTTCAAGTGATCCTCTCACCTCAGCCTCCTGGGTAGCTGGGACTACAGGTGTACACCACTGTACCTGCTGGTCTGATTGTTTTATTGATTGATTAGAGATTGATCTCTTCTCTATGAGACCACATGCTCCTGGAGGGTGGGAAACACACATTCTTTTTTTCATTTTTGTATTTTTGGTATTCATTAAATATTGAGTTATGAATGAATTTAAATGTCAGAAAGTAAGCTAACAGTTTTGAGTTGCAGATATACTGGGATGATGGCTTACCTTAGTTATTATAATGGGGAAGAATCTATAGTTACAAAATAAAATATGGATGCAAATTGCATTGGCTTCACATAAATATATCAGAGTGTAAATAGATGCTTCTATAATAAATTATGGGACACTTTTTAGTCTCTAAACACGTAGACATTCACATTTATTTACAATGTTAATTTTCTTTGCTTAGTACACTGTGTTTCTCTACAATGAAAAGGACTGAAGTGTAGATATCTAGAGGTATGGATTCTAGCCCTCCTTTTGACACCAGCTTTGTAGATTTGGGCAGGACCTTTATACTGGACAAGTGGGCTGTATGGAATAATCATACAGTCCTCATCCAACATGTATTATGTTCTTTGCCTTTGATTGCAATCATGTATAAGCTCAAAACCAAAGTTCCAAATCAGATGTATATTATTTAGCCAGTGTACCTTTGACCCCTTACCTTACTGATACAATACCTTAATGGAAAAGTTTAATATGTAGTTTTTGTTTTCTCTTAGTTAGGATTTTCCCTGGACATTATTCACATGAACAAATATAGATGTGGATTAAGAGAATCCCTAACAAAGGTAGTTTTGATTTTTTAAAAATTCTATTATTTTTATTGAGATATAGTCCACATACTGTAAAATTCACCATTTAAAAGTGTACAATTCAGTGGTTTTTGGTATGTTTACAAGCTTCTGCAAATAACACCACTATCTAATTCTAGCACATTTTTATCACCCCTAAAGAAACCTTGTACCATACAGCAGTCACTCTCCATTCCTTCCTCTCTCTAATCCTTGTCACTTGATTTTTTCTTTAATTGGAGTTTGCTTTTTTCTTTGCAGAATCCAAGAAAACAGGGGCCTGAAACCCAAGGCAGTACAGCAGAATTAATTACAGGGCTGGTCCAGCTAGTCCCTCAGTCACACATGCCAGAGATTGCTCAGGAAGCAATGGAGGTAAGAGGAAAATGAATTTTATGCTTTTGAAGGAAAGGTTGTAACTATGTACATTCTTGATGTTCTTTTGGTATATGGTTTCTATGAGTAGTAGGCAGATGTCCTGTCTGGACATGGTGTGTTTGTGTCTGTACATTGTTTTATAAAACTCCATTGAGAAAGAAGGAGTTTACTTGCTTTAAATATCACACTGTACAAATTCTTATGCTTAATGAAATAATTCAAAATTTTCTAATTGCAGTTGACTTTTTTGAATTTTTTAATATATATTGATTTTTAAATTGAGACATAATTCACATACCATAAAGTATACTAATTTAAAGTGTATGGCAGTGGTTTTTAGTATATTCACACAGTTATGCAAACATCACCGCTGTCTAATTCCAGAACATTTTTGTCACCCTGAAATGCAACCTCATCACTCCCCATTCCCCTGTCTCCCAACAACCACTAAACTATTTTTTCTGTTGCTATAGATTTGCTTATTTTAAACATTTTGTATACATAGAATCACATAATATGTAACCTTTTATGTCTGACTACTTTGACTTAATGTTTTTAAGGTTCCCTGATGATGTGGCATGAATCAGTATTTCATTCCTTTTTGCTACCAAATATTCCATTGTATGGATATTGATTTTGTTTATTCATCAGTTAATGGACATTTGAGGTTGTTTCCACTTTTTGGCTATTATGAATACTGCTGTGCACGTTTGTGTAAAAGTATTTATGTGGACATATCTCTTAGGTATATATCTAGGAGTGGAATTGCTGGATCATATGGTAACTCTCTTAATCTTTTGAGGAACTGCCAAACTCTTTTCCAAAGCAACTGCAACATTTTATATTCCTATTACCAATGTGTGAAGGTTCTAGAATCTTTGCATCCTTGCTCACATTTGCTTATTGTCTATGGTTTTGATTATAGCCATCCTGATGGATGTGAATGCAGTCGACTTTTTTAAAAATTATTTTTATATTGATTCCTTAATAGAGAATATGGTTTTAATTTAAATGAGTTTTATTGAGGTATAATTTATATAAAATAAAATCATATAAGATTTATAGTATTTTTAATCACCGCAGTAAGAGCCCTTGTGTCCTTTTACAGTTAATACCCTCACCCCCTGTCCCAGAGAACCACTGTTCTGATTTCTATCACTCTAGGTTAGTTTTGCCAGTCTAGAAATTCATATGTTGAATGTATTCTTATTTATCTGTCTTCTTTCACTCAGCAAGTTTTTGGGATTCGTCCATGTTGTTGCACGCATTAGCTCCTTTTTTTCATTGTTGATAAGTATTCCATTGATGATTATACCGCAGCTTATTCACTTGTTGATGGGCACTTAGGTGAACATATCCATTACTGCCAGAAGTTACCTTGTACTCCTTTGTAGTGCCTGCCTCCTTACCTCCGTCCCTACCGTTCTTACCCCTTGCCTGCCCCTTTCCTCCTTTGCAACCAGTGATCTGCTTTCTGTTACTAAAGATTAGTTTGCATTTTATATAAATGGAATCATAAAGTATATACTCTTTTTGTCTGTCTTTTTTTTTTTTTTTTTTTAATCACTCTCTTGCCTGGGGCTTGTGCCGTGGCGTCAGCCTAGCTCACAGCAACCTCAAACTCGTAGGCTTAAGCGATCCTCCTGCCTCAGCCTCCCGAGTAGCTGGGACCACAGGCATGCGCCACCATGCCCGGCTAATTTTTTCTATATATATTTTTAGCTGTCCAATTAATTTCTTTCTGTTTTTTGGTAGAGACGGGGTCTCGTTCTTGCTCAGGCTGGTCTTGAACTCCTGAGCTCAGAACAATCCACCCGCCTCGGCCTCCCAGAGTGCTAGGATTACAGGCGTGAGCCACCGCGCCCGGCCTTGTCTGTCTTTAACTCAGCATAATTATTGTGATATTCATCTATGTTGTTGCATGTTAGTAGTTCATTTCCTTTTGTTGAAATTCATGCCTTCTTATGCTGTATAGTGTTCCACTGTATGAATATAGCATAATTTGTTTATCCATTTACCTGTTAATGGACATTTGTATTGTTTCCAGTTTGGGGCTATTACAGGTAAATCTTCTAGGATCATTTAAATACAAATCTATATGTGGACATATGCTTTCATTTTTCTTAGGTAAATAACTAGGAATGCAAAAATCTTACCATGTGGTCTTTACAAGAGGTATAGCTTAAATATAAGGACACTGGAAGATAGGCAGTACAAGGATAGAAAAATATGCGCCACAAACACTAACCCAAGAAGGCTGGTGTAATATATAGGGTTTAAAGCAAGATACATTACTAGAAATGAAGCAGGATGTATTATTATTACAAAGAGATCCAACCCATCCAGAAAATAAAACCATTATGAAGCTAATAACAAAGCTTCAGGATAAATAAAGCAAAAATGTATAAAGTTTCAAAATATATACAAATATATAAAGTAAAAGGAGCTATATAATCCAGTTACAGTGGGATACTTAAGCACACCTTCCTCAAAATCTGATAGAACAAACAAGGAAAAAAGGTAAGAAACAGAAGATTTAAGCAACATGATTATCAAATTTGACTGACTTGACGTGTATAGAGCATTACACTCAGCATTTTGAAGTACACATGAACATTCACTATATCCTGAGCGTAAAGCAAGAGCCAGCAGTTTCCAAAGGATTGAAATCATTCAGAATATTTTCTTGTGACCACAGTGGGATTAGGCTAGAAATCAATAACAAAAAGATTTATGCAGTGTCAAATGACTATACTATGTTTTCATTCATACTCTGCTATTAGGATGTAAATTAGTATAACCACCATGAAAAATTGTTTTGCAATATCTACTTAAGCTAAACATAGCAATTCCAGTCCTAGGTATATATCCAACAGAAATGCATATGTACATTTACCAAAAGACATACATAAAAATATTAATATGTAATTTGTAATAGCCCTCTAAACTAGAAACAATCCAAATGTATCATCAGTAGAATAGATAATTTTGGTTATGTTCATTCAGTTGAATAACTATATAAGAAAAAGAATGAGCTACTGCTAAATGTGAAACATGGACGAATCTCACAGACATAACATTGAGTGAAAATAGCCAAAAACAAAAAGAACACATGCTGTGTGATTTCTTACATATAAAGTTCAAAAACAGGCAAAACTTATCTACAGTGGTGGAAGGCAAAAGAATAGCTACCTTTGTGAAGAGCTAATGACCAGGAGTGGATGTGTAAAAAGCTTCTGGGTGTTGGTAATGTTGATCTGCGTAGTAGTGGGGGTATATACTTAGTGAAGCTTCACTGATCTATAATCTGTAGATTTTCTATCTTACTGTACATGCTGTATGCTTTAGTAAAAATGTTTATAAAAATGTTTCAGCACTCATTATGTAAAATCATTGCTTATATTTGTTTATATTGCTGTTGACCCTATAAATTAGTACATTTCTTGTATTCTTTTTAGAAAGCTGTTTGACAGTATTTGGCAGGAGCTACATAAATATTTCAATTTTTTGTCCAAATAATTCAATTTCTGTGATTTTTTTAATCTTATGAATACAATTCAAAAGGAAAAAGCTACACATATAGATGCTTGCTACTCTTATTTATGATAGGAGAATATTAAGAGAACTTTATTCACTAGTGAGAGAATGGGTTCATATTCAATAACGAGAATGGCATTTCAACTTCAGCTGTTAAACATTTATTAAAACCTATGTAGCTCACACAGCAATGTGGAAAAGTACTTATGAAATGTCAAATGAGTATACTGTGTTTACAGATTTGTTGAAATACATATGGAAAGGCTGGGTGTGGTGGCTTACCCATGCCTATAATCCTAGCACTTTGGAAGGCCAAGATGGGAGAATCACTTGCAGCCAGGAGTTTGAGACCAGCCTGAGCAACATAGCGAGACTTTGTCTCTACACAAAATACAAAAATTAGCCGGGTGTGATGGCACGCGCCTATATGCTCATGTACTGGGGAGACTTAGGCAGGAGGATCTCTTGAGCTCAGGAGTTTGAGGCTACCATGAGCTATGATGGGACCACTGCACTGCACTCTAGCCCAAGCAACAAAGGGAGACCCTGTCTCAAAAAAAAAAAAAAGAAAAAAAGAAAAAAATATATATATATATGGAAAATTTAAAAAGAAAGGGAACATGGAAAGAAAATCATATTAAGATGGGAAAAGGCTAACACATTTTCTTTCAATATTTAAAAAAAAAAGCTTGACAAAAATATAGAGAATTTGTCACTTTAAAAAACTAAAAAACTTAAAGTGCCAGAAATCGTACCAAATTTTTGCACAGTAGTGACAAAATTGAAGTTTAATTTATTATTGTTTATTCTTAATATGAAGAGTTTTAAATTATATAACTTTTGAAGATTCTCACAATAAATTGTAATTTTCACTAAATATTTAAAAGTAATTACAATTAAGAGTATTTGAAATAATATAGGTCTGGTCTTTATATAGTTTATAAATTTTGGACTTATAAAGTGATCCAAGGTTAAACATTTACATATCTTTTCCCAGTGTCAAGCAGGTTATCAATGCAGGGATTTGCAGTTCAAGCATTTGATTTGGTTTTAAAAGAAGAAATAGTTTTCATTGTTTGTTCCAAATAGTGTTTTGTTGGAGTTTTAATAAAAGGCTTTAAAGTTAGAGAGTAAAGAAATCATCAATATGTTGACCAAGGACTGAAAGAAATGTGCAGAGCTCAACAGTGTTTGTTGGGGGTTGGGGAAGCATTGTGGAATTGGAGTTAAGGTAGGATCATTTTGAAGAGAGAGTCTATATTTTACTTTTTATACCTTTTTTGGTGCGTGTGATCGGATCTTGCTCTGTTGCCCTGGCTGGAGTGCAGTGATGCAATCATAGCCCACTGTAACCTTGAACTCCTAGGCTCAAATGGTCCTCTTGGGTAACTAGTACTACAGGTTTGTGCCACCACACTGGCTAATTTTTAAATTTTTTGTAGAGATGGGGTCTTGCTGTGTTGCCCATGCTGGTCTCTAACTCCTGGCCTCAAGCCATTCTTCTGCCTAGGTTTCCCAAAGCACTGGAATTACAGGTGTGAGCCACTGTGCCCAGCCTACTTTTTATACCTTCGATGGTTTTACAAATAGTAATTTATATGTTGTATATTTTAAATGAATTATTTAATTCCTGTTAATGTTCTGTGAGCCAATTTCCAATTTCAGTTCTATGGTCAATTGAATTACTTTGGGATGAATAGTCCGCCATAAAATGTAAAGTCTGTTTCACTTCTTCTCTCTTTGAAAAATAATTTATCTTTTCTGTTACAAAAGAATTTGTGACAAGCGAGATGATTTCCACTTTAACTTTTGCTGTGTGTATTTTTGGTGAGCTCTCCGTGGGGATTCACTTTTTCTTTCATAGAATTCTTTAATATGCATTGAAATCATTTTGTTTCTTAAAGCAGTTTTCACAGTCATATATTGTTCTGAATTCTTCAGTCTTTTACTTTATGTGTGCATGTTTTTAAAGTGAGAATGATGGAAATAAAGCGATTTCCTTCTGCATATATTATTCTCTAGAGATTTGTGTTCCAGAGTTTTTCTTTTTCACTTTTTACTTTAAATTGAGGCTATAAATTAAATAGCTCACTTTTTTACCATTTTAAACATAAGTACTCCAGTGTTGCATTTACCAAAAATGTTTTGACTGAGTCTTCTCTCTTTCTCTCTTTTTTAAAATTCAGGCTCTGCTGGTTCTTCATCAGTTAGATAGCATTGATTTGTGGAATCCTGATGCTCCTGTAGAAACATTTTGGGAGATTAGGTATATGTACTTTTATTTTTAAATTCAATTTTAAAGTTTTATTTTTTTCTTTAAATATCAACTCTACAGTACTTAGTTCATTGTAAAATTTTACTTATACTTCCAGAAGTTTTATGATTTTATATTTTCTTTGACTTGAAATTATTAGAATATTTATTTTAACTGTAGAACAATATTACAGCAATTTAGAGAATAAATTTTTAAAAATAGTGATATATTTTATCATGCAACCATAAGTACTGTCATTTAGTGTATTATCTTCTGTTTCAGATTTCTATGTAGTTACAACTGTGTTTTTCATAGATTTTCATAGTTATAAGCCTAAAGTGATAAAATTTTATAACAATCATTTTTTCAGTTTTTAGAACTATGATCTTTGATAAATTTTCCATAATACCAATGCTTTTGATGAATGAATTAATGTGGACATCTGCTTAGAAGGCAAAAATACATACAGAATTTTATAGTCTATTTCCTAGGTTATATAAATTATTACCTTTTAATAGCATAAACTCACCACATTGAGGAAAATATAGATGTATAAACCTCAAGTTTACCATTATCTTATAGAAATGGGTTTGCCGAGTCACTTGGCAGCTAAGTTAAATCTTAAACTCTAAAGCAGTGCTCTCCAATAGTAATATAATGTGATCCACATATATAATTTAAAAATTTTCTAGTTACCACATTACAAAGCAAAAATAAACAGGTAAAATTAATTTTAATAATATATTTTATTTAACCCAGTATATAGATACATATCTTACAATATTACAGTTTCAGCATATAATTAATATAAAGTTTATTAATGAGATATTTTTATTTTTTTATAAAGTCTTCAATATTTGGTTTGTGTTTTATACTTACAACATATCTCAATTTGGACAAGCCATATTTAAAGTGCTCAGTAGCCACATATGGCTGACTAGTGGCTACCATGTTGGACATTGCAGCTCTAGAGTAAGGATCAAGAAGCTCGTTCTCTAAAGGGCCAGATGGTAAATATTTTAGGCTTTGTGGGTCGTATAGTTTCTGTCATAACTATTCAGTTCTGCCTTTGGAGCATGAAAGTAGCCATAGACAATATGTGAATGAATGGATGTGGCCAGTTCCATTAAAACTTTATTTATAATAGCAAATGGTGGGCTGGATTTCGCCTGTGGGTGGTGGTTTTCAGAACCCATGCTCTAGAGCACTAGGTTTATATACAGTCTCTGCTGTGTATGTGGTTTATCGTTTGCTTTTATGTCCACTGCAAGGATGGGATACATGGATGAAACATTGGGAGTTTGATGAAACATAGGGGGCTTATAAGTACTTGCTTTTTAAATATAACCTGTAGACTTATTTCCTTTGATTATGGTGCTATTGACGTTTTGATAACTATTAAAACAAACCCTTCATGGGAAATTCAGGTTCACTAAACTTATATCCATTGTGAGATAATGCCTTTCTTATGTACTGATTATGTCTGTATTAGGTTATGTATTGATGATGCTGGTAACAATGAACTTTTTGTTACTGCAGCTCACAAATGCTTTTTTACATCTGTAAGAAATTAACTAGCCATCAAATGCTTAGTAGCACAGAAATTCTCAAGTGGTTGCGAGAAATTTTGATCTGCAGGAATAAATTTCTTCTTAAAAATAAGGTAAGCAAAATTACATCTTTAAAGATGGAAGAATATTTGAAATGATAATGAGGAGCGATTAAGGAAGTGTTTATTAACCAAATTAGGTCCTACTTCAGCTCCTTCCTCCTGCAAGGTTCTCAAAGGGACATATATGTGCAGAGGAGAATGGCTGGTAAGTCAACATTTTAAAAATTATTCTGAGGCTTTGGCCTTAAAGCCACAATATTGATGAACTGCAGGTAAGTTAAGGAGGTCTCTATGGGGCAAGCATAGAAGGAGTAGGGGCTGCTATAACCAAAGTAGGTTGAGGAGCATATTCTGTCTTTACTCTCAAGTTCATACATAAGACTTGTCTCTTATGGGTAGGCTAGTTCAGAGAATGTTATCTATCAAGAAGCTAAAGGAGACAGGTTGAGAGTCCTCAATCTAGATTTATTTATATTCCTCCCATAAAAATTTCACCTCTTGAAAATACAACAGACTTCTTCCTTAGGGTGGAGTGAAACTTTTTGATCCTGAACTGTTGAAGCATGGTGAGGTTGTGAGGGATAGAGAAGAGCCTTAAATATGTTTTAACATATAGTTTCTATTAATATAATTAATCAATTTAAGAATTCTACTATTGCCTAGTTTTAGGAGCACTTGACTTAATGAGTTTTTATTCAGTCCTACAATCATAGCTATGAGAAATCTTAAATGTATGAAACTCATATCCTTGTCAGTGCCATGCAGCTTGTTAAATTCTCTCTGTTTAGAAATGGACTAATGGTGAGATGGGTTTATTCACATCTAGCTTATCTTAGTGTGCTAATATGGTGGAATTTGGCATTATTCCACAGATAGGGAAAGAGATTAGACTTCAGAGTTTCATGCCCTTGTCTATGGTATAATCTCCAGAGTATAAACATTGGTAATCCAGTAATGAAAGTGTAGTGCTCTGATCAGCAAAGTCACTCTTGTGACATACTTGGTGTATATACTAATGTTAATTACTGGTCCAGAAGAACTTGAAAGAGTCAGCTTCCAATTATCCTGACATGGCATAGGATAAAATATTGTGGGAGGAAATCTTTGTTGCACTATAGTTTTGATACATTAGATTTATGTTGTTGTTTTCCTTATGTCCATGTTAGCCTTAATTTATATTTCTAGAATGTGCTGTTTCTGATGTGGAGAGTGGAAAACTAAGAGGAGTTTCAAAGACATTGAGCAAACATTATTTATTCTAATGGGTTTCTAATGAACATTCCTCAAGGTGGGATGTAGGGATTAAGAGGAGAGGTTTTCCAAGTTTCAAACAGAGAGACAACTCAACATTGTTTATTCCTCTTGGTTGTCGGTGCTTCAGTAGAGCTTATTTTTTTCTTTTTTCTAGCAGGCAGATAGAAGTTCCTGTCACTTTCTCTTCCCTTATGGAGTAGGATGTGATGTTCCTTCTAGTGGAAATACCAGTCAAATGTCCATGGATCATGAAGAGTTACTACGTACCTGTACTCCTGGAGCCTCTGTCCGGAAGGGAAAAGGAAACTCCTCCATGGTAAGAAGCTGCTTCTGTAATTTTTCCGTATCATCATCTGTGCTCTGTTTTTTATCAAATGAACTTTGGTAAATTTCAAGTAGGTAAGATAGTAATGGTTAAAAACTGCTTAGATTCTAGTTCTGTCACTGCTGTTTGTGAAACCTTGGGCAAGTTCTTAACATCCCTGTGCCCAAGAGTCTGAACTTTAAAATGGGGATAATAATTCCTGGCCATGCGTGGTGGCTCATGCCTGTAATCCTAGCACTCTGGGAGGCCGAGGCAGGAGGATCGCTTGAGCTCAGGAGTTCGAAACCAGCCTGAGCAAGAGTGAGACCCCATCTCTACCAAAAAGAAAAAGAAAAGAAAAAAAAAATCATAAATAAAAATTAGGAATAAAGTTTTGACCTGGAAAAGAAACTATTCTGTAATGATCTGTTATTTTCACTAGTATTATGATTTATTTATATTTAAAAGGAATTATATACACAAACAAAAATCACAGAAACACTTATCTACAACATCAAGCAAAATACTTGGTTTTTATCCCAGTAAATCTATAGTTGGTACAACTTTTAAACTTCTTGGGTATGAATGGTTTTTCTTATGGGATGGAGGTTTATAATAATTAGTTATCAATTATAGCTTATAAGTGTCAAGTACTATTTACACATCATCTCATTTAATCCTCACAACTCTGGAGCAGGAATTATTATTATCCCATTATTTTCTTATTTTAGTAGGTTTAGGGGGTTGAATTCTGTTACATGTACATTATTGTGCAATGGTGGAGTCTGGGCTTTTGGTGTACTAGTCACCTGAGTAGTGTACATTGTACTCCATAGGTAATTTTTCATCCCTCTCTCCCTCCCTCACTGTCCCCCCCCACCCCCCACCCCTTTTGAGTCTCTAATGTCCATTATACCACTCTGTGTGCCTTTGTGTAGCCATAGTTTAGCTCCCACTTAAAAATGAGAACCTGTGGCATTTATTTTTCTGTTCCTGGGATAATGGCCTCCAGTTCCATCCAAGTTGCTGCAAAAGCCATTATGTTATTTCATACTTTATTAACGCTGAGTAGTACTCCATAGTGTATATATACCACATTTTCTTAATCTACTCGTCAGTTGATAGGCACTTAGGTCGATTACATATCTTTGCAATTGTGAATTGTGCTGTGATAGCATATGGATACCGGTATCTTTTAGATATAATGATTTCTTTTCCTCTGGATACATAACCAGTAGTGGGATTGCAAGGTCAAATGGTAGGTCTACTTTTAGTTCTTCGAGAAATCTCCATACTGATCTCCATAGCAGTTGTCCTAATTTACTTTCCCACCAACAGTATGTAAGTGTTCCCTTTTCACTACATCTACACCATCATCTATTATTTTTTTACTTTCTAATAGCCATTCTGATTGGAGTAAAATGATATCTCATTATGGTTTTAATTTACATTTCCATGATGATTAGTGATGTTGAACATGTTTTATGTTTGTTGCCATTTGTGTATCTTGTCTTGAAAAATACCCATTTGTCCACTTTTTAAGGGGATTGTTTGTTTTTTTCTTTCTGAGTTATTTGAGTTCCTTCTAGAGTCTGGATATTAGTCTTTTGTTGGACACACAGTTTGCAAATATTTTCTCCCTTTCTGTAAGTTGACTATTTACTCTTTTGATTCTTTAGCTGTGCAGAGGCTTTTTAATTTAATTAAGTGCCATTTCTCTATTTTTATTTTCTTTGCATTTGCTTTAGGGGTCTTAGTCATAAATTCTTCGCCTAGGCCAATGTCCAAAACAGTTTTCCCTAGGTTTTCTTCTAGTATTTTTATAGTGTCAGATCTTACATTTGAGTCTTTACTCCATCTTGAGTTAATTTTTGTATATGGTGAGAGACAGGAATCCAGTTTCATTCTTCTGCATATGGCTATACAATTTTCCCAGTACCATTTATTGAAAAGGGTGTCCCCAGTGTATGTTCTTGTTGACTTTGTCAAAGAACAGTTGGCTGTAAGTATGTGGCTCTATTTCTTGGTTCTCTATTCTGTTCATCTGTATGTCTATTTTTATATCATTACCATGCTGTTTTGGTTATTGTAGCCTTGTGTATAATTTGAAGTCAGACAATGTGATGCCTCCAGTTTTGTTCTTTTTACCTAGGGTTGCTTTGGCTGTTCAGGCTCTTTTTTGGTTCCATATGAATTTCAGAACTGTTTTTTATAATTCTGTGAAAAATGACATTGATGTTTTGACCCAAGTGGTCTGTGTTGGTGTTACTAATAGGCTAGTCCCCAGTCCCACCGCTACTTGTTACAGGGTGGTGGGTAATGTCTTAAGTGTGTTTAGGAGAGCTTGATCTCTCCTGTCCGTTCCCAGCCAGGTGACTACTGCAGTCCTGTCACCTTGAACTTGGCCCAAGGGTGGGGCACAGCCCATCTTAAACTCTCAAAATGGTGCTGGGTATGGGCCTGCAATCAAAGAGGGCAGGGCTCCTTTCAGACAAGCAGCATGAGCAAGAGACTGTGGGGAATGCTCTCCAGTCATGTCTCAATCTCACAGGAGCCTGTAGCAGGGAGGTGGGAATTGTTCTAGGAGTAGGTAGGAGAGCTTGGGCTCCCCTTTCCCTCCTCATCTGGTCAGTGCTGCATCCACATCAGCCCAAACTCAGCCCAAGGGTGGGTCACTGCCTCACTTCAAACTCCCAAAATGGCACCCTGGGCTGATGACCAAAAAGGGGAGCCCTTCTCAGGCAGGCTGCTCTGGCAGGAAACTGGGGAGTGCAGTTTGCCCGAGACTCGGTCTCACAGCAGCCAGATGCCGGATGGTGGGCACCATCCCAGATGCATGCTAGAAAGCCTGGTTTCCCTACTCCTCCCCAGGCAGGTGGGCTGCAGCCATGTCAAGCCCAAACTTGGCCCAGGGGTATGACACAGCCCAGTGTCCACCTCTCACATGACACCTTGGACCTGAGTCCAGAATGGTTGGGCCCCACGCAAGCAGGCCACGTGGCCGAGAAACTATGGAACATTCTATTTGTGTCTCAGTCTCAACAGTAGCCCACAGCAGGCTGGTAGGGACCTTCCCATGCGTACATGGGAGCACCTGGGCACGTCTGCCCCTCCTCAGGGTTGCACAGTGGCTGCAGGTATGCCCACAGTTCCAGCTAAGCAGTATGGTTTTTACTGTTGTCTGCTTTAGCTGCAGAGTGTGTATTCGTTTTGTAAATGCGTTTCTCCATTTTGTGTTTGGGTAACACGTAATTTAGAATCAAATATATTTTCTACAGCACTGTTTAGTTCTTCTTTATGCCCTTATTTCAGTCAGTGCTGCAGTGTACTTATTTTTATTTCTTCCCTATAGTACGTAGATAGAATTTCCTGCTACTTCTTCCTTTGTCATTTATGATTGACTAGGAAGTACATTATATTTTTCCTGTAATAGATTTATGTTGTGGTGTTTTACTAGTATCCATGTTAGACTTTATTTACATTTCTGGAATCTGGAATAGGATAATACCTATTTGCATTGAAATTGGACAGATAGTAGCATTATGTTGGTCCAAATAATCTCATTTCTCATTTAGACAAGATATTGGGGGGGGTTGAAAAAGTCCTATCATGATTAGGGGGGAAAAGCTCTTTAATATATGCTGATATATATGGTATAGTTTATTGCATTGTTGGGTTTTATAAATAAAATTACCTAAGTTGCAAATTTATGCCTCCCACCCCTGGCTACCAGGATAGTGCAGCAGGATGCAGCGGAACCCCACCAATATGCCGACAAGCCCAGACCAAACTAGAAGTGGCGCTGTACATGTTTCTGTGGAGCCCTGACACTGAAGCTGTTTTGGTTGCCATGTCCTGTTTCCGCCACCTCTGTGAGGAAGCGGATATCCGGTGTGGGGTGGATGAAGTGTCAGTGCACAACTTCTTGCCCAACTATAACACATTCATGGAGTTTGCCTCTGTCAGCAATATGATGTCAACAGGTAAGGTAAATGGATAATGGGGTTTTTTACTCAGGGTGCCCCAAATTATATGAATCTGATTGTGTTAGGAATGTATTTAAGGTTACTGCTTTATAAGTTTACTATGCTAATTCAAATAGCTTACTTGAAATCCTCTTCTAAACAAAGAAGGGTGAAAATAAATAGCATTTAAAATAAATTTTTTCTCACTGACTTTTTAATATGCTATACATTTTAAAATAATTGGCAGTGTAGATCACTATCAGTTTAGATTGCATAATTTACTCTGCCTCAATCACATGTAGTGAAATTTTAAGCACATCGGTGTGTGTTTTGAGTAAATTATAGGTGAGGATAACTGTTTTATGCTGCGGACATAGTGGGATCCAAGATAAATACCTTTCCTGTGATGTTGCTGAAAGGAAGTTTTTGGAGCATTTCTTCTATTCTTCCTACTCTGCCTTTTGGGTGGGGCTTGTCACATTCTTCCTTGGCAAGCAGGGCTCCCCGTGCAGTAACCGGATTTGCTGTTGTCTTTGCTTAGGGAGAGCAGCACTTCAGAAAAGAGTGATGGCACTGCTAAGGCGCATTGAGCATCCCACTGCAGGAAACACTGAGGTATGCCCTTAGCAGCAGAAACCTCTTAGAAGCCTCATGTTACATGCGTGTGGTCTAGAATAGCTTTTGAAGTAAATCTAAGATGTGTGCATACTGCAAGTAATATGTTATATTTGTGCTTTACACCAAGTTTGAAACTTAGCTATAACCAATTGATTTTTAGGTCTAGGCTTAAAGTTGCTTTCAAGTGATAATTGCCTTCATTTTAGGCTTGGGAAGATACACATGCAAAGTGGGAACAAGCTACAAAACTAATCCTTAACTATCCAAAAGCCAAAATGGAAGATGGTCAGGTGAGTTTGTAAAGTTGATTTTGTCTATTATTTCATCCTCTAATCATATGTACTTCAGTAATCTTTCGTGTGAGTCACTCCTTGTGTAAGCATATAGTTGTCTTAAGACTGATACTTAGTTGTGGTTCATCTAGACCTGCACTATCTAATATGGTAGCCACTAGCTACATATGACTATTTAAATTAAATTTTAACTTACATTAAAATTAAATATGATTAAAATTTAATTGCTTGGTCATACAGTAGCCACATTTCCAGTATCCAATAGCCACATGTGGCAATTAGTTCCTATATCAGACAGCAGAGATATAAAATGTTTCCATTGTTGTAAAAATATTGGGCAGTACTCCTAGAGATCATTTATAGTAGAGATGATTTCTTTAGCCTCTTCCTTGCTCTTTCTGCCTTCATCAGGGTATTTCACAGAACTTTCAAAAAAGGGACAACAGAGGTAGAGAAAAATAAATTAAAATTGAAACAACCATTTTGCTATTTTGTTAGGTATTCTAATTGAGGGATCTGGTGGTCAGAAGATTGAAACCATAGGTTAAATGAAATTTTGAAAGTTAGACATTTTATCCGTCTACTATTACTGTCAACTGTATTATCACCTAGTACTTCAGAAATTAACATTTAATTGGTATTTTTGTGTATTTGATTTGTAATGCCCATATTGCTCTCATTAGGTGTTTTTAAAAAACTTTTTTCCCTCATTGCTTTTTTCCCTGTTGTGCTTAATTAGAATAAGAAAAAAGTTTTTTTTTTTGTGAAGCAAAATTGTGTACCCAATATCATTATTTGGAGAGGACACGTAGCTTTAGAATGAAAGCTTTTAGCTGTTTAATTGATACATAATTCACATAGCATATAATTCACCTATTTAAAATGTCCAGTTCAGTGACTGTTTTTTGTATATTCACAGAGTTGTACAACCATCACAAAAATCAATTTTAGAACATTTTCATCACCTCAAAAAAAACGCTTTAGCAATCTCTGCCCCTTAACCTTCTGCTTTCCTACCTCTCTGTCCCCCCATCTCTCCAGCCCTTGGCAACCATTAATCTGTTTTCTGTCTCTAGATTTGCCAAGGTAGGCAAATCTTTTTTCTATAAATGAATCTGTGGGCTTTTGTAACTGTTTTCTTTCACTTAACATGTTTTCAGGGTTCATCCATGTGAATCACAGCTGTTTAAAATAAATTTGGTTTTCTAGTTCGATTATATTAGTCTAGCTATAACAAAAATATAGTAGTGCCTCTTTAAAAATATGTAGAGTAATTTCAGGTTTTGATTTTTTTTAAATGTAAAACATGTATGTTTGTCATGGAAGAAATGCTTCATAAAGAGTAATTTGTCAAGTCTCAACAAATTTAGGTTGAATTCATGCTTTGCACAAAAATTTTGTCTTTAGGCTGCTGAAAGCCTTCACAAGACCATTGTTAAGAGGCGAATGTCCCATGTGAGTGGAGGAGGATCCATAGATTTATCTGACACAGATTCCCTTCAGGAATGGATCAACATGACTGGCTTCCTTTGTGCCCTTGGGGGAGTGTGCCTGCAGCAGAGAAGCAATTCTGGCCTGGCAACCTATAGCCCACCCATGGGCCCAGTCAGCGAACGTAAGGGTTCCATGATTTCAGTGATGTCCTCAGAGGGAAATGCAGATACACCTGTCAGCAAATTTATGGATCGGCTGTTGTCCTTAATGGTGTGTAACCATGAGAAAGTAGGACTTCAAATACGGACCAACGTTAAGGATCTGCTGGGCCTAGAATTGAGTCCTGCTCTTTATCCAATGCTGTTTAACAAGTTGAAGAATACCATCAGCAAGTTTTTTGACTCCCAAGGGCAGGTAAAGTGTTCTCTTTTATTTTTCACCCTTTCCTATGAATATAGTAACTTGTTTGAAATAATTATTTAATTATTTAAATTAGGTACTGTCATGAATACTCACTATTTTAAAAAATTGTCAAAAATTGCAGAATGACGAGTCATCTAATGTAGATCCCTACGTCTAATGTAGGGATCAGTTTGCTTCTTAGGAACTCTGTTCTTATGAGTGTGCCTGGGATTATGAATATCTTGGGTATGGGTGTAAGTGTCTGTCTATATCTGTGTACTTGTTTGGATATATGCCTATCAGTGCATTTTTCTGTGTATATATTTACACTAGTCAGTTTCATCTCTCTGTGGTCTGCCTTCTGTGCATTGATGGCAAATTACTAATGTATTTTGTTCTTTGTATAGGTTTTATTGACTGATACCAATACTCAATTTGTAGAGCAAACCATAGCTATAATGAAGAACTTACTAGATAATCATACTGAGGGCAGCTCTGAACATCTGGGGCAAGCTAGCATTGAAACAATGATGTTAAATCTGGTCAGGTAAGCATTCTGCTGGAATGTAGCAGAAACATTTTAGGGGGTAGGAAAAACCTCTTACACATTGATATTCATAGTAATTGATGAAATAATTTGTCATCCTTTTCTTTACTACACCCAAAATAGGGTGTTGGTAAGGTAACCAGAAGTTGTACATTTTCTCATATAAAAAATTAAAAATCTTACTGTTTTTAAAGTTACATTTAGTCTTTTTCTTAGTGATTAAAGCATTTAGAATACCTTCTTTTTTGTCTACATCTGATGGGTTTTTTTTTGTTGTTTCTATGTCTAAATAGATATGTTCGTGTGCTTGGGAATATGGTCCACGCAATTCAAATAAAAACCAAATTATGTCAGTTGGTTGAAGTAATGATGGCAAGGAGAGATGACCTCTCATTTTGTCAAGAGATGAAATTTAGGTGAGTTCTCAAAAGAGCAAAATAGGGTTTTGTAAATCTTAGTGTGTTAAATAAAGTACTGAAAAATAGTAGGACTTCATTATCAGAGGAAAAGAGGAAGTGGAAGAGGAACATTTTGTATGTTTGTTTTTCTCTGCATATCTTTCCAAATTTACAAAAGCTTTGTGCCCATTGCAATGCTCCTTTTTCTAAAATTGTGCTATACTTGAGCTAAGAACTTAATTGTTCCCAAACTTATCATAGCTAAGGGCCAATGCAGAGGATCCATATCCAAGTTGCTTCTGTTTTTGCTCATCTGACTTTTACATCTGTGGTAGTAATATCTCTTTTATAAAGTTGCCATGTCACTTGGATTATTTGGCAAGTTATTTGCACTATTAAAAAAATCTTATATGACTAAAAGAGTGTGTGTGTGCACGTGGCTTTAAAAAATTGTTTGCTATTTCCCTTTTCTCCACCATTCTATAGAAATAAGATGGTAGAATACTTGACAGACTGGGTCATGGGAACATCAAACCAAGCAGCAGATGATGATGTAAAATGTCTCACAAGGTAAAAAAGAGAATGACTTTTAAGTATTAGCAGGTTTTACTCTAAGCATTACAACTACTTCATTATAGCTATTATACATATATTTTATGTGTATTTGAATTTTTTTAGATGTCAAGCTTTTGTGTTTGAAATAAAGATATTAATCTTTATTATTACTTTTTTTTTAACTGACAGACTTTCAGTGAAAACAAATGGGAGTGTTATGTTTGGAAAGTTAATGTTGTCAATTTAGGAAGAACAGTCTGTGGTTATTGGGAAATAAGATATATAAAGCCAAATGTATTTATTTGGTGATTTGATGAAGACATTATTTGAGGAATTTAATTGTGTTGAATCCTTCTAAGAAGTAATTGCTTAAGTTAGCATTAGTGATAAATACTTACTGAAACTTATCAGAAAGTGATTAAATAATATGAACCATATAATAACAATTCACATGTTTCTTTGGCCAGGCCTGGTCTTATAATACATTCATCCCTCAGTGTCTGTGGGGGACTGGTTCCAGGATCTCCCAACCCCCTGCTCCCGTGGACACCAAAATCCACAGCTGCTCAAGTCCCTTATATAAAATTGTGTAGTATTTTCATATAACCTACGTATACTCTCTTGTATACCTTAAATTATCTTTAGATCACTTATAGTACCTAATACAGTAGTAAATGCTATATAGAGGTTGTTATACCATATTGTTTAGGGAATAATGGTAAGGAAATGAAGTCTGTGCATGTTCAGTACAGGCACAACCATCCTTTTTTTTTCCCCTAATATTTGCAATCTGTGGTTGATTAGATCCACAGATACAGAACTCATAGATATGGAGGGCTATCTGAACATACTTTTGATTTAAGGTAGTCATTTTGCCAAGATTACTTTGCAGAAAGTTGTTATTGCCTTCTCCCCAGTTTGAAATGTTTTGTGTTCTGGGGTCTGCATATCAACTCAAATTATTTAGGTTGTACTAATAATTTTTTTAATGAAATAGGTAGTTCCTAAAGTTTATGTCTGTTAGTAAGAGGTGTATTTGAGGGGAAGGTGAAATGGAAGAACCTGAAGGACTTACAGTCTCTAAATTTTTTTTTTTTTTCAGAGATTTGGACCAGGCAAGCATGGAAGCAGTAGTTTCACTCCTAGCTGGTCTCCCGCTGCAGCCTGAGGAAGGAGATGGTGTGGAATTGATGGAAGCCAAATCACAGTTATTTCTTAAGTAAATTTAAGCCACCCAAAACACAAAGCAAAAAGCAAATAAAGCCCCACACACAAAACAAATCAAGTGTAACCAAAGTGGCAAATGATTATAGTGGATCTAACTGCTTTGGTATTGTGCCATTAGCTGCTGTCTCATAAAATATACCATACTTGTGAAGAAATATTCCCTATGACAGGATCGAGATAGGAAAACAACAGTGTTTTGCAGTATTTAAAGAAAATGATGTAGTCAGTGAATTTTTACTTGTAATACAACCGAGATTGCTTCATTGTCATTTAAAATGACATTGTCTAAACTATTAGGACTACTAGTTTCATATGCTAAACATTAAAAGTGACACATTTACCAAGAAACATTGCATCTATTTGGTGCTTATGTTATGAAATGGGTACTGGGCTTTGTCAAGACAAAAATTATATCCAACATAGCACATTTCATAATGAGCCACCATGGCTGATTATCGCAAGAGAGGAGAAAAACAGATGCCCAGGGCCACTCATACAGTGCGCATATGATTACTTCAGAATGCCTGCTTAGCTTTGTAGTTGATGTGGCCTTCACTGTGTAAGCGTCAGTCTTTTTATTTCTCAGATACTTCACGTTGTTTATGAACCTTTTGAATGACTGCAGTGAAGTTGAAGATGAAAATGCACAAACAGGTGGCAGGAAGCGTGGCATGTCTCGGAGGCTGGCATCACTGAGGCACTGTACAGTACTTGCAATGTCAAACTTACTCAATGCTAATGTGGACAGTGGCCTCATGCACTCCATAGGTAAGATCAAATGAAAGATTCCTGTAGAAATGCAAAACCTAGAGAATTGCCATGTAAGACAAGTAAAAATTACTTCATCAAGGTCTTGTTAGTAAATTTGCATCTGTTTGTCCAGGTTTAGGTTATCACAAGGATCTCCAGACAAGAGCTACATTTATGGAAGTTCTGACAAAAATCCTTCAACAAGGCACAGAATTTGACACACTTGCAGAAACAGTACTGGCAGATCGGTTTGAGAGACTGGTGGAATTGGTCACAATGATGGGTGATCAGGGAGAGCTCCCTATAGCTATGGCTCTGGCCAACGTGGTCCCTTGTTCTCAGTGGGTAAGTGCGTTGAGTTAGTGGGGAAGAAGAGTGGCTGGCACGTAGCAAATGCTTCAAAATATCTTTGTTCAATAAATGTTTATTGAATGAATTGATAAGAGTTTTAGAGGTAGAACAAACTTTAGATATTCAGTTAAGTGGTTTTCAGCTGTATGGAGTGGTTGGCACATTTAGCCCTTGCTAGTGTTCTATCTCATTACACCCACTGAAAAATTCCATTTAAAGCTGATTTAAAGAAAATTAAAAACCACTGATCTGGGCTGGTGTCTTCATATATTAGGTAAGGTAATTAGATTAAACATAATTTTAGTTAGTTATCAAGAAAAGCCGGAATTGGAATCCACGATTTGTGCCTATTTACTACTTCCAGTTTGCTATTCTTTTTCTGTAATGTCTTGTACAATTTTGTTTTAATTTAAGCACTATAACTACATTTGAAATTACGATATTTTCTTGCTTTAAACACTGAAGACGTAATATGGCTATTTGGCCTCTCCCTTAATTTAATGAAACTTTTTCCTAAAATCACATGATTCTTAATAATAGAGACTTTGAGAGGGTCGTTGACCATATCCTTGTTAAAAAGCCATTTGGTTTATGGTGTACCAAAAAAATGGTGTCAGTTATAATAAATTATAACTAAGGTAATTTGTCATTTTTTATAGATTTGTTTCTGCTTAAAAGCTATAGAATCATATTTCTTTTTTTTTCTTTCTTTTTTTTTTTTTTTGAGACAAGACTCTCACTCTGTTGCCCTGAGTAGAGTGCCGTGGCATCAGCCTAGCTCACAGCAACCTCACACTCCTGGGCTCAAGGGATCCTCCTGCCTCAGCCTCCCGAGTAACTGGGATTACAGGCACACACCATGAAGCCTGGCTAATTTTTCTATTTTTAGTAGAGAAGGGGTCTCGCTCTTGCTCGGGCTGGTCTCGAACTCCTGAGCTCAAGCAATCCTCCTGCCTCAGCCTCCCAGAGTGCTAGGATTACAGGGGTGAGCCACTACACTCAGCCAGAATCATATTTCTTATATCCACACTTAAAGTAAAATTCAAACTCCTTATTCTGGCCTACAAGGCTTTGCCTAATCTGGGCCCTGTCTCATCTCTGACATCATCTTATGCCATTTTCCTTCTTGTTCGGTAGACTTAAGCCACATTGGCTACCTTTCCATTCCTCATACATGTTTGGCTTGTTTCTGCCTTAGAGCACCTTTGCTGCTACTGTCATCGGAAATGCTTCTCCTCCGATTATTTTATTTTATTTTGGTAAGAACACGTAGTACGAGATCTACCCTCTTAACAGATTTTTTTTTTTGAGATAGAGTCTCCCTCTGTTGCCCGGGCTAGAGTGCCATGGCATCATCATAGCTCACAGCAACCTCAGACTCCTGGCCTAAGGAGATCCTCCCACCTTAGTCTCCCAAAGTGCTAGGATTACAAGCATGAGCCACCACTCTTGGCTCTCTTAACAGATTTTTAAGTGTACAATACAGTATTGCTATCTATAGGTACAATGTTGTACAGCAGATCTCTAAAACTTATTTTGTATAACCGAAATTTTATACACATTGATTAGCAATACCCCCAAATTACTGAAATCCTCTTGAAGCCTAAAATTAGTTCACAGATCTTCAAATGTTTTGAAAATGGATATTCCAAATTATCTTGTTAGCACCTTCCTGTAATTAGCACTAAAAATACTCAATAATTGTCTTCACAAAAAAGAATCAGTGAAGTCCAAGAAGCTTTAATTCATTGAGCTTTATATTAAATGACTTTTATGTTGAGAAGAAATTTTATGTTACGCCAGATCTGTTAGAACTATATCTAAAGGAGAACAAAATATAAAGTAACATTTTTAAAAATTTAATTCTATTTTGTAAATATGTTTTCAAATTATGTTGCTTAAAGTTTTCAGAATTTGGCAGGGAGGGATTGGAGTGGAGTGGAAAAAACACTTAGCACAGTAGTCTATAAATTGTTTCTATTTTATAACTGAATTCTCATAATTTTACTTGACTTTATAATGGAGGACAGAGTTTTTATATCTAGTCAAATATGTATTATGTATTAGGGACTAGAGCAGAATATTGGGTCTTCGTAATTCTTTGGCTTCTAGATTATTTGTGATTAGCATTATTAAACTTTTTCCTTTACTCAAATATCAGATCATTCTAATCCTGGGACCAGGCAAGAATTAAGGAGTTACAGCTATGATTCTGGCCTTTGTTGTTACTCCTTGAGGATTGAGGCACCTTTTTATGGCTGCTTTTAGATCTCTTCTCAGCATGTGGTTAAACAGTGATTTACTATCAGATCACTTCTCTTGAGTGTACCAAAAACTACTTTATTGTAGGGAATTATAAAAGTTGTCATTTCCATAATAGATGGGAATTTCAGCTCCTCCTCCCACCCCACTCCCCAGCTTTGCACATGAATCTGGCTGATCTCTGGGTTCTGAGTGCCCAGTTCCTTTTCTTCCTGATTTCGTCAAAATCCTGTAGTCATTCCATTTTTGTTGTTCACTGAGTTCCCCTGACCATATGAGAAGAGAGCAGAGCTGTTCTGGTTGCCAGTCTTATTTCTCCTCAGTGATTTTCTAAGAAAATGCTATGTGCAAATGCCTATGCAAATTAAACTCCTCAATGTCATCTTCTATTTCTACTCTTTCATTTTGTGATATAATTTGAATTGGAATTTTTGTCTCCTGATAAAGCCTACATCTCTTACTAACTTTCACCAGTTAATCCTTAGACTTAACAGCTATTATAAACATTTAATAGTCATCCACTATAGGCAAATTACACAGATAAATCTCAGGAGAAATATTAATCAGTCACCATTTATCTTAATTTGGCAGGTGGTTTTCAACTTTGGATTTGTTTTTTTGCTTATCTTCAGCTTCCTGCCTAAGAAAAAAAATGGATTGTTTGCACCAACCTGATTTTGTTTTGTTCTCAGGATGAACTAGCTCGAGTTCTGGTTACTCTATTTGATTCTCGGCATTTACTCTACCAACTGCTCTGGAACATGTTTTCTAAGGAAGTAGAATTGGCAGACTCCATGCAGACTCTCTTCCGAGGCAACAGCTTGGCCAGTAAAATAATGACATTCTGTTTCAAGGTTCGTATCATTCATTTTGTGTGTGTGTGCTGAGGTATGTCCAGTAGTAATTATATGTAGAATGTAACAGAACTGATTGTCCTCTTTTAATGCAAGATATATGGAGCAGGCATAATAAATTCCTACTTGTGCGTTTCTTTAGGTATATGGTGCTACCTACCTACAAAAACTCCTGGATCCTTTATTACGAATTGTTATCACGTCTTCTGATTGGCAACATGTAAGCTTTGAAGTGGATCCTACCAGGTTTGTAATCTTTTCATATACAAATGCTCTCTGTTTTTTCACTAATAATTTCTCATTATTTCTCCCCCGATTCTTAAAATTACTTTTTAATTATAAAAGTTATACACCAATACATTTTTCTTAGAAAAGTTACAGATTATTGTTAAAGGTGTCTTTGACTGTCACCTCCAGAGGCGGTTTCTGGTTTAGTCTGTTCTTTTCTCCTTTTTCCATGTATTTGCACGTATTAATATATATACAGTCACGAGCCACATAATGACATTTCAGTCAATGACGATCTGAATATATGATGATCTGAATATATGACTGTGGTCCCTTAAGGTCATATTACTGTATTTTTACTTTTTTCTTTGTTTTGATACATTTGGATACACAAATGCTTACCATTGTGTTACAGTTGCCTACAGCATTCAGGTACAGTAATATGCTATACAGGTTTGTAGCCTAGGAGCAATAGGCTGTATTATACAGCCTAGGTATGTTGTAGGCTATACCATCTAGGTTTGCTAATGAACTCTCTGATGTTCCCACAACAATGAAATCACCTAAAGATGCATTTCTCAGAATGTATCCCTCTTGGTAAGCAACACATGCCTCTATGTAATTTTAGAAAATACATATTATGATGTGAGTGCTTAATATAAATGGTATCATATTGTATACATAGTTGTCCAACTTAATATTTTTTAACTTAACCATATGTCTTAGATCTTTCTGTCTGTATATAAAGATCAATCTCATTCTTTTGAACTGCTACATAACATTTCATAGTTTGGCTGTATCATAATTATTTGGCCAGTGCCATCACCACTTGACTTCTGCAGTACTTTCCTAATTATTGTCCCAGCATTGTCTTCATTTTCAGGCCATTTGCTATAGGGATTATTTTTCTAAAACAAATTTTTTGTCACTTTCTTTCTCATAAACCATCAATGGTTCCCCACTGACAGTAAGATAAAGTACATAGTCTTTGCCTTGTAGTAGCTATAATCTACCTAATGACCTCTTGTCATTCTTTCATATGTACTCTGTACTTTGAGCTCCAGTGAAATATGCACATTATGTATTTTTAAAGTGGCATGGCACATGGGATTCATTGGGATTGGAGATACCTACCAAATAATATTCCTCTTCCCTGCCCAAGTTCAAAACGAAGAAAGGGTGAGGGGAGATGAAGGGAGGCACCCAGAAATCAGATATCATCTTTATTTCTGGTGAAAGTGATTAGAGAATGTGGCTTTAGATGCTGTGGGCAAATAGGCTTCCTAATACCTCACCTTGAATTAGACTCATCTACCTCATTTCATGCACAGCTAGATAACTACAAGCATCGCTCATAGGTGCTAGCAAGCTTTTTACCACACAAGTGGAAATCAGACCAGAATGCATCTTCTCTGTAGGCAGACATATCTAGATTGGTGAGGATGGCACTGAGCTGAGCATGCTTAACTCTTTTTCCTAACTCACTTCTCCCGAGAAGTGACTTGGGAGAAAGGAAAGAGGGTGACAGGTAACTCAGGGTGCAGTTTGAGCCACTATGTCTGTGAAGCTTTCTCTGCCTTTTGCCAGGTACCACCCATACACACACTACATATGAACAAAGAAATAATCTTTCTTCTATGCTCCACACCACCATTGTAACACTTAATTGTGGTGATTTATTTTATCAATTATCTCCTCTTTAGACTGTTGGCTGTTAGGTACTTTTTGTATCTTTTTATCCTTCTGTGAGTATTTAGCATGGTATCTGGCTTATATTAATAGTTAACATTTTATAAATAGTTGTTGAATGAATGAATTGCTTTTTCTAAGCCACATGTTAACATTCTCTTGTCTTTCAGTTAGGACCTTAAGGTTATTTTTTTACTGTCAAGTTTGGAGCTTCTCGATGGTTCTTCTTTCTAAAAAATTATTATTTAACAACTATGTATTAGGTGTTATTTTTGGCTCTGCCTTTGTTGACATATCAACGGTAATATCTAATCAGAAATCCAGCACTAAATTAGCCAATTTTTCTTAAAATAGTTAAATAGTTATAGTTTAAAACTTAAAAGCAATATTCTTTTTTATTTTTAGTAGAAATGGGTCACACGCACCTGTAGTCCCAGCTACTTGGGAGGCTGAGGCAGGAGGGTTGCTTGAGTCCAGGAGTTTGAGGTTGCTATGAACTAGGCTATCACCATAGCACTCTAGCCTGGGTAACAGGGTAACAGAGGGAGACTGTCTCAAAAAAAGAAAAAAAAAAAAATTCTCTTAAAGCCCTCTTATATTTTGTTACCAATAAGCAAGTTCACTTTTCTTTTTTTCTCTGACAATTGCTTATGCTGACTCTTTGTGTGTGTGTGTGGGTGTGTGTGTGTGGTGATTTTCAGGTATGCAATATTAACTATAGTGACCATGCTGGACGGTAGATCTCCAGAACTGCTTATTCATGCTAACTATAACTTTTACGCTTTGACCAACATAGAAATACTACTGGTTTTTGTATGTTGTTTTTATATCCTGCAACTTTAATGAATCCCTTTATTAAGCAGTTTACTTCTTAAAGGTTAACGAATTACTTAGTAAGAGAGTGAACTAACTGCCTTAAAGAAGTCTACTATACTAAGTGCTGTGGTGCAGATAAGTGAATAAGATAGCAAACTTAATATATTCCGATTGCTTAAAATCAGACCGAGGCCCACTCTCAGTCTGATTTGAAGAGCTCTAAAGTCAACACTCCCATATTCACACCAAGAAAAAAGCTGAAAAATTGTTAATAAGCAACTCTTCTTAGATATACCAGAGATTCGAGGTTACTGGGCAAATTGTCACCCCAAAAACTAGAGAGACAGGTTGATACAGAGAATCACAGCCTACCAGCTGCCATATCCAGTAACTGGTAGGAACACTTAGACCATAATTGATGAATTGCTGGAAGCCAAGTGTGGACTAGCTAGAGAGTTAAAACTCCTAGGGCCTCAGTCTTAGGGGGGACCCCCACACCTTTGTGAATTTTACCTCCAGAAGCCTCACCAGGGTCTCATAGTGAAGATGGGAGAAAGAATGCTTTGTCCTTTGGGAAGGGGAAAAGTAACCATTTTAAAATATGCTCATAGTGTCCTGTTATCCCCAAGAAAGGCCTGCCCTTGAAAGAAGTTAGTTTACTAGAGCCTTATCTGACTTGGAGGATGAGTAATTAGCCAACTCAGCCCCATTTAACCTTTCTGCCTCATGCAAGGAGAGGAGAAAAAAAGGCTAAGAAATTCTTCTAAAGGTCATAGCTTAGGGACTTTGGCCCAATAAAACAATGGAGGTAGAATACTTCTCTTCCCCAATAACCCAATCAACAGGGCTCTAATATATTACCACTGAGAGAACTGCAACACAGAGACTCTACTTAAGACATAATTTCTAGGGAAACCCAAAGACAACAAGGGAGACAAAAGCAAAGACACTACTGGAAATGGGCACCTACAGCAAACGTTAAGCACAACTAACTCCTGGGTAGATCAACATGGTACCTCAGACTAGAGGCATATTTACCTCAGTTCCTGGTACCCAATGCATCTTGTCTGACTTTCAACAAAAAATTACAAGGCATGCTAACAGGCAAGGAAAAAAATCAGTCGGAAGAGACAAAGCAAGCATCAAAACCAGACTCAGATATGGCGGAGATTTTTGAATTGTCAGACTGGGATTTAAAATAACTATGAAATATGCTAAGGGCTCTAATGGAAAAAGTGGACAGTGTGTAAGAGCAGATGGATAATATAAACAGAGACATGGAAACTCTAAGAAAGAATCAAAAGAAAGTGCTAGAAATCAAAAACACTGTAACAGAAAGGAAGAATGCTTTTCATGAGCTCATCAGTAGTTCTGGACACAACTGAGGAAAAGGATCAGTGAACGTGAATATATATCAATATAAACTTCCCAAACTGAAATGCAAAGAAAAACTGAATGAAGGTATATCTTATCAAAGTTTGTGAGATATAGTGAAAGCAGTTGCTTAAAGGGAAACCATATGTACTAGAAAAGAAGAAAGATCTAAAATCAATAATCTAAGCTCACCTTAGAAAACTACAGAAAGAACAGGAATACCTGAACCAAGTAGAAGGAAAGAAAAAAAAAAAGCAGAAATTAATGAAATTGAAAACAGGAAAACAATAGGAAAAAAATAATGAAGCCAAAAGCTGGTTCTTTGAAAATCAAACCAAAGCAAAGTTTTATATACACAAATACTTAAGTATTGAACACAAAGCTTCATTATAGATCATGCCAACAGGCTACCATTGGCATGTGGGAGGCAAGAGAGCACTGTGGCTAGAAGGGAAACCTGAAACAGACTGCAGAGTCCCTGCTGCTGTGCTGACTGGAAAAAAAGCTTCCACAAAGTAGACAAGAATTGTCAAGGTTTCTAGGAATCTCTGAGCCTTGTTAAAGAAATTGTTAATCTTTTCATTCATACCCCTAAAACTCCTAGTCCCTCTGTATCTAAGATTTGAATTACTGTTGTAGCTTCTTAATGGTTCTCCCTGTGTATAATCCCCATCTTTAGACCAATCTCTTTTGAGTTATCCACATATTTCAAGTTCATTTTCCTCCTCTAGCTTCTCAACATCCATAAGCCATATGAACTAACATGCTTTGCTATTTTGTCTATCTGTAAAGGAAAAAATAAATTGCTTTTTCCTCTCTACTCACATTCAACACAGTCTCCAGATGCGTGGGGTTTTTTTTTTCCCCACATACCAAGTAATTCTTCAGTGGACAAGAACCAAGTATCCTATGACTCAATTGGATTCTGCCACCAACTGCCTGGAGATAGCATCGAATCCCACAGGTTAATTGCTCAGTCCCGTAAGATGCCAGTCACAAGCATTGTAACCTGTTCTTCTGACCAACGAACTATAAATCGGGGTTCCCACGACCCCCACCTTGGGTTAGATAATTTGTTAGAATGGCTCCCAGAACTTGGGAAAATACTTTACATGTGTTTACCTGTTTATTGTAAAGGATAAAGTTGGATGGCCAGATAGAAAGACGCATAAAGCAAAGTATGGGGGGGGCCTTGGAGTTTCTATGCCCTCTCTACATGCCCTCCAGGCACCCACATGTGTTCGGCAACCTGGAAGCTCTCAGAACCCTATCCTTTTGGGTTTTTATGGAGGCTTTATTACATAGGCATGATTGATTAAATTACTGGCTATTAGTGATAAGCTCAACCTTCAGCCCCTCATCCTTCCCCAGAGGTTGGGGGTAGAGCTGACAGTCCCAACCCTTTAATCATGCCCTGGTCTTTCTGGTGACCAGCTCCCATCCTGACGTGCTCCAGGGGCCCCTGACCACCAGTCATCTAAGTATCATACGAAAGACACTCTTTTTACTCTGGAGATTCCAAGGGTTTTAGGAGCTGTGTGCCAGGAACCAGAGGCAGAGACCAAATTTATATTTATCCCAGTATTCTTGAATTATTTAATCATTGCTTAGTGTGGAATACCAGATGTATATGCCTTTCCCCTCTTTGAAAAGGTCAAAGGGCAATTATTTTTGAATCCTTAGCACCTGGCACTAGGATGGCAATTAGTAGATGTGTAATAAATGTTTACCGGATTGAGCTGAGTACCTGCTTTGCCTACTTCCTCTTTCTGAAATACCCTTACTTCTTTTTGCCTATGCAAATTCTTTGCCTCCTTTAGAACTTGGCCTGTTCCATGAAATCTTTCCTACTTTGCAGTCTGTATTAATTTTTCAACTCTTACTGTATGCATGTGTTATACCACACAGCAAGCTGCAAGGAATCTGGAGTGATGACAGACATGTCCAAAGCATTTATGTAATAGATAAATTAGTATAGAAATAGAAAATTACTAGCTAAGATAGTGAAAACAAGTATTTACTCAGGATTTGCTTTGGTAAGGTACTGTGCTAGTCTTTAAGGGGACAAAGATGAATATTTCCTTCAAGGAGTTTACAGTTTAGTAGGGGAGATAAAACATATAACACGTATTTTAGTGGTGAGTTTCATAAGGGCTGAAGAGTTTAGATTAAGCCAATTGGAGAGTAAAGTTTTGTGGATTCATTAGCCATTGTGTAAAATTTAAACGACCACAAAATAAGCATTGTTGTTCTTGTCTTATTGATGAGAAAAACTGAGGCCCAAAGAATTTAAGTATTGTGACCAAGCTTGTAATGGTCAATAACTGGTAGAGCTGAAATTTAAACCTAGTAAGTCTGTCTTCAGAATTTCTTCCTTTAATCACAACACAAAGACTTTGGAGGTCATACTCATGAGAATTAGCCACACTGAGTGGATGTGGGGAGTAATGAAGTAGAGCAGGAAAAAGTGACACCAGACACAGCCAGAATGAAGTTATTAAGACAGTGATGGTGCCCTTGACATCGTGGGAAAACAAGGTAAGACCTAGATAGAGTAGGCTGGTCCTGTGGTAGTGGGTTATCAGAATTTATTAATGGTAGTATCACTGAAGTTGGTGTACAACCCCCCACCGCCAAATTTGACTGGCTTAAAAAAAAAAAAGACAGAAGAGTAAGAGGAAAAATCAATTAATTTTGGGCATACTGAGTTTTTGGTACCAGTGGGAAGGACATCTAGCATTTAGAAATGTCAGATTGGGATGCGAAGGCAGTTCAAGACAGGGGAAACCTGAATGGCCTCAGAATATATAATAGCATGTCTAACCTTACTAGGAATTGTGGAAATAGAAGTTATAAACTTGAGATGCCCTTTCCTGTCTACTGGATTGGTACACTAAATTTGTGAGAATGCAGTGGAATAAGAATTCTTATACACTACTGGTTATAGACCCATTTGGCAATGTCTAATAAAGTTAAATTTGCATATTGACTCAATGACTCAGAAACTTCATTTTTAGGTAGTTGCCTTATAGAAACTCTTATATGTGCTCAACAGTGTTCATTGCAGTGGTGTCTATAAAAGTGAAAAATTTATGATGTTCATTAATAGGAGAACAGATAAATCATGGTATGCAATATAATGGACTAATATTCGGTAAAGTGAATGAGCTAGATCTTTATGTATCAACAGGGTAAATCTCAGAAACACAATGTAGAGTGAAAGATGAAAGTTGCATTTTGTTACTATTGATGAAAAAATCTACAACCCACATCGTACGTGTGTTAATTTTTTCATATGGGCATACACATACAAAAAAATGTGAATTGGAAGAATTCCTGCTGTTCTTGTTACCTATCGCTTTCTCCCCCTTTTTTGCTCAGGTATTTTAAAGCAAATCCCAAAAAACAGATATAGACTTCAAGAAAACATGCGCAAAGCCCAAGTATTTCCATATCCAGTGAAATTAAAAATAATCCTCAATAATATCTAAGACTAATTTTGTTACCTTTTTTGGGGTTGTCTCAAATTGTCTTTTTAATAGTTTTTTGTTCAAATCAGGATCCCAGCAAAGTCCACACATTGCATTTGGCTGAATATCTCTACATGAGTCTCTTCTAAGGAGTGATTTTTATTTGTTTTAAACAGAAATGTTACGATTTTATCTTTCCTTTTCATGTAGGTTAGAACCATCAGAGAGCCTTGAGGAAAACCAGCGGAACCTTCTTCAGATGACTGAAAAGTTCTTCCATGCCATCATCAGTTCCTCCTTAGAATTCCCCCCTCAGCTTCGAAGTGTGTGCCATTGTTTATACCAGGTATGCTTAAAGTTAGAGATTGCCATTATTAATCCAAAGCTAAATTAAGAAGAATGCTTTATTTACCAAATAGGGATTTAGCTGCTGATAGTGTGTGGTTGACTATAATACTGAGTCAGTTTGGTTGAAGAATACATTAAGAATTGTTGTTGGAATTGGCTTTGAAAAAAACTTAAATATTGCTTATGGGATAGTTTGAAGTAAGAGAATACTTTAAAATATTAAATTTTCCTTGCATCGAGACGGAGTTTAAAATGCACTGAATCCATTGGGTATGATGGATGTGGCTGAAATGAGATATATTGTGGAATTATTATTATTATTTTGGTTATCTTTTGCCTCAATTACTCACAGCATCTTTGCCACATGAGGCAGTTGTGCTCCTTGCTGTTTACATTATGAATTGCTTGATTTGTAATTTTGATTTCTTCATTAAGATATAATTGGTTCATGTCAGGTTTTCCCAGGATAGACTGATCGTTTTGTTTATTTTATGTAGAGTGTTTCTTCTAAGATATATCGCATCATCATTCAGACCAAATTATTAGACTTTCTAACACTAGCATCACAAGTAATGCTTCTGAGTTCAAATGCCCACAGTCATTCCCTTCTTGCTGAGGGAATTTGGGCTGTATTCTTTTATGGCTTCTACTGTGTTTTAAAATTGCATATGCAGTTTTAGGAATGATTTGTTTCAAGGGAGGTCCTGAAAATCCACAATTCTGGAAGAAACATTAGTGAATCTGGAATGTGGGATGGGAGTGGGTATAGGTAAAGAACTTAGACTTTTACCAAAACCCATGCCTTTGTGTTGTCTCTCTCTCTGCAGAGTCATCCCCAGCCATTTGTTTTTTTTCAGCCCACAGCTTCAGTTGCTTAGAGACGTTAACAGCATCAGTGAAATCACCATTTTAAAAGCTGTTTGAGGCTGCTGTGTATGAATTTTTTCTCCGCTGCTATTTTTAAAGATATATCTGCTCTATCTATAAAAAAATCTTTTTATAATATATGTAGGTAATAAAGCACACTTAGCATTAAGTCTCTCTTAATTTTTTATGACTTTTCTGCCTTTTCAAAACATCTCAAGGAAGCTTAGGAAAGCCCTACATAATTTTTTCAGCTATTTAAATCTGAGTCTGGAGGCTTGTTTGGTTATAATATGAAACTTAATACTGTAAATAATATCTCCTCTTAAATTTGGGCCTGAATAGGTTTCTCTTTAAATGTAAATCAGTAATTTTTCTGTTTATAAAACTAGGCAGCCTGGAGTGGTGGCTCACGCCTGTAATCCTAGCACTCTGGGAGGCCGAGATAGAAAGATCGCTTGAGCTTAGGAGTTCAAGACCAGCCTGAGGGAGAGTGAGACCCTGTCTCCACTAAAAACAAAAAATTAGCCAGGTATGATGGCACATGCCTGTAGTTCCAGCTACTTGGGAGGCCGAGGCAGGAGGATCGCTTGAGCCCAGGAGTTTGAGGTTGCTGTGAGCTAAGCTGATGCCACAGCACTCTAGCCTGGGCAACAGAGTGAGACTCTGTCTCAAAAAATAAATAAATAACTAAATAAAATAAGATAAAATGAAACTAGGCAGACAAGATATAGTGAGCACATATTAAAAATAGTCAACTTCTTGATTAGCCCAGTAGTAACTGGTTTAGAGAGGAAATAGGTTTCTAAAATGACAGTGGCTTTGACTTTAGCACTAAATAGAGGGCCAGGTATGGTGGCTTGGCTCACACCTGTGATCCTAGCACTTTGGGAGGCCAAAGCAGGAGAATCCCTTGAAGCCAGGAGTAAAAGACCAGTCTGAGCAACATAGCGAGACCCTCATCTCCACAAAAAAATGTCTTAAACGATTAGCCTGGCATGGTGGTGTGCACCTGTAGTCCCATCTACCTGAGAGGCTGAGGTAGGAGGATCACTTGAGCCCAGGAGTTGCTGTGAGTTATCATGCCACTGCACTCCAGCTTGGGCAACAGAGTGAGACCTTCTCTCTTTAAAAAAAAAAAAAAAGAAAGGAAAGAAAAGAAATAAGAAGAATGAGGACTGACTACCTGATTACATGGTCTGTTAGATTTTAGTAGAAATTCTTTATGTGGTTGTTATCCTGAAAATCTTTTTGCATCATCAGCAAACTTGGAAACCAATTCGAGATCATGACTCTGATAATATAAAAAGAACAGGGCTTGGCACTTAGTAAGTACTTAGGAAATATTTAATGAAGGAATAAATTTTCCCATCCCTTCCTCCCAAGTAAGAAAGATTCTTGCCAGCTTTCATAGGCAGGAAGAAAAATAGTGAAAATAGGAAATAAATAATTGGTAGCTTATTAGACACTACATGCTGTGCTTTTTAGAGCACTTCATAAGAAATATCCTGTATTATTTTAATAACAGACCTAAGTTATCATATTAAAATTTTACATAATTATTCTCTTTAAACACATTTAAATTTTGTGTCAGTGCATTATTTTTGAAGTATTAGGTAAACTTAACATTGGCAGGGAGTAAAGTACTATGAGGCAAAGGTATGCTGTGCTGTTTATAAACAAAGTTTTGTTTTTTAATAAGTGACTAACAGGGAATTTTGCATTTTACATTACATTTTACATTTCTACTAATTAGAAAGAAAGCTAGAAAAAAAAGCTTTGATCTCAAGATATTCTTTTATTGAAATTCCTTCTAAACCTAGTTTTTCCCTTTGGTTTGCTCTTTTGTTTTTATTCATCTTCTCTCTTCTGACTTTCTTGCCCTTTTGGCTTTGGCAGTAACACAATGGTACCTTTGTACTTTTATGTTCTGCTGGGAGGGATAGTGGTGGATTTTTTTTTTCTTTAGTAAACATGGCTCCTGCTTTGGGACTTACTGGGGAAATTTTGAAAGCTAAGTGAGTATATTGCTAGTTAATAAACTTGCCTAAGATTTAGCTCTTTTCACTTGAATTCATATTTTGGCTTTCAAGCCTTTTCAAATCATGCTTTTACCGGCTCTATTACTTCATATGTCTTATCTTACTAAGTGACTGGGTTAAGTGGACTAGCCAATGGTGAACATATGTAGTATTTATAATTAAGTCATTTTCTCATATATTTGTTTGCATTTTTCTTCCTGATAGTTTTGGTATAAAGAGAAAATAATTTCCAAAGTGGATATTCTCTTATGTTATGGTGGGAGAATTCTGAAACTAACTATTATGATTCTAAATGAATGGCATCTTTTCCCAGTAAATCTGTTTCTCCAAACTGAAGTGTAGTATACATAAATTTGTAAGGCTATAAATGATAGTTGTATACCATAGTTGAAAAAAATTTATAAAGCTGCATTTTTGTGATATATATGGTTACTAGTGCTTTTTTGTCTAAAGTTTGAACCAAAGCTCCATGAGATAAGGCTCTGTGTTGTCTTGTTTTACTGCTATCTCCCAGTGCCTAGAATGGTATTTAGCTTGTAGATGCATAATAACTACTTCCATGAATGGATAGATGGATGGATGAATATCAAAGTAACTTACTTTAAGCCCAAATTATGAGTTAGGTGTTGGATACCCAGAATTCCTAGAATAAGATGCCATGTGCTGGTGGATTAAAGAATTCTAATTTGGTTTTTAAAATATTTTTAAAATGATTATTCTGCCTAGTCTAATCCAATTAAGAGTCTTTAATTTGAAGGAATTTTTTGGTCTAGAAGGAGCTTGGAGAGATGAAACCCATATGTCTCTGTTGGCTTTTGGGATTTTATAGGTGGCTTTTTTTTTTTTTTTTTTTTTTTTACGCATGGTCAACTGTAATATGTGAAAAAATTTTGAGCAGGCTTATAGTTTTATTCTATAATTTTCTCTGCAGTTTCTTTACTTTATATTATAGATTAATGCTTTTTTCTAGTTAAGCTGATAACATACTTCTCCCAAATGTTGCAGAGCTTTTAACCTCTTCTGATTTAGTACCATTTCAGGAAGTAGCCTGCAAACACTGAAAAATATGTGAAATTTTAAGAGTAATCCTTTCTAGAGAAAGAGATTTTTAATTCAGAATCTCTAACATGAATTTTTCTATTATGTTTAGCTATTTACTTTTTATTTTTTTAGTCAGTAGGATCTTAATTAAATGCCAGATCGTGAAAAAAGAACTCTTAAGTCAATTGAAGGATACACAGAGAAATATTTTACATATCAAGAAAAAATTATGTAGACACAAAGAAATGTTTTTAGTGTGTGGTCTACTTGTAATGTTTTATATAAAATTTATCAAAAGCTAAGGATTAACTAAAATGTAAATATTTAATATCCTCAAATTCACTTGGGGAGAGCTTTTCTGTGATTCATAGCCAGAAATAGTAGACATGATTGGGTCTCAACATTTCTTGCTGTTTTAGTGCTTGGCTTAAAAATGTAATAAAAATTAAAATCCAGAATTAAAATTCATCCCTCAAAATTCAGTTGATTTCTAATTTTTTTGTTGATTCCATTTGTGTTACATTTTATTGTATAATTTTATGTACAAGCCAACATTGTTTTTGTTGCTGTATGTAGTCGGTGCTGTGACTTGTTTGTGCTCATCTCTGTTCTGTAGGCAACTTGCCACTCCCTACTGAATAAAGCTACAGTAAAAGAAAAAAAGGAAAACAAAAAATCAGTAAGTTTGGAGAACTTTTTATTAGCTGTTTCTTTCAAAGCAAAACAAAAATCTTTTGCTGTTTGTTAAGAACATCTTCACTTCAGCCTATTTGACCTTCACTGTAAAATCATTCTACTAATTCTGGCACAAAATAGCTTTCATTTCAATTAACCCTGGAATTAAGTTACATTGAAACATTCTCTGTGTTCCTTTGGTTTGATTTATTCCAAAGGCATTTCGTGGGCATTTGTTGCATTGGATATCCTCGGTCTAATTTTATTATTGTTGTTTTTAAAATTATAAGTGAATGCAAAAGAAACTTAATTTCAAGGACTTAGGAAATGCTGACTCTCTTCATTCTTGCTTCTCGTTCACAGGTAATGTGAGTGGTTTCTTTGCCAAGATTGAAAGTTTTTCTTTATTTTTAGTAGTATATGGCTGGAAAATGTCACTTTCTAAATCTTACGTAAAAGTTGCTAAATTTTATTTTTCATTCCTAAGTAAGAGTGATACCCTTAGACCAACGAGCCACCAATTTTTTATTCCTTATAATTTTATCCAGACAGTCTCAGCCAGAATTTAGATGTTTATGCTCAGATTATAGAAATTCTAATGGTAAAACCACTTTTACCTCAGAGAAAATCTAAGGTAAATGGTAACTCAGTCCATATTTGTAGAGAAACACCTCATTTTGCAAACATGATATGAATATTCTGCCTTCTTCTATGAACTTGCCTTAATTTATTTAAAAGGAAGTAAGTTATGATAGTCATAATTATTTTCTTCCAGTGAATGGAATTTTCCCCAAAATATTAATATAATATGTATTCATTTTAAATTTGCCATTATCTGTCACTGTGACTTATCCTTATCAAGCCGAGTCCTATCTTTGTTTTTCTAATGACAAAATGATTGTTTTAAAAAAGTCCACATGATTATTAATAAAAGAAAACTTTCAGGAGTCAGGTAGATAGTTTTCTTAAAAAGGTATAATTTAGAATGTAGTGTTCATCTGGTTTCATCTTTCATTCCTTGTCTAAGCTTTACATATAAATTATCTAAGCTTTAAATATAAATTTCTGTTATAAATTCAGAACAAAATTAAAATTTAGAGATATATGCTTTTATTGTGTCCATTCAAGATTTTATTTTTGAGTATGTTAAGTATATTCGGTCATCTGTGAACAAATGGATTGGATTGGATTGGATTGGATAGCCTTCTTGCCCAATAAAGATATCTCTTTCTAATGCTTCAGCCTTCTAATTCTCAGCATATGTGGGTTTAACATAATATACACCATCACTATTGAAATTAATTTACTGTTTCTAACACTCTTGTTCAGTGTTATACTAATACCATTGTGTAGTATATCACATAAATTAAAATTTAGACTTTCTGTGTTTTTCTAGAGCATGTTTTCTATTTAAAATTAAACCTAACATTGCTTTATTCATTAAGATTTTGTGTAAAATTGTTCCTTGAATTTTTTTTCTGCTAGAGTTATTTTCAGATTTTTTTAAGTTTCCGGGTAACACTAAGTTTTGGAATGTATTTCTCAGCACAGGTGATGTGAGCTCCTCGTCAAAACAAGGGGAATATAATTGGTAATTTGAGATATTTTAGAGCACATTCCAAAGTATAAAGACAGAATAGTCATTATAAATTTAAAATGTTGTTTTATGGAATTGTTTGCTTAACAGAATCTAATGATCTTTTAAGAGCAAGCTGACTTTCTTTTGGGGGGTATATGTATCATGGATTGAAATATATAAAATATAGAGAAAAGATTCTGGCTTTTGGTATAGTCATATTACAGATAATTCTGTTTATTATACTCAAACATATAATGTATAATTAGAATTGCTTTGGAAGTTAACTGCCTGCCTACCTCAGGGAGAATTTGCAATAATTAATCATGTATGGGTAGCAGTGCTCTTGCTGATGGTGCCGCTTATGACTGCATTTATTTCCATTATGTAGTTTGTTTTTACCAAAGGAAGTAAAGGGGACAGTTGGCTCACAACTGGTCTCAATACATAGACTGGCCCAAGTTTGACCTTTTATGCAGAATGTCTTTTGGATCCAAATTAGATTTTTATGGATTAAAAAAAACACGAATATGTGTGTATTATGAGGTAAAATTACATTGATGTTAATTAGTGGTGAATGAAAAAAGCAATCCTTTTATAAATTGACTGAAATTCTTGAAACTTATTATACAGCATTTTTATTGGTATTATGTTTTTATCAGTTTTTAGTTCCAAAAATGCATTAATTCTACCATCAGTGAGATACATGAAAAAATGCATGTTCCTGAGATATAGATACTTTTTGTTTTGACATGAATTATTTTTGAAGATGTGGAAGATGGTGGAAGTGTTTGGGAAATAATTCACTCAGATTTTCATTAAATTCTGATGCTGAGTACTATTAAGTGTAAATCAGGTATAAATGTAAGTCATACTGTAAAACTTCTTTGTCCTAGAGAAAAGCAATAAATAGCTATTTTCAAAAACTGTATTTTGACTAATTGATCACAACCAGTGACAGATTTCCCTGTTCCTTCTCCACTCCCACGGCTTCACTTCACTAGCCTAAAAAAAAAGGGGGAAAAAAAGGTATTTTGAAAGAGCTCTCCATGTGCATATAAGTTATTGATTTTTATGAGGCACTTTCACAGCTGGTTAATATTTATTTTATAAACTAGCTGGTTCTTTGAAAACCAAGTATAGTTCAGTTTAGCTTTTTGAAAAGTTAAAGTGATTACATGCTAATTCTTTAGACCAGTCTATATAAAATTAAATATAAAGCAGTTTTTAGTCCTCTTCCCTCTTGCTAACTCATTCCTTAAAGGCTTTAAGATCTTGCAGGTTTGTCAATGTTTTATCTGTTTTAAAATTAAAATTTAGGACCACTGAGTAGCAATGGTGATCTGTGAACATTCTGAAATTATATGAAGACTTTTGTCTGTGTGAATGCTTACATTCACTTTTCTGACTTTTTATCACATTTCAAAGAGGTTCCTAATCCCCAAAAGATTAAACACAGTGCTAGAATAGTAGAAGCACTTGAATTTTCTTCTTAATTCTATATCTAAAATTAAAAATTCTAGGCTAGATGTGGTGGCTCGTGCCTGTAATCCTAGCACTTCAGGAGGCCAAGGCGGGAGAAATGCTTGAGGACAGGAGTTTGAGACCAGCCTGAGCAACATATCAAGACCCTATCTCTACAAAAAATAGAAAAATTAGCCAGGCATGGTGGTGTGCACCAGTAGCCCCAACTGCTTGGGAGGCTGAGGCGGGAAGATTGCTTGAGCCCAAGAGTTTGAGGTTGCAGTAAGTTTTGATGATACCACTGCATTCTAGCGCAGGCAACAGAACTAGACCCTGTCTCAAAAAATAAAATAAAAATAAAAAATTAAAATTCTATATCTAATTCTAAATCTAATTCTGTATCTGTATATTTCAGCTAAAAATAAATGCCATTTAGGTTTTAAAGCCATTCTACTAAGGCAGCTATATTTAGCCACCTTTACCAGTTTCCCCTTACTTATATAAGATTGTTCTTCAGTAAGCACCCAAAATGCTGCAGCACAAAAAAAGCTTCCTGAGCTATGTGTAGTGTAAGTGAAGGTGAGAATATATTAGTTATAACTCACCTCTTTTGTCACCTCTTATAAATATTTCATTCTCTAAAGTCTTTTCACTTATTTCCTGTTAGAAATGATAGAAAATTATTTTCAGATTATAGGCAGTGGATAAGAGTACATTTAAAATGTGGACCATGTGAAGCACTAAATGGAATAGGGTGAAGTGAAATAATCCTTATTTTTCCAGAGTTAAATCTGGAGTTAGCCATGCGAATCACTGACAAGAAGTATTACTTTATTGAGGCATTGTGAAGAAAAAGAGTTACGAGAGATGCTGCACATAAATCCCATTTTCTCATTTTTTTCCCCAAGGTCCTTTGAAATGCAGGTTTATTTATCCCTGGAATCCCAGAATATTGAGTGGAGTACTAAAGCTTTACCGTTGTAGTTGCTGCTGCTTTAAACAGCAGCCCCACTATGCAAGAATAGTTGTAGAGATTAAAATGTTACATAAGCGTTCTTTAAATGTGTGTGTGTAGTTTATGTAGAAAAATGTAAAGTCCAGAAAAATATAATTTTTATTTGTTAACATGACTTAAAACAGAGGGCACTAGGAAGAGATGTGAGCTAAGCCAGTTTCATAACACTTTGCCCAGTCTAATGTACCTGTCTATCTTCAATGTAGAATGTTTTATAAAGAGAAGATAAACCCATTTTAAATATTGGGTTCACATTGCTTTTCATGGTGGGCAACCATTTCTTGAATCCTTAAATTTTTTTGTTTGACAGAATTACAAAGTGAGGTAGACATAGGGTTTCTCTCTTCTGGTGGGATCCTTTTTTCTTTTAGGTCCCCAAGAATTCCTGTTCCTCCATGGTTTAAATAATGGGTAGGTCCTTATATTTTAAAGCATGCTGGTAAAGAAAAGGAACTGGCAGTAACATTACTTGTAAGTAAGTTTGGTTTTTTTTTTTCTCTCAGTAGGAATCTAAGAAAAAAATTGTATATGGCAAGCGTTTTTTCAAGAAATTAAATTGTACCTGGTATACAACAAAATGTAAATATTTACTATTAGGTGTAGGATGTTTTGAGGGTTTGCAGTTAAAAGCATAGCCTTACCTTGTAAAAGTTGACCACACTTTGATGTCTGTTAATCTTAATAAAATATGATAATATTTGTGTGACAATTTGGTCTGTTTTCATTATTCATCAAACTTATAAACAGTGATGATAAAATGAAGATCTTTTTTTTCAGGTTTCTTCTACCCACCTCATCCATGAGGATTTTCTTTCCTCTGAGATACCTTAATTGTGCTTTAATATGATGTAAGACTAGAATTGAGGATAAACTTCATTTTCTGGTATTTTAGGAGAAGGGAAAAAAATAGAAGTTGTCATTCATAAAGATTGATTGATTCAGTTTTTGTGCAAAGTTTGACCTTCGAGCTCTTTGTTCCCATTTCTTTATTTTAATTCAGATCTTATGCTCAATTCTAACCTCCTTGTTTTTAGGTGGTTAGCCAGCGTTTCCCTCAGAACAGCATCGGTGCAGTAGGAAGTGCCATGTTCCTCAGATTTATCAATCCTGCCATTGTCTCACCGTATGAAGCAGGGATTTTAGATAAAAAGCCACCACCTAGAATCGAAAGGGGCTTGAAGTTAATGTCAAAGGTGAATTATTTTGTTAATCTAGCTATCTTAAATTCCCCTTCCAACTAAATTTTCAGTTTTTCATACTCACAGTACTTCTCGAATTTACTTTTGAAATGCCTTATGGTTTTCAGTGATGTGCTTTTGTTTTATTGATGTTATAAAGGAATTCATTAGATCAGTAACTGATGGGCCTTATTATCGTAAGAAAATGTTTTAGCAAATGTCTTGTGTTCTGGAGATAGGTTTCTGTATAATCATTCTGGAAATTCTGAAACAGAGACCAAAATGTAGAGTATAAGATTTTTTATTTAAAAGGACCTTTTAAAATTTTAATATGTATTTTATATATGTAAATATATGTATATGTAATAATTATATTTGGAATGAATAGAAACAACACCTAGAGTAACTTATAGAATGAGAAATGATTGATTGGTTTTAACTACTAGTAGAAATTATATCAATGAGAAAATTCATACTTTCAAAGGATATATTAATATATAGACTTCATATACTAAATAATCGGGTTGTTTATAACCCTATTTTGTTGTTTAGATACTTCAGAGTATTGCCAATCATGTTCTTTTTACAAAAGAAGAGCATATGCGGCCTTTTAATGATTTCGTGAAAAGCAACTTTGATGCAGCACGAAGGTAAGCAGCCTGCCACTTGGTTGATTGCTCTGTTTGAATCAAGTGTTTTCAGTTTCACTTAAGTACATGTACCTGGTCTACATGAAGTTCCTGTGTAGGTTTTTTCCTCTTCCCTTTCTAGGTCAAGACATGGTTTGTCTTATTTTACTATAAAAGACAGTCATGAAATAAATCCATATTCTTTAAAATTTGGTTGTCATGTCTATATTTGAAAACCAAGAGGGATTTTTGACATATTTAGCAAAATAAAGGATTTGAGGTTGCTATAATATGGAGACAAGGAAGAAGGAAAAGACTATTTTTATTAAAAACTAAAACCAAACTGGTATAGATAATTCATACTAGCATATAATCAGAATTTTTTTGATGTAAGAATATTTTTGATAATTTAATTTGGAAGTTCGTTTGAACTAAAAAGTTACTCTTTAAACCAAGTAATGCAAACACATATTTTATTCATGAGTAATTGAACAAATGTTGAGGCTTTGTGATTTTAGAAGACTTTTCTGCTAGATTTCCAAAACTGAGTAGTGAGTTTACTTTATTTCCCTGAGTTATTGGTTTATCTATAAACTAGTAATAAACTATGTTTGCCTGAGTTGTTTTTAGAAAAACAAAATAAGATGATCCACGTGAAAGTGCTTTGTAAATATAAGTTAACATCCAAAATTCTACCTTTCACACAGTATGAATCTAAATTATCTCATCACCTAAGCTAGCCTTGTACAAGTCTTTCTTCAAGTTTATCATCATCATAGTTCTTATTGACTTCTTTCTGTTAGGGAGATTGGAGTTTAAAAGGTGTGTTGCTGGACTCCAAGCCATATTGGAGAGAAAGTGAATGTCATCATAGGATTTATATTCTAGCAGACTTGACTACCCATAAAAAGTTAAAGGAACCCAGATTCTGATCCTGGCTCTGACCTAACAGGCTGTTTAACTTTGGGGAGGTCTTTTATCTTGTGTGGGCCTCCATTTACTTATCTGTAAAATACTGACTTCTCTCCAAAATCTCATCCATCTAAATTTTGTTGTTCTCTAACTTTAGGGCCTAATCTGAAGCTGAAGCCAGGTATCAGAATTGGAAAGCCAACTTTCTCCTTGTTCTCCTTGCTTTGTGTAATCACAAGTCACATTGTGTGAACAAGCCCTCCATATTTGTAATCTCAGTTACTTCACAAAATTGCCTCATATAAATTTAATTGAAACATAGGTATGAGTGTATCTGGTGTTGAAAATTCTAATCACTTTGCATTTTTAAAGGTTTTTCCTTGATATAGCGTCTGATTGTCCTACAAGTGATGCCGTAAATCATAGTCTTTCCTTCATCAGTGATGGCAATGTGCTTGCTTTACATCGTCTACTCTGGAACAATCAAGAGAAAATTGGCCAGTATCTTTCCAGCAACAGGTGAGATTTCCCAATCATGGAGATAATGAACACTCTCAGTTTAAATTTATTTATAAAATTATTGGTCTTGAATAGTGCTTTCCTCTTTGCATCCATTCTTGAAGTAAGAATTACAGTTTGTAAAGAGAAAGGTAGATTCTTTTTTTAAAAAATGGGCAAAAGGTTAAGTCATATTAAATGATCAGCAAGCCTACCTAGATGGTACTGATTTTCTTTTTTTAATGTCAAATTAAGAAATCTCAAATTAGCCCTTTGAATTTTTTGGTTCTTAAACTATAAAACATAATGTGCAACAAGACAGAGAAGTTTAAATTTACTAAAAGATCAAATTAGTATTGGCATTTGAACCTGAAGAGCAGATAAGTCTTAGGAATGTAATAATTAAAACATTGCCAGTGGCCTTAGTCCTATGTCTGAGGAGTTCCTTACAGAGGTAAAATGAGTCCAGATTATTTTCAAATGCCAATAAAAATGGTTTGCTTATTCATGGGAAAGGTAAGGCTAAGTAACTAAGAAATGGGAGTTTAAAAGAGAGGACATTTTAATCCTTCATGAATTGTTAATGGTTTGAAGTAGACATGGACATGACTAATGTATACCCCTAACATAGAAAAATGAAGTTGTTTCAGACACCAAAATAAACTGTGAAACTTTTGAATACAAACATTCTTTTCTCTTATATAATTTATATTTATATTCACAGTTTGATGCTAGAGAGTTTTTTTATTTTGGTTTTTAAAAAATTATACACATTTCAAACATACAAAAAAGTATAGAAAATAATGTAACAGAGACCCATGTCTACCCAACTAGCTTTAACATTATTTATTTTGCTGTATTTTAGATCTTTATAACATTTTTATAAACATTTTATTATAACATTTTATAACATTTTATTTCTGGCGGGTGGGGGATGAATACACACACACACGCACACACTCTTCCTCTTGACAATGCCATTTCCTTTTTTGAGACAGAGTCTTGCTCTGTCACCTTGGCTACAGTGCCGTGGCGTCAGCCTAGCTCACGGCAACCTCAAACTCCTGGGCTCAAGCGATCCTCCTGCCTCAGCCTCCCAAGTAGCTGAGACTACAGGTGTGCACCACCATGCCTGGCTAATTTTTTTCTATTTTTTAGTTGCCCAGCTAATTTTTTTCTATTTTTAGTAGAGGCAGGGTCTCTGTTTTGCTCAGGCTGGTCTCAAACTCCTGAGCTCAAGCAATACTCCTGCCTCAGCCTCCCAGAGCACTAGGATTACAGGCGTGAGCCACCATGCCAGGCCTGACAATCCCATTTCTATACTTCTCTCTAGAGATACCTACTTCCTAAAGCTGGTTGGTATGCTTCCTGGGTGTACATTCATACCGTTCTGTAGTATATGTGTAACTGACAAAATAAGGAAATTATGGGTATATATGACATAGTTTTGTATGTATTAAAATTTTACAGCAGTGCTATAGTGAATACAGCCTCTTCATGCAACATTCTATTCAAGATTTATGATTTATTTAACTTAAGTTAGTATTTCATTGAATGACTATATCACAGTTTATTTTTGCATTCCTGAATTAATGGACATTTACATTTGTTTCCCATTTTGATGTGATAAATACCTTCGTGCTTGTCTCCTAGTGTAGTACCGAAATGTATAATTGCTGGGTGTGTGTGTCCAGTAAAGCGTCAACTTTACTGGATATTGCCAAATAGCTTTTCAAAGTGTATGTGCCAATTTACACTTTGACCAGCACTGTGTGAGAATATCTTTTTATATGCATCCTCACCAAAGTTGGTATTATCAGACTTCATAATTTTTGCCAATTTGATGTTGTGAAGTAGTATTTTATTATTCTTATATAGTTTTACTTGTTATTGAAAATTCATATTTCTCCCGGTTACACAAAGATCTGCTGTCGGGGCAATATGTTCAATTCATAAATACTGGTTTCTCAAGATGGATTCTTTTCACCCTGAGAAAAAGTGGATCAGAATGTTATTTTTACTTACTGATTGATTGACCAACTGTTTAGTGGAATGGATTATGAATTCTAGAAAAAATTGAATTTTTATGTAAATTTTACACTTTGAGGAGATGTTTCAGTGTATACTTATGATCCCTGAGGTCTTTTTGGTGCTGTTTACAAATCAGCAGGGACCACCAGCTGACAGTAAAAAGAAATGCAAGCAGTGACAATCTAAAGAAATGTGTACTGCTAAATGTGAACTGCTACTTTTTTCTAAGTAGTTTGCTGTATGTAGGGATCATAAAGCTGTTGGAAGACGACCGTTTGATAAGATGGCAACACTTCTTGCATACCTGGGTCCTCCGGAGCACAAACCTGTGGCAGATACACACTGGTCCAGCCTTAATCTTACCAGTTCGAAGTTTGAGGAATTTATGACTAGGTAAATATAACCTTGAAATGATGATTACTTTCCTTTTGTTTGAAAAGCAAAGTTTTACGACCAGGCCACTTGTTAGATATGAAAGTTGTATCTAATAATCACATCGCCATGTTTTTGGATCCAACTTTCCTCTTACCCAAGGCATTACTGAAATATATACATAGTCATGTGTATATATTTCAGTAATATTTGTATATATATTTTTGAGACAGGTTCTTGCACTATCACCCAGGCTGAAGTGCATTGGCACTGTCATAACTCACTGTAACCTCGAACTCCGGGGCTCAAGCGATCCTCCCCTCTCAGCTTCCTGAGTAGCTGGAACTACAGGCACATGCCACCACACCCAGAAGTCTCTTGGTTTTAGGTGCAGGAGTTTTTCTATTACACTATGACATTTTTCAGAACTCTCCTAAAAGTTAATGCTTTTAAATTCTTTTAGATTAAGGCTCAGAACATGGAGTATACTTGAATATTGCTATAAAATTTCTATGGACATTTGTTTCGAATCTCATTTACAGGGATTTAGTTTGTGAACTGAAAGATCCCCGTTGTTAGACACTTAGCGCTCTAATGTTACAGCGAAGGTAGTTTGCTGAATTCTTCAGTCTTTAAAGTACCTTTGACAGTACTGTACACTAAGTGCTCCATCTTGGCTGCGGGTTAAGTGTTTTGTTCATAGTATGTGCCAGAGACAGAAAGAAAAAAAAACGAGAATCTAATGTTCAGAAGTTCATTTACATTAAAGATTTACATATAATATGACTTGAATTGTAAGTGCCTATTATTAATCATGTTATATATAGGCCGTAGTTTTGTACATATAACTCCAATTCATGGATATTGTTAAAAGAATATATGAATATAAGAATGTAATATCTTTTTCAGTTTAATTTTTGTTTTTAGCTCTGTTAGATTTTTCTCAGTATAACAAATGTTTATTCCTACATAATTAAGGGAATATATTCCATACAAAATTTTTATATTACCTAATTGAAAATTACATAGTACAAAAATATAAAAACTTTTCATTCAACATTACTGGACATCCAAGCCATTTTTCCATTTTTCTAAGAGCATCTTTTTATTATTTCTTTCTTTCTAAGACCTTATCATCCCTTAGAAAGCAATCGTCTGTGCTTTTGAAGATTAAATGATTTAATATGTATAATATACTTAGAACAGTGTCTGGTCTATGTAAAGTGTAATGGTAGATGTTATTTTTGTTCTCTTCTAAATTCCCATGGATGTTCTTTGAGACCCATCTCTTTTTTTTTTTTTTTTTTTTTTTTTTTTTTTTTTTTTTTTTTTTTTTTTTTTTTTTTTTTTTTTTTTTTTTTTTTTTGAGACAGAGTCTTGCTCTGTTGCCTGGGCTAGAGTGCTGTGGCGTCAGCCTAGCTCACAGCAACCTCAACCTCCTGGTCTCAAGCAATCCTCCTGCCTCAGCCTCCCAAATATCTGGGACTACAGGCATGCACCACTGTGCCCGGCTACTTTTTTGTATATATTTTTAGTTGTCCAGCTAATTTCTTTCTCTATTTTTAGTAGTGACGGGGTCTCACTCTTGCTCAGGCTGGTCTTGAACTCCTGAGCTCAAACAATCCACCACCTTGGCCTGCCAGAGTGCTAGGATTATAGGCATGAGCCACCACGCCCAGCCAAGACCCATCTCTTTTTAAACAAAAAAGAAAGTAGCTTTATAATTTTCTCAATTATTTAAAAAGAAAAATTATTACTCAAAATATAGAAATCTAAACAAGAAAGTAAAAAAAATTCTTTTATCCCACCTGTTAGAAAAAATTCAGTTAACATTTGGTGAATAGCTTCCCAGTTATTTATCTATGCACATGTATATCTGTTTCTCCTATCAAATGGTTTCTAGGTTATTTCCATTAATATTAAACAAATGCTAATCTGGTACCAGCAACATGGTGGACTGAGGTAATACAATCTCTTCCCCAAGACACAAGACTCATAGAAATACTATGTAAAAGAAAAAATATATATTAAAAAAATTTTTAAAAATATATACCTGGAAGACATTTTCTGAGCAAACTACCAAGCTTACAGTTAGTACAGATAGATAAAGAAATGGAAACTGTGAAAGAGGTTAAGAGATGCAGAAGATAAATGAGAAGGGCCAACATATGTCTAGTAAGTATTCCAGAAATCAGGTCTAGTAAGAATGGGGAAGAGGTAATATTTGAAGGGAGAATGGACGAGAATTTTCCAGGGTTGCCGAATGACATGACTCCTCAGGTTAAAGAAGCACATTGAGTCTTAAACAGAATTTGTAAAAATTAAACCATGCTTTTTCAGAAATATGTTTCAGTACATATGGGAACTTAATATGTGATAAAAGTAGTGTTGAAAATCAGGGAAATTAGATTGGACTTTCAATAAATGATGCTGATACAACTGAGTAACCATCTGGAAAAAGATTTTCATACCATTTATGAGGATAAACTCCCATGAGTCAAAGAAGAAAAATGGGCGAAGGAAGGCTTTTCTTATCTAATTCAAAATACATAAACCAGGAAAGGAATGGTTGATAAACTGAATTCATAAAAAACAAATGAAAACTCAGAAACTTCTTTTTGGGAAAAAAACATCATGGGTAAAGACAGTTCTATGATTTATATCTCTGTCCAATAGTTTTCTTAGGATGGTCCTAAAAGTGCTCTTGTGGTTCAAAGAGTAACACCTTGAAATTTTTGGTGCATGTTCCTGAATTACTCTTCAGAAAGCCTGTTGCTTTTTAAAGAGTTTGTCATTTTTATATTTTATCATTGATCCAGTTGTAGATTTTTGGAAATAGTGGACAATACAAAGCCTCTGAGTTAATCTGTTCTTTTTTTCTTTTAGGCATCAGGTGCATGAAAAAGAAGAGTTTAAGGCTTTGAAAACGCTAAGTATTTTCTACCAAGCTGGGACTTCCAAAGCTGGGAATCCTATTTTTTATTATGTTGCACGGAGGTAAATATCATGTTTTACTGTTTCTTAACAGAATTTTAAAAAATGGTAACAAATGTAGAAAGACAGCAAATTTGATTTTTCCTTTTTAACTTACCAGGAATTGAAGACAAGTTTACCTGGGAGTGTATAGCTGGGTAAACAGCCATCCTGTCATAGAATGATGCTCAGTATATTAGAAATTGCTTTTCAGACTACCCATTTCATATCAGCTTTCCCATATCAAATTTTAAAATACTATCTATAATGGATTAATTACTAAGAGTAAGAAACCACAAAGAATCTTTTGTCTTTAGGTATATTCTGATTAAATAGTATCCACCACATTATAATCAGGGACTTTTTAAAAGAACAAATAAAAGTTAAGCTTATTCTGAGAACTTTTAGTAATATGCTATATAAGACAGCATCAAGGTGATTTAGAAAATAATTCAGAGGATTTATGGGAAATCTCTATAAAATTGGCACAGGAGACATCCTGGAAAATTGTATTTGTTCTTGCTATCCTCAGTCAAGGATAGTTCCTAGAAAGCTTTTCTGGAAATGCTGTGAGCTCCTCCTTTATAGTAGATACAATGCTTGCTTTGCTTTTGCTACCATTGTCTTTTTTCTTTTGTTGCCTCATTTTGCCTTCCTTTTGAAAACTCATCTGTGACATTATTTAGTCAATTTTACTCTCTCCATTTAGCATGACATAAATTCATGGTAATGGAACCTTAGAGATAACACAGTATAATAGACCACTGACTTTGGAATCTCAAGGACTGTGTTCTGCTGTTCATCGACTGTAGGATTTAGTATGAGTTTCCTGAATTAACAGAAATTGTGGAATTATGTTAATAGACTTAATGGTCATGGGCAGCAAATACTTGGCAGTGTGTAGGAAACAAATTGAGGCTGAGAAATAGTGGGGAGAGGGGTGAAGAAAGACAGGTGAAAGATGGGAAACTTGTTTAATCAGATAGTTCAGGTAGCCTTAAGGCCAAGAAGTCCAAAGAACTTACTCTCTAGATTAGGGAACCTAGAGAATAAGAAAAATCGTATTTCTCTTTGTCCCTCCTCTTTCACAACTCTTGAGTAACATTTCCTCACTTTCCCATGAAAGTCCTCTCTCCAGCTCTCATTTCGTTTACCGTTTCTAACTTGCCTAAGATAATTCTAATTTTCTTTTGCACTTGGGATGCACCATATTTGTATTCCAACCCCAACCTTTAATACAACCAGGAGACTTTGACTTTCCTTATTTTGTCTAATTAAAAAATAAACTTTGATGAGGGAGCTAGATAGATGTGTGCCCCCTGCCCTACTCTCCTTTGAATTCTTGTTAGTTTAAAGGTAGCAAAGATTACCAGACAACATCAAAGCTGGGCTTTTTCTACAGGATCAGAAACTGTTAAATTTGTATTCCTTCTCTGTGGTAATCTAGAAAAGGCTAAAGGAAAGCAGGGATAGGTCTAATGCAGACCCCTCAGTGGGATTAAACCAGTGAGGTTTCTACAAAACCTGTCGAATATGGTGGCTTGAAAGTGCCGAGACTTCTCAGCTCTGCTGCTTATTAGCTGCATAATCTTAAGACGAGTTAGGTTATTTTTCTGAATCTGTTTCTTCATATGTTAAAAAGGAAGGGATGCACTTATAAAAACTTTCTACCTCTCCTGTAAAGTGTTTTCTGACCTATACAGTAGTTGTATACAGAGTAAGTTTAAGGCTTTCTTTTTTTTTTTTTAATATGATCCTGTCAATTTGAGATTTTCAATCCTTTCAGTTTCTTACTTAGACCTACTAGAGCTCCTCCTGGCCTTCATTTTCACCCGGTGTGAAGCCTTAGCTTTGGGACAGATGGACGCACAGTAGATCAGAACAGAGAGAAGCCCAGTTATTCCAGCATACAAGTCCAGAAGTTGGTGAAGGCCTTGAATCTATACAGCCAGCTTTATCAAAGAGCACTTGGGTTTGACTTTCTTTTGGTATACCTGTGTTTCCGTGGCTTAGATTACCATGCATTAGGTAAGGTTTTTTGAATTATAGATTTCAATCTCCTTATAGGTAGTCCACAGACATTTCAAACTTGAAATGTCTAAAACTTATTTCAGTGTATATTCAGATCAGCCTCCTCTTCACATTATATTCTCAATAGCATCACCATCCCTTCCTATTCCCCATCTAGAGACCCTAATCGTTTTAAATTCCTTCCTCTTTCTCTTATTGTCCCCATTGTCAGTCACCAAATCTTTTGATTTTACCTATGAGATCCTGACAAATCAATTAAGTTGTTTTAGTTAGGCCTTTATTGCAAAGAAGTCATTCTTCTTTTCTAAAGAAGATAGTTCTTTAGGAACCGCATAAATTAGAGCAGAGCCTGCCCAGATGTAGACAGAACTAGGTGGCTGTTGGTTCTGGAACCGGCTTATGTTCTTTGACTCTCTCATGGCTTGGTGTTCAACTCTTCCTCATGATTTTCCTCTTTCTATATCCTTTCAGCTTTAGCCCCACCTGATAGTAACCCTTTTGTTACCTCAGTATTGCACATCTGAAATTCCAGAAAGAAAATGTGGTTCAGTATAAAAAGTATCTCTGTTTAACAAAACCTTTAAGGCCAGGTGCTGGCCAGCCAGTAGATTTCTGGCTGCCCCTAAGTCAAGTTCCTGGCCCAGGAGTCATGTAATTCAAAATGTGACCATAGAGTGCTATTCCCTTGTCAGGAATTGTCCTTAGGTATATGTTTTAATTTTTGTTTTTTTAAAAATTAGACCTTAATGGTCTAATATTAGGTACCTTGGAAATATCTTTTGAAACAATTTTTTCCCCACCATATTGCTGGAGCTCTCATTATCTCTTACCTATACTAATGCAACATTATTCTCCTCCTTCCTCATCCCCAGATGACTACTTCTAGGTCATTCTAACATTACTTCTGGAGGCAGTTTCCAGTACACATCTACTCTTGCCTTTCCCGTTGACTCCCCATATAAAGTTGAAGTTCTGTAGTCAGGCACATACAAGGTGCTCCATACTTTTGGCCTAATTTACTTTTGTGAATTTTTCTTGCTATTCTCTCCCTTGTGCTTATGCTCTTCCCCTGTAGTAGTTAAAGTAGCATAAATACAAGGACGATTGTTGTAGCATTGCTTATAGTGGCAAAAAAGGGAAAACGATGTCTGTGTTTCAAAGGGGGAATTGTTGAATAAATGATGATACATCTATATTATGGAATAATGCAATGTGTTAAATTTATTTCGCTTGTTACAAGTGGCAGAAACGCAATTCAAATTTGCGTGAACCAGAAAGGAATTTGACACGTGTACCTAAGAAAATCAAGATGTACTAGATTTTCTTGCATGACTAGATGCAGAGCTTTGAACAATATCATCTGGAGAACATCTGTCTTCTCTGGCTTTTGACTCTACATTCTTTATGTTGGTTTTTTCCCAGGCAGCTCTTCCCAAGCAGTGGCTCGCAGTACTTTGTGTTCTCCCAGCTTAACAACGTCAGTGGAAAAACACCTCTTTCCTAGTAGTTTCAGCAAAAGTGGTTGATCTTATTGACCTGGCATGAGCCACACGTTAGTTCCTGACGCAGTCACTATGACAAGGGGGATAGAATTTCTTGGTTATCTAGGCCTGGATCATGAGTGCCCATTTTTGGAGCTCAGTGGTGAAGCAAGCCCTACCTGAATTGCATGAACTAAAAGGAGGGCATGCGGGTGGGCAGGGTTTCTCAAAGGAAAATTAGATTGATGATACCAGAATAAGGAAAAATAGATACTAGATAGGCAGAAGTAAGAGAGCTCCTATACATACAGCTTTAAAAAGACCCAGAGGGATGACTCCGACACTTACCTTACAAGATGCAGAGTAATATGTTTGTGTATGTGTGCACATGCACATAAATGTGTATAGACTGAGAAATATGTAAAACTATACACATTAAATTGTTCACATTTTTTATCTCAGAAGTATGATTAGAGGAGGTAGAGGATCAATTATAGTATTTCTGTTATATATCTCTGTTATTGTTTGACTTGTTGTCAGGAGCATATATTATTTTTGTAAGAATAATTAAAAATAGGCTGGGTGCAGTGGCTCTTGCCTGTTATCCCAGCATTTTGGGAGGCTGAGGTGGGAGGATTGCTTAAGGCCAGGAGCAAGAGTGAGACCCCATCTCTACAAAAAATAGAAAAATTGGCCGGGCGTCGTGGCACGTGCCTGTAGTCCCAGCTACTCAGGAGGCTGAGGCAGGAGGATCGTTTGAACCCAGGAATTTGAGATTGTAGTGAGCTATGATGATGCCACTGCAGTCCAGGCCAGGCAATAGAGCAAGACCCGGTCTTAAAAAAAAAAAAAAAAAAAAAGAATAATTAAAAATATAAAATCCAAAGTTACAATGAAGAGTTTTTATCTTAGGAATATTGTGATACTTGGCAATCACTTTTTGGGTAGCAGTAGCAAATAATGATAATAGCTAACATTCACTGAGTACTTAATACTGCATCAGGCAAACTGCACATGTAGTATTTTCTCATTTAATCTTGTAGCTTTCTGAGGTATTATTATTAACAGTAATTGATGTGTATATAAACTGAAACCCAAACCTAGCTATCAGAATGATGTGGGGAATTAAAATAAACAAATATGTCCCCAGGGCCACCCTTGGCTGCCAAATGAAAATCTCATTTCAGGACCTGATTTATATACTTAACAGGAACCCGAAGTGATGCATTTCTAGTCAGTTCATTACAGATATTTGGGAATTCCACTAGGTCATGTATTTAACCCACGTAGCACAACTAGTAAGAACGAGAATTGGGTTTCAAACCTAAGCCAAAGCTCTTAACAACTGCACTATTAATAACAAGGTTATTATTACTGTTATATATGTGGGGTAAATCAACCTGTGTAGACCAACATGAAAATCTAACCAATAGTTATGAGATTATATTACTGTGGGGAAAATGAGTTCCGAATTCCTGGCATCTGATTTATGAATGACCTTTTGAAACAAGAGAAGAGTTTCCTCGATGAGAGATAATCTTGTCATTGGAGCAACAGTATTAATGCATTACAAAGGTTAGCAAAATTGGCACTTTTTTTTTTTTAAATGCTGGAATGACATATTACTATTACACGTTTGTTAAATGTCAGGACAGGTGGGTGTGTTGTTTTGTAGCATACTATAGTTTGTCCTTATTAGAATAGCAGCACTTTTTTGTCTATTTAATAAAAAATAATTTTTTTTTAAATAGGCTCCCCTGCCCCGGCTGGGCAATGAGCACAGCCCAGTTGGGTCCTGGGGAGGGGGCTAAAAAAATAAAATAATACAAAACGACTTCCCTCAGACCACCCCTTATCTTTTAGTCCCCATCCCTGATCCCTCATCTCTCTCTCTCTCTCACATGCACACACACATACTTTGGTTAAATGCCACCTATGTAGTCTCTTCTCTTATACCTTTAATGTAAATATCTGAGTTTCAGTTCAGTTTTGCAAACATTTAAAGGGCAAACATGGTATTTTGCTTGTTTTAACATTTAATAGAATAGTGCATACTTTTTTTGTAAGGAAACCATCATATTAAGATAATAAACTTGCACAATTAAAATTTGCAAACAACCAAATCAAGTTAGGATAATGATAATTTCTTAAGTAGTAAGTTGAAATAAATTTTATTTTCCTAGTGTGCTTGTCATTCAGGTAATAAGGACTAAGATAAGAATTCAGGCAGTTCAAGTTCATTTCAGCCTGAGTGCACACAAAACAGCAAAAATTACATAGAAAAGAAAGGGAATATTGTCCATTAGATTAAGTATGGTGCTACCATTTGTCACAGTGTTCATGTTCATAGTTGTGACTATCTTTGGGGTCGCTGATGTATTCAGAGTTGTCTTGGTATTCAGGATCAGACTGGAATTCGGAGTCATCTGGGGATTTCGGGTTGTTTTGAGATTGGGGCTACTCGCAGGATTCAGCCTGGTTCCAAGACTGAGGGTTGTCCCAGGATTCTGGCTGGTCCTAGAATGCAGATGCAGGCTTGTCCCAGGTTTGGAGGTTGCTATAGAATTCGAGGTCGCCGATGTTGTAGCTGTTCCCAGAATGTTGTCAGCAAACATGAGGAGCAGGCTTATAATCAGTAATAGCTTGAACATCATTCTCCTCTGTTTCAAAATATGTAAATTTAATCTAACACTTGGATCACAAAAAGGCAAGCATATATCCTTAATTGTGTTTATCAGTACTTTCATGTTATACAAATGTTTGCTTTTTCATTGTTTATTAGTGAACAAATAAAAAGCTTCCTTTTCTTTGTTCTCAGCATCTGCTGACATAAGACCTATTTTCTATCTCAGGGCACCAGCTGAAGGCAAAAACAATCCAAATACTGAAAAAGAGCTTAATTGGGTTTTTCTATTTTTTAAAAAAGGAAAAAAGTAAAACACTAGATATCCAATGCAATAAATATGGGGGCTTAAGATCAATATACATTAGGATAGGGGCAAAGGATAAGAGGCAGTTGGGGACAGTAGAGTAACAAAAAAGAAGTAATGAAATAAATATTGGCATTTTCTTGAAATTTCTCATAGCCTTTATTCCAATAATTTAAAGTTTAAGTTTAGGTCACAAATTAGGATATTACTTCAAAATATTTACTCCAAAGACTAAAAGAGGTTGAACCAGAGGATTTCCACAGTGCTGGGATAAGGTTTCCTTTATTTTTTAAAAACAGCTGGTCCTTAGACAAGTTCACAGTTTTCAAGAAAGAAGGAAATTTAGAATTGACCAAAATCATTTTACAAATGGGCTTAGACAGGGACATAACCTGCCTGATGATGTGTATCTAAAAATGACCAAAACTAAAACTTGAGTCTATCTTAATTGAATATTCTTTGGATGTGGGCTGTAAAGACATAGTATATATACACATACCAGAATTTTAATAGTAACCCATTTTTAAAGTAAAGGCTAATTTTTTTTTATTCTGCATTAAAATCTAATGGCTTATCACATTTGAGATAATGCAACTAGTCCATGCTGGGTGTGGTTAAATATTATCATTTCTTTAAAAACTTAAAGCTCATACTTAAATTGTAGAAATCTAGTACATATATTGAAAGTTACATTGGCTCTAATATGTAATTGAGAATATTTCAAATTAATTTTACCTTTTGCTATTTTTCTTTGAAGATTAAGAATTCAGGCTTTCTCCAGTGTCCTATGGGGAGTCTGATTTCTCACTCATTGCATGCTGTTTAAATATAATTAGTGAGGAAGTCATGTGCTCTAAACTTGACCTGCTGTTTGTTCCTTGGAAGTATCCAACTGAGTGTTTTCCAAACAACTGGTGTAAACAGATGGACTTTGGCAGAGATTAAGGAATTCAAATAAAGTCTTTGTAAGGTCTACTTGCTTATTTAAAGAATCTGGTGTGTACCACTTTGTTATTCCTCTATCCACGTATACATTAGTGAATTTCTTCACTGGATTAACTCTAACTAGATGAATATACTATTTTGCCTGCCGTGATTATCATGATTTAAAATCAAGTAAGTATTTCAAAGATAGGTGTCTATTTTTTTTCTTAGAGCATCTCTGTATGGGTTTATAGGGTAGTTTCTAGCCATGATTATTCTGAAGTTTTAAAAATAACTCAAGAATAGCACATTCCAGGAATTTAATTTTTTGGTAAATAATTAAAAGTTTTAGAAAAGAAGTTAAACTTTATTAAAATGAAACTTAATAAGAAAAGGATTGTATATGAAAGTGGTAATTTCATACTGAATTTGCAAAGTTTTGTGTTTTTTTTTTTCGTTTTTTTTTTTTTACTGTGTTAAACCACCCACCTTGAAGCACATTAGTAAATTTTTTAAAGGAATTTTATCTCTCGGTCAGTCCTTTTTCTTGATAACCAGCATACAGGGAAGTTGGTTGTATTGTGCTAACGTTTGCATCACATCGGCCAGCACTCTTTAAAAATTGCAGAGCTGGGAACAATGGTGTTGTCATACAAGGAAATTGCTACATAATGGCAGAAGTACAAGTCAATACATGTTCCTCACTTGTTTTACTGTACTATGAAGTTTTTTTTTCCTCCTCAATGAATAGAGCAAATGCTTGCTAAATCTTATTTATATGGTACATAAAATAACCTCACTTACCTAGAGGTTAGTGTGGTCAGATCTAAGAAGTAAACTAACAAAGCCTCTTGGCAACCACAGTAAATATTATAATAAATCAGAGTACCAAGATAATTTACAGTTTAGTACTGTCTTCTCTCTACTTGCTGATTCTGTGGATTTCCTGTTGGGGGGTTATATAGCTGATAATAATAATAATATTTTGGACTTCAGTAGACTATCAGTGAGTTTTTCTGTTTTTCCTTTTTTTACATTTATTTTTTATTTGTATATATTCATGGGGTACAAGTGCAGTTTTGCTACATTAATTTATTACATTGTGGTGAAGTCAGGGCCTTCAGTGCCTACATCACTGAAGCAACAAGTATTGTACCCCGCAAGCGACCTTCCATCATCCACCTTCCTCCCCTTCTCTGCCCCCCCCAGTCTCCATTGTCCATCATTCCACACTCTGCTTCCATGTATATTATTCTATTTTTCTAATCTTGACCTTTCAAATACTAGACTTATACAGCTCTCTATTGGTGCTTCAAACACCTCAATCGCAACTTATTTAAAATTCAGAATTCAACATTTCCCATTCCTATTCTTGCATCCAGATATATTCTTCTCATAATCTCTTCATTAATTGTATCATCACCTACCCAAATAACTCTCCAACCTTGGATTTCTCATTATCTTCTCTTATTAATCTTAAGCTCTTCAGGCCTCTTGATTATGATTAAGTGAAATTTAAAATTCTGAACTTTCCAGCACTCAAATGTTCCCAAACAAAAATTTGCCATTATCCAGGCCTTCAAATAACTCCCACCTTTGTATCTTTGTGCAGCCTCCCACATCTGCCCAAAGCGCAGTGGTTCCCCCTTAGCCTAGGTGTTGGTTTCCTGCAGTTTCCGTTACCTATAGTTAATTGCAGTCTGAAAATATTACATGGAAAATTCCAGAAATAAACAATAAGTTGGATGTATGTCAGAAGACCAATAGTAGCCCAGTGCTACATCACAAATGCTCCTCACTTCATTTCATCACATAGGCATTGTACCATATCATATTATCACAAGAAGGGTGAGTACAGTACAATGTTAGAGAGAGAGAAACCACATTCACATAACTTATATTGTTACAATTGTTCTGTTTTATTATTAGTTATTGTTAATCTCTTACTGTGCCGAATTTATAAATTAAACTTTATCATAAGTATGCATGTATAGGAAAAAATACAGTCTATTTAGAGTTTGATCTTAAAGTGTATCCCCCGCGGTTAAGGGGAGACTACTATGCTTTGTTTCCTCTGTTCTTTCTCATAGTTTTTTGCTCTGATGTCAGGACCTTTTATGTGAACCTTCCCTAATTCTATACCTCAGAGTCATTCATTTTAGGACTTTATACTTATCAGAATCTGTTTTTAACTATAGATGTATCCTAAATCTTTCTTTCCCCATATTCTGGCTTTCTTGAGGTTAGATACCACCTCTTATTCTTACTGTTTCTTCTGCCTTCTAGCATAACTTCTACGTTCTAGGATAGTGTCCTATTCTAGTGCTTATAAAGAATAGGACACAATAAACATTGGAATTCATTGAAATACCACCTGTTTCTCCATGCCTGAGGACTGACATCATTAATGATGTCTAAAACAGTAAGAGACTTGGTCATTTGCAGTTTTCCCTGCATGATTAGGATAAATTTACAAAGCATAAACTTGAGTTTGTCTCATTTTCTTCATTTGTACAATGTGGATCATAATGCACATTCATGCCTTATCTGAAATCCAAAGTCCTCTGAAAACTTTAAGTTTTGTCAAAGTTTGATACCAAAATTTATTTGGTAGAAACACCTCACCTGCATTGGTGTGAGGCTTTTTGCTATCTTTATTATTATATTTCTTTATTTGTCCCACTTAGTGTGTATATTAATGTTTCATTGCAGAAATATTAGATTGATTTTGGGGTGCTGTCCCAGTTTTCACTGGGGTGTTACATAATACATAATAAGGCTAGTGTACAGTCTTAGCATCCTTGCAGTTAGATGATACCATGTGGCTTAGTTCTGGCCAGTAAAATGTAGGTTCCAAAGATGCACAACTGACCCTTGAACAGTGTGGGGATATGGAGCACCAACCCCCACTCTGTGCAATTGAAAATCCATGTGTAATTTTCAACTCTCTCAAAACTTAACTACTACTAATAATGGCCTACTATTGACCAGAAGCCTTAACAATAACACAAACTGTCAATTAACACATTTTGTATGTTATATGTATTATATACTATATTCTTCCAATAAAGTAAGCTAGAGAAAAGAAAATGTTATTAAGAAAATCATAAGGAAGAGAAAATAGATTTACTATTCATTAAGTGGTGGTGGACCATCGTAAGTTCTTTATCCTTGTTGCCTTGACATTAGCAGGCTGAGGAGGAAGAGGAAGGGTTGGTCTTGCTGTCTCAGGGGTGGCAGAGACAGAAGAAAATCCACGTGTAAGTGGACTTGCACAGTTCAAACCCATGTTGTTCAAAGGTCAACTGTTTATCACTTCCAGGCCTGCTGTCTAACTTCTCATCAGTCCTCCATTCTTTAATGCTTCTGCCAATGCCTAATAGAAACAGAAGGTTGAGTGGAGGGGTCTCCAAGACCATAGAAGATAGTAGAACCATTAGATGCCATGGTATCGGTGAGAAATAAACTTCTCTTGTTTTAGCCAGTGATATTTTGGGGTTGTTTGTGACAGAAGTTAGATTGTGCTAATACAACCGCGTGCTGGGTACTTTCCCTTTGCCGCTTCACATCCACTCTACACTTCACCCTACTCTACACCCTGAGAGGCTGGCCTGTGTAGAGAATATCATGGGGCTCCTCTCCTCTCTGACTTTCAGCTGGCCCGTGGGGAGTACAAGCAGGAGATTGGAGGGAAGAGAGAGAGAGTATGTAGTACATACCCCAACCTCTTGGCTCCCATACTGCAGGGTCTCTATGGGCTGGCTGCATCCTTCCTCCATGAAGGATATGGTTTTTCTTGGGCAGCCCTCTCCACACAGCCTTATGTGTCTACTATCTGCTAACTGCTCCTTCTCCCCACTACTTCAGGTGTAGTATCTCACTATTCCTTGTAGTTTCTTTAAACCCTGCCTTCTCCTTTATACGTAATCTCTAACATCCCAATTTGAGTGTGCTTCCTCTTTCCTGCTGGATCCCTAATTGTTGTAGACAGTATGAGCACTGTATCATCTTTCTAACTCTGAGCAGTTCTACATTCAGAAATACATCTTGCCCCCAAGATTTCAAATAAGGGATTGTAGATCTATACCAAGTTCATAGGTTTATTGTGAGTATTAATTGTAATATTTCTATGGCATTTATTAGAGTGCCCACACATGGTAAGCAGGTAGCTTCTATTGGTTTAAGAATCATAACTATGTTGTCAATTGTTAATTTTTATCTGATAAATCTTAATTTTTCATATTTAGAGCTGGAGTTTTCAGACTAGTTATCAATTATAAAAATAGTATCTTTCTTTATATACTTATATTACCTTGAATTGACCTACTATTTTTGAGATGTTTCCAGAACTTTCTGTCTGCCTTCACATATTGATTCTTCCAAAATTCTTTTAAAAAATGATGAAAAGTAATTTAACTTACTAAAATCAACCTGAATGATCATAAATTTAATATATGGCAGTTTATTGAGGATTTCAAGTTAAAGTTTTAATATCTTACTCTAGAAACAATTAGGTCCAGTTTTCCCTTCTGTAACTTTTCTCTTTAGTCTCATGAAAAGAACACTGGATCTTTTCTGGAGTGGGAATTGCACATATACTCTCCTGGCAATGGTAGCGTTTTTTTATTTTTTAGAAAATCCTATTAAGTCTTATACCATGTCTGTGCTCATTGTACCTATGCCTTGTGTCCCTTTTAAATAGAAGTTTTAAAATTTTGAAATGAATTTATGTATGTTTGGTTATTTCTGAAAGCAGTTCAGGTTTTTGGGATTAAAATTTTTATCATACTACTAGTAGGTTTTTACCTATATTTAAAAGTATTATAAAACATTTTAGTACTGTATAGCACTGAAACATGGCTTTTCAGTGTGGACAGTTACTTTTCAAGAAACTATTTGGAAGCTTCCTGAGACAGCTAATATGCAAATATGCAAAAAGACAGCTATTGTTATGGTAGACTTAATTGAGAGTACCTTTAGAATTGTACATACACATGATTCTCTTCTACAATAAAATATCAGCCTCTTCATTTTAGAAATCTAACACAGAAAAAAGAGCACATTTCTCCTTAGTTGTAAAATACATGTTCTGGGGGCAAATGCCCATCTTTGATCAGGTTTGTACTATAAATCTGTTATCTAATTCTGGCTTGTTGTAATTTATACCTATTTTTCATAACCAGTGAAAAAATGATTTAAATTTAAAAAGATGCTCTCCTCCTTTCTGTGTCCTCTCTTGGATAATGGTATTCCCATCTCCCCTGAGATTTTAATACAAGCCTTAGCATCAGTCTTCACTTTTACTCTTACCACATCTGATTCGTCACTACGTCTTGTTGATTCTGTTTCAGAATTTTTTTTATGCTTTATCCTCATACTGAAGACTCGGTAGTCATCAGTCGTCTAAGCTGGTGTTGGCAAACTTTTTCTGTAAAGGACTAGATAGTGTTTTAGGCTTTATAGGTCACATAAGGTTTTTTTTAGGTTTTTTTGTTTTTTTTTTTTTAATTTAACAACCCTTTAAAAATGTAAGAATCATTCTTAGCTTTCAGGCCATACAAAAACAGACCGCAAGCAGCCTTTGGGCAGGATATTGCAAGTGTGCCATAGATTGCTGACCTCTGGTCTAGGCTATTGCAACGATTTCCTGATTGGATTATTTGTCAACAGTATTTTACCCCATCCCCCTCCGTCCCCCACATTACTGCCAGAAAGATCTCTCTGAAATAAAAATATGTCACTTGTAGGTAAAACCTTTTATTTGCTCCTGTTGGCTAAATTTTCTTGCTTAAGGCATTCATATATCACTTTTGGGATTTTTACCATGTCTTCTTGACCATCCATACTGTTATTTACTCAATATTTTTACTGACTTTTTTTCTTAAAGGAAAATTTATATTTTGAGTGGAAAATCAGTATTGATTATCATAATTAGAAAACTGGTAAACAAAAGGTAACAGTAAAAAGCAATAGAGAACTATTAAATGCCTATTTCTTATACCACCCAATCATATATGCATCACACTTCAAAAAACTACTCACTTATAAAATAAACCTTTTATACTTAGCATCACATACAAGTATCTTCATAATCCGTTATACTGCTTACCTTACTTGCACAATTGCTGGGCTCCAAAGCAGAAGATTAAAAGTCATTTTGGTCAGAGGCTATGTGCTGGCCTTGTATTCTGGAAATCTGATGATGCTGCCATCACTGATGTGGTTCCAAGTAAGCCTGTGTGAGCTTTCTTGGGAAAGTATCTTCATGATACACTGCTGAGGGTATCATGAGGGCAGTTGTTGAGAAAACCATAGGAGCTGGCAAAGCCACAAAGACTTCCCAGAAAGCTCAGAATGCCAAATTAATATTCTATGCATTACCTTCACTATAGGGGTAGGAAAAATAGTCTTACGACCATTTGTCTTAATTGGTCATTTAAATGTAATAATAGAAGACTAGTTAGTCATCATAGTGTATAGTAACATCTGTAGAAGGATGCTCCAGACTCCCTACTGTATGCCTCACTGTGTGCTTCAGCCACACTGACCATCTCACCATTGCCTTCTCTGACATGCCCTGACATCCTCCCATGCCACCATGCTCTTGCATAAGCTTACCATCTGCCTCAAATGCCCTTCCTTTAACATAGGACAAACTCCTACTTTGGATTTAAGACCCATCTCAATAACCTGACTCTGACACCTCTAGTCAAGTTTTGTTTTTTTTTTTATAAAAGCTTCACTAAATTTAATTCACATATTATAAAATTCACCCTTTCTAAAGTGTACTATTTAGCATATTCAGCGTTGTACATTGATCACCACTGTTTAATTTTAAACATTTTCATCACCTCAAAAAGAAACCTCATAGCCATTAGCAGTCACTCCTCTTTCTTCCCCCTTGTCTACCAGCCCCTGGCAACCACTAAACTACTTTTCGTCTGTATGAATTTGCACATTCTGGATGTTTCATATAAATGGAATGACACAATATGTGCTCTTTTGTGACTGGCTTTTTTTACTTTGCATAATGTTTTCCGGGTTCATCCATGTTGTAGCATGTATCAGAACTTCATTCCTTTTTATGGCTAAATAATATTTCATTATATGGATATTATACATGTAAGTTTTTGTGTGGACATATATATTCAATTTTTTTAGATGTATGTCTAGGAGTGGAATTGCTGGGTCGTATGGTAACCAGGTCTTTAACCTTTGAGGAACTGCCAAACTATTTTCCAAAGCAGCTGCATCATTTTACATTCCTACCAGCAATGTGTAAAAGTTCTAATTTCTCCATATACCCAGCACTTGGCATTGTCTGTCTTTCTAGACAAATTTTGATTAATCCCTCCTCTACTAAGCCATAGCAAATTCAATTACTCTTTAACAGTGACTACATTAGAATATATAATTTTTCTGTTCACACATTGGACCTTTAGCTCCTAGGTCTTAGATGTCTTTATCTGAATATACAGAGAATCTATCAGAGTATGTAGCATTTCTTAGAACACTTAATAAATGAATCTAGGCCTTAATTATTATATATATGTAACATTCAATGATAGTATTAAAACTAATTACCAGTTTTAATTATAGACACACAACTGTAGCTTGAAGGAAGAAGACTTGATTTAATATTAGTGATTAGAATTGAAGTTCAGAATTGAGCCAAAATATTCCCTGGATGGTTTTGTTTTCTGTGATACTTGGTTTGTAGAAGTAGAGTGGGCTTGGGTGTTAGTGAAACAAGGCTTTGCTTTACTCAACGAAGATGATTTAGTGATTGATAAATGCTGAATAATGTAGTGGTTATGATTTGACATATTACAAAAAATGACAGTAACTATAGTTCATTTATTGCTCTGTAAAAGTTGTTTTTTCAGTCAACCGTAGTTTACTTCTTGTAGTTTAAGTATGTAACCCTTGAAAGGAAATAATTCTGAGATACACTTAAGAAGTTTGATTATATAAAACAATATGGAAAAATTCTAAAACAAGCATCTAAGAATAAATACATCCAAATGAATGTTGTTCTCTTCTGAAGAGTCACTGTTGAAGATGATGTGCTTACTTCAAACCATGTTGCCTTTGAGCACAACATTTTAGGGAATTTTTTGGAAGTACTGTCAAAGTCTGAAGCACATTCTTTTAGAATGTGGTAGGAAAATCTTCATACTTGAATTTTTTTTTATAAATAAGAAAATATCAAATTTAGTAATACTGTTTTTTGTTTAAAATGAGGTTTTTCTTATGTAACTTATAAACTAGCTCTTAGTGGTATTTGAAAGGAAGGGCCCCAAAGATACTTTTAGTAATGACAGTATCATTGGAATAAAAGTATAGTGACCCAACATGACTGCCTTGAAGAAATATACAGAAATTTATGTGTATCGTGTGACATTTATATCTGAATTTAGTCAGCTCATAGTTAGTATATGAAGATGTTTTACTAGTTTCGGGTGACTCCTTGATCATTTAATTAATTGTAAAAGGGTTTTTTTTTTTTTTTTTTTTTTTTTTGAGACAGAGTCTCACTCTCTTGCCTGGGGCGAGTGCCGTGGCATCAGCCTAGCTCACAGCAACCTCAAACTCCTGGGCTCGAGCAATCCTACTGCCTCAGCCTCCCATTAATTGTAATATGTTTTAAAGAGACTTTAGCTTTCACAGTGTGTCTCTAGCTCTTATTTAATGACCCACAGCTTTCATGTAGCATTTAGTCAGGGAAAGAGACTTATAATATTTTATCCAAGTCTATTTTAGATACAGGAAAGATTTCATGTCATCATTATAGAAAAGCCATACTGTGAGGAAATATTAGACCCTATAAATAGATGAAATTATTTTTAGGCGGTTATTTACTTTCTCTGATTATTTGTCATTGTATGGGGAAATACAGCTGAGTATTTAATGTCTAAGTAATAGAATTGGTAAATGGACATGGCTGTATGCCAGTTACTCTTACACTACATAGTATCTCAGATGTGATAGTGGTCGCTGAGGCTTTGGATGGCAAATGAGGGCTTTCCCAGTGGTTATTGTGGTGTATGGCATTGTTGTCTTCCCTTAGTGATGTTTTATTTTTTTCTTTCTCAATGAAAAGCTGTTAGATCTTAGTTTATTTTCTGTTGAGGCAAGCATTTGACAAGCATTTGAATTCCCTCACCCTTCCAGCAGTGTTTAGTTTGTTTGAACTGTGACTATGGGCAACAAAATAACACAAAGCGAAAAACTACATTTGCTGGTATGAGAGTTTCATCAGATCTATTGATCCTTGGCCCTGTGATATCCATGTGAAATATCCAGATATCTAATTTTTTAGTGCTAAATTAATTTTCCCATGGGATAAATAAATAACAAACCTTGTGAGCTAATTATTTGAAGCATAACTGAAGAGGGCAGATACATGGGAAATTATGTACCATTACAGGTTCAGTCTTGTTAATTACACAAGCATCTCATATATAAGGAACAGCAACATTCATTACAATGTTTATGTAACACCTACAAAGTGCTTTAATATACACTATTTAATCCATTCCTTAAAACACCCTTGTGGAATATACATTCTTAACTATATATATATATATATATATATTTTTTTTTTTTACCAGAGGACACAGCCACTCGCCAAAAGTAACAACACAGACCGTAGGTGACAAAATTTTGTCATGCTCTTTCTATTAAACCACAGTATGCTTTAAACTTAGAATTATTTTGATCAGACAAGAACCAACCAGTTTTGTTGTTTGCGTGTGTCTGCGTTTAATTTCTGTGCTTTGATCTCATTAGTGACTTCCAACAAATTCAGAATCTCAGGCCAGGGTTTCCAGACAAGGATAAATGAGTGTATTGAGCATACATCTGACCTGGTTCTTAAATATGTTTAACAGACTTAGGTGTGTTAAACAAAAATGGCATTTCTTAAAAGTTGAGCTTCCTAAAGACCTCACTTTGCACCACAGTTTTCAAAGTGTGAAACAAACTAATCTGCTTAACACATTATTAACACGTTTAGGTGACGTATCTTTCTACTTCCTGGACTGACTTCCATTGAGCAATTTACTATACTGAATTGTTCACATGTATCAGAATTAACCTTTCTGTAGAATTTTCCAAAGGTAACTCCACACTGCCCAGAACTAGTTTCTTATATGACAAGTAGCAGCCTAGCCAAATCCTCCTTCATTCTTCACTTTTCTTTTCTCAGGACTTTGAAACTGTAACTTTGAACTAAATGGAAGAAACTTAGACTTTAGAATAAAACTTGGAGGTTTGACTTGGTTGTCTTAAGTTGGTCATTGTTAGCCCACTAGTCACATCTTTAATCTGTGTTAATTCATTCTTACATTTATAAATTCAGATAAAGATGGTCAAAAAAAAAAAACTTATAGGAGCATTCTGAAATCAAAATGATGAGTAGGGTTTGCCAGGTCAAGAAGAGGGAGAGAAGTGTAGCAAAGAAAAACTTTAAGATGATATTGCAAAGGGAAGCTAAGACCTGGTCACACAGTAAGCCGTATTAAGAATTTAGAGCTTATTCTGAGATATGCAGAATTGTTGAAGGGTCTGTTAGTTGTTGTCCTTTTTTTTTGTTTTGTTTTGTTTTTTTTGAAGAGGGAAAAGGGCTTGTTTGGTTAGATTTGTTGAGGGAACACTCCTGCCATTGACCATGTAGAGCTAAAGCTAATACAATGTATACATGCTCCAAGAATTTCGGTTGTGATTCTCTATCTATGATCATTACCTTCATGATACTCTCTAGTTTTCTTGATCATAGTTCATCTTGCATCTTCTCATTTCTCATTTTCTTAATCAACTTAGATGCCTTGGACAGGCATTTCAATAATTCTTTTCTTAGATCTCTTGTATTTTTCAAGAGAAAGTTAGGTAATAAAACATGCTTGGTATACAGTGTTAGCATTTTGGTATATTTCTTTTCATTGTTGTTTTTATACATAGTTCTATAGGATATGCTTATATCCTATAATTTTTGCTTATCTTTCTAATATTTGCATTTCTACATTTCAAAAAAAAATTTTTTTTTTTTTGAGACAGAGTCTTGCTCTGTTGCCCGGGCTAGTGTGCCGTGGCGTCACCCTAGCCCACAGCAACCTCAGACTCCTGGGCTCGAGGGATCCTTCTGCCTCAGCCTCCCAAGTAGCTGGGACTACAGGCATGCGCCACCATGCCCGGCTAATTTTGTGTGTGTGTGTGTGTGTGTGTGTGTGTGTGTGTGTATTTTTTTTTTTTTCAGTTGTCCAGATCATTCCTTTCTATTTTTTAGTAGAGACGGGGTCTCGCTCTTGCTCAGGCTGGTCTCGAACTCCTGACCTTGAGCAATCCACCCACCTCAGCCTCCCAGAGTGTTAGGATTACAGGCGTGAGCCACCACACCCGGCCCATTTCAAAATTTTTAAAAAATTCTTCATAAATATTTTTATTGGCCACATAATATTCTGGTCAGTGGGTCATCATTTACTTACTCAATTTCCTAAAGGTGTGTGTTTAGCATTGTTTTCATTTTTCTTGCTGTTAGAAAGAATACTATGATTTACCTAGAATTTACTGGGTTAAAGGTTAAAATATTTTAGGTTTTTTATTTTAATGCCAAATTGTGTCCAAAAGAGTTATGCCAGTATGTGAATGTGGCCATTTCATTATGCCTTGCCCACCATTGGTTTTTATTACTTTTTTAAAAAATCGCTTGCTGTCTTAATAATGAGAAATGGTATCACATTTTTATTGCATTTCTCAACTATGTGGTTGGCCATATTCCCATATATTTATTAATCACCATGCTTCATAGCTTGTAAATGTTCTGTTTGTATCCTTTGCCCATTTATTTGCTGGGAATCTTAGTATTTTTTCTTATTTTGTGAGCTCTTGATTAACAATATCGTTTATGATGTTCTATTTGAATATTTTTATCAGGCTTGTTTTAGCATAAAGAAATTGGAGGTTTAGTAAAGACAAATGTATTGATGGTTTCTTTGTTATTTTTTTTTTTCCTTTTTCTAATTAAAAACAAATAGCCTTCCACCTGGAGATTTATGAATATTTTTAAATTCTTCTGCTGGTTTTACGACTTCCTCCTTAATGTTATCTTTTTAGATTCACTATGTTGGTGTATCATATGAAGTGGGTGTTAAATTGGATTGTTTTCCAAACTTCCCAGCATTGTTTATCAAATCTTTCCCCGTCCCCTCTGATTTCTGATTTTTCCTTCTAAAGTTAACAATGATTAAGAACTTACTATGTGCTAGGCACTGTTCTAAACATTATATATATTATCTCATTTTCTTCTCTTAACAACCCTGTTAGGAAAAGGAGGCACAGAGAGCTAATTTGCTGAAGTTACACAGCTAATAAGTAAAGCTTAGTCATATATTGAGTTATTATGTATACTGTGCTCTAATTGTGCTATCATATCTATATTGTGGTTGTCTTCTTTTCTGTTTTTATGCCACTACCATTCTATCTTAATTAGTATAGCTGCTATACATTTCCTTCTCAGGAAAGGCTAAGATAACTCTACTATTTCTTCCTTTTTCTCTTCTTGCTTGTTTGTTTTTCCAAATGAACTTCAGTATTTTATGCCATGTTCCAAAAAGTTTCTTATTAGAATGTTTGTCAGAATTGGCTTAATACATAAATTATGCTGGAAATAATTGCAACTTTACAATATGCTTTCAAAGTGTGTCTCTCGTACTTACCCTTGGGTATGTTCCAGGTGCTAAATAAATATTTGTTGAGTGAAAGAGTAAATGAATGGAGAGACCTTAGTTTATTATCTCCATCAAGCCTTGTCTTTTTTTTTTTTTTTTTTTTTTTTTTTGAGACAGAGTCTCGCTCTGTAGCCCAGACTGGAGTGCTTTGGCATGATCATAGCTCACTGTAACCTCAAACTCCCAGGCCTCAAGCTATCCCTTCTGTCTCAGCCTCCCAAGTAGCTAGGACTACAGGTGCGTGCCACCACACCTGACTAATTTTTTTATTTTTTGTAGAGATAGGGTCTCACTGTGTTGCCCAGTCTGTTCTCAAACTCCTGGCCTCAGGTGATCCTCCCACCTCAGCCTCCCAAAGCATTGTGATGACAAGTTTGAGCCACTGTGCCTGACCTCCGTCAAGTCTTAGTTTATACCTCTCATTAATGTTTTTCAGTTTTTCCTCATTTGATCCTGCATATTTCATATGTGTGTTATTTCTTGGCATTGTGTATTTTTTCCATAATTTTCTAATTATTTGTTGCCGGCACATGAGGAAACCACTAATGTTCCATATTTGTTTTGTTGTTAGTTATTTAAAGTTATATTTCTGAAGGTGTCCCTGAGGAATCCTTTGGATAGATATTTAGTTTCTTATTTTGTTATTTCTGGGATTCTTTTCTGTAATTTCCCAAATGTTAAAAATAGTGGACACCCTTGTTTTGGCTGTGATTTTAATGGAAATATAAGTTCCTTTTTTTTTTTTTTTTTTTTGAGACAGTCTCGCTCTGTCGCCCCAAGTAGAGTGCAGTGGTGTCAACCTAGCTCCCTAGTAGCTGGGACTACAGGCATGACACCTGGCTAATTTTTCTATTTTTGGTAGAGACAGGGTCTTGCTCTTGCTCAGGCTGGTTGAACTCCTGAGTTCAAGCAATCCTCCCACCTCGGCCTCCCAGAGTGCTAAGATTATAGACACGAGCCACCTGTGCCTGGCCTATATAAGTTACTTTTCACCAACATGATGTTGGGTTGTAGTTTGCAATGCATGATATCATTCTTTATCTAGTTCTTAAAATATATCTTATAAGGAACAATTTTATAAAGGATTTTAGGTTGACTCTTGTCTGATATTTTTGGTGTCAGTTAAAGGATTTGCTATTGCTTCATAGCATTGTTATGGAAGATTATCAAATAGCACATATTTGGAATCTTTTAGATTAGCCATAGAAGGTACCTTATTCTGTTGTGATAAGTAAATGTTTCTCTGACTTTCTTCTGGGTCCCTATTTCACTAATATCTAAACCTGAATTCTAGAGGGTGGAAGAGTGGAGACTGAAACAAACACATCCTTGCATTCCCTTACTCTTAGGGTATAGAGCTTGAGTGTTTCTGTGTGTGGGAATATCCCACAGCATTGGGCTTGGACATACAGATATAATAATAATCCTCACAACAATAGCAGCAACATTACTGCATTTAGGAATGTGAGTGGGCCAAGACACTGTGAAGGCTTTATGTGAATTATGTTTATTCCTCAGAAAAAACCACTTCATATTCTGGTAGCCCATTTTATAGATGAGGAAACTGTGACTTAGAGTAGTACAATGACTTGTCTAGGGTTGCACAGCTGAGAAGTGACAGAGACAAGTTACTTATAAAATAGAACCAAGCCTTAGGGATGGCTGGGTAGATAGAGATAGATATAGATATAGATATGTGTGTATATATAGGTATAGACACACACATATATTAAATATTTGAGTTTGAGAAGTAGACGCTGAGGACTAATGCATTTTGACATGTTTATAGATCCCTGTAATACAGTAGTACTTGTCTTAATGGCAAATAATAAGCCTTCTTCCATTAATAATGATAAGAATACAATTTCCTTAGAAGGAAGTACTATCTAATTATAGTTGTCCCTCAGTATATGCAGGGGATTGGTTCTAGAACCCCTATGTATACCAAAGTTCATAGCATACTCAAATCCCACAGTTGGCCTTGTGGTTTCACAACCCACAAATACTGTATCTTCATTCCATGTTTGGCTGAAAAGAAATCTTTTCATAAGTAAGTTTGTAAGTAGATTCATACAGTTCAAACCCATGTTGTTCAAGGGTTAACTGTACTTTAAAGCTAGATAGTATTTCTTTCTAAGGATTTACAGTCTGATTATTTGACATATATTACTTTTAAATTTGCCAAGTTTTTTCCTTTGCATTCTGCAGGCATGTCTGTAGGATTAACATAATCCATAGGTGCTCCTAATACTGTAGTCCATAATTCCAGTCTCTTGCCACTTTTCCCCATAGGAATTCTAAGCACTGAATTCTTGGCACCCTTAGAGTGAAAGACAGTTAACCCTAAGAAACCTGCTTTCTCTGGAACTCAGTATATATGTTTTTTTAAACAAGACACAGCATGTGGTAGAGTAGGGATTATCTAGGCAGTTCACCTCTATCATGGATGGTGAGAGTATTAGATCAGTGTTTGGAAGGGAGTAGGAACAGTGTGCCTATTTAGAGAGGTAATGCATTTTAAAATCATTTAGGAGACTTTTTCAAATAACCCTGTTTATTCATGGTGTGAGAGTCCCCGACATAGTGAGCCATTCAGGTTTGCCAAGGGGTAAAATGTTCAAGAGCCACTGTACTAGACAGCATAAGACAGGAATTGTGTTATTGAAGCATAATATAATAGTGATTTTTCCATAAGCCTGGGCCTTAAAAAGAAAAAAAGAGCATATTAGAATATTGATACTTCTCTCTCTCTCTCTCTCACTCAGTAGAAATGTGCCTAAACTAGAATCCTTGAAATTACATTCTTCCTTATTTCTCACAAATTAAATGCCTCAGTTGTGTCTCACCCATCTCAATTATGCAGTCTTTTATTTTAATCTGTCTTTGTTTCAGGGTCTCTTTTGCTGACTCTTGGCTGTTGTGTTTGTCACTGATTTATAAGGTGGCTTACTTTTATATTTGTGGTTAGAGTCCCAGTGCAGTTTGATTTGGAGTGTCAAGATCTGTCCCATGTTTAACGCTAGTCCTCAGTCTGCTTTATTGGGTTCATCACTTGGTCGTAGCACCAAATGAATCCCGTCCCTTTTATTCTTTCACCTTTCCTCCCACCATGCTCCCATACTGCCCAAGTTTGTTAGACCCTATGATTTTAGCCTTAAAGTAATCTTATTTTTAATATATGTAAGTCAGATTCTAATTTTCTCATGTATAAAAGGTAATTTCCTTCTCCATGTGGTAGAATTTTAATTTTGCAAATATTTAAATTTTCCATTAATGTTCTGTTAAATATGCACTAAAAATGCTTCTTTATCTGACTTTAAAACTGTTCATTATATTGTTTTTAATACTTTTCTTAAATGCAAAAACAAAGCTGTTAAAGTTTCCTTATTAAAATGCTAAGCTTAATGTCTTCTAGCTTTTTGAAGAGCTTTTGTTCATTATATAATCTGTAAAGTAGCCAAGAGTTCCTCAGAAGCAGGACATCATTTAGATTTAAAACAATTATGGCTTTTGTATAAAATAATAATGTGGCATAAGCATTCATGGGATGGCAGCCATGACTTTACTTTAGTGGCAAAAATCCTTGGATACCACCAACATTTTATTCTCCTTAAAGACTTTACCAAGGTACCCTAGAACAAAAATGGTTAGGTCATTTTGATTCTGTTAGATAGAGAAAGTTGGTATGACTGGAAAGCCAAATGACGCAGTTATGAGCATAGACCTTTTATTTTTTTCCCATGTTTGACAGTGTAAACATACATAAAATACATATTAAAGTTTAGATGCTTTATATTTTGTGCAATAAATTGAAGCCTTAAAAAGAAAACATTTCATTAAAAAAAAGAAACTCATTAGTTTTACTTAATTAAGACAGTAAAATAGCAGCAAGTACCAAGACATTGTGCACTTCTTTTATTTAATACAAGTTACTTCATTTACATCAGTCAGAAATGTAAGACTGGCTTTCTTGAATACTTAATATAGCTTGAATCACTGGTTAGATAGGGGTGTATTTTCCCAACTGTACATCGGGGAGGAGTGCTTTCATTAGTTTCAGAAAATACAGACCCTCAGACAGCCAGTATGACCACAACATTGAGCATTAAGAGAAATGAAGCATTGACTTTCCAAGCACTTGCCACAGAAGGTAAGCGAGTCTTTACATTTGTGGTTGTCTCTTCCCTCCGTAAGTTAAGGGTTGTGCTTTGCTGAGGCATTTCAGAGAAATTATTTGGCATGCCACTAGTGATACTTAGGGTCATGGGTGTTGGGGATGATTTTGTTGAGCTAGTGAGGCTTGTGTTTGTAACCATTCCATCTTGGAGATGAATAGTTAGAGTTGCAGCTGCTGCTTCATGTGTTTTGATGGTTTCTGTGGATGTATCTTCTGGATAGGGCACAAAAGCCTTATCAGTGCTAGTAAAGGTGGTGTCTTTGCTTAGAGTGGCACCAAACGTTGTTTCCCTTGTTCGATATTGTTTGGGTATTTTGGTCACTTTGGGTTGAGTTACCATGCTCAGAGAATTAATAGTGTCCACTGTCTGCATCCCACTTACAGTGAATACGCTTGAGGTAAATCCAGAAGGTGTGGGATATATTGTATGTTCCTTTAAAGATGAAATTTGGTTAGAACAGGGAGTCCCTACCACATGGGCTTTTGTTTCCATCATCCACTTCAATAAGTAGGTAATGTTTTGTTTGTGGTCACATGACCACCTGTTATTGTAAAGAGTTATCTCTTGCAACTGAAAGAGTTGATCAAAAGATTGATCTGGAATGAATGTGAACTTATTGTTGTGCAGGTAAAGATGTGTGAGATTTGTGAGGTTTATTAATGTTCCTGGAAGGATTTGTGTCAAGGAATTATGAGACAGGTCTACAGTAAGTAGTTTGGAGGGCATGTTGGTTGGAACCGTCCAAAGTTTGTTACTACTGAGGTTGAGAACCTCGAGACTTCTTAGTGTATTTTTAATGAGGACAACCTTTTCCAGCATATTCTTAGAAACATCCAGATATTTAAGGTTCCATTGATAAGCAGTATCAGATTTGTCAAGAAGTTTAATGTTGTTGTTAGCAGCAGACATGTTCCAGAGAGACCGAGGTAACTGAGCAGGCAAGCTTTCAAGCCTGTTGTTTGAAATATCCAGGGTCCTCAGATTGGTATATTGGGTTAACTGGTTATGCAGATCAGTAAAGTGGTTATAAGACAGGTTTAAGTGTATAATATTCTCTTGCAGTCCAGATGGTAATGTAGTCAAGTTTTTGCCTGAACAGTCCACATGCCTGTGCCTCTCTGTACATATACATTGGAGAGGACAAATGCACCAAATACCAGGTGTGAGAAACAGAAGGATGAACAGGCAGGGAGACATTTTCAATGTCTGATATTCCATCAAAGCCTGAAAACAAACAGATACACCCTTCTTTTAATATGCAAATACAATTTAGGCATCTGCATGGGTCAGTTAGCATTAGGCAAAATTTTCAATAAACCTCGTTGTTGTTGAGTCCTTTTATAATTGTTCCAGTGATTAAACTAACAAAGCTCCCCTTCATTTATAGTCCAAATGCTTAATCCTTCAATTGGGGCTATGTGGTAGAGAGAGACTCTCTCTCTCCCTACTCTCTTCTGCATTTTCTCTTTTATTCTGCCCCCCACTCCTTTTTTTTTTTCCACCATATTCTTTCTTAAGCATCTTCCCAGAGCCTTAATATGATAAAATGTCATTCTCTGCAAATAAAGAGTTATAGTCTTAAGCTATTACTATTTTTGATAATATGCTTCCTTACTCAGATAGGAAAAAATGGCTGTCATGTCTTTTTTTTTTTTAATCTCTGCAGTAATATAATAGTCAATGTGTGTGTGTAGGGTAAAATTTTATTTAGATATTAAAGCAATTCTTTGAAATTTCATCTTTGTCTTTTTAGGATAAATACATCCTTGTAAAACATTTTAAGGCACTTGAAAAATCCAGACAAACACCATACCTTTTAAACCTCACGTTTTATAAAATTATTTTTTGCTATGTATTTCATTGCCAGTTCTAAAGAAAAACAATGTGTTATTTACAAAGTGAATGACTATTTAAAAGAAATCCCTCAACTGACACTGCAGCAAATTTCTGGTGCATGCACTTGCAATTGAATATGTATTCAATCCTAACGTTGACTTTTTCTTAAAAAAAAAAAAAAAAAGGAAAAAAATTCTGAAGTCGGTCTTTTACTGATTTAAATAGCAGCTTACCATAGTGTCGTCTTCAACATCAGCATCTCATTTTCTCCGGGAAACTTAAAGCTTAAAGGTCGTCTTGTTCTGGAGAGTCGGAACCGTTTCTGGCTGTGGGCTGTGCTTGCCTGCTCAGCTGCATTGTGTTGCTGTGAGCTGAGGCTCTGCAACCACCTGATCAGTACCACATAGGAGGACTGCAGAGCTGTCATTGGTGCTGACTCAAATTTATGGCAAGAGGTGCACACACAACAAAATGGACAAATTTTTTTTTTTTTAAATTTACGGCGTTAAGCGTACCTGTATATCTCAGATTTGCTATGGGATGGACATGCACACAGAGCTGGCCCTTACTTCTTTCTATGTATTTGTCTGAGCTTGGGTTCCACATTTTAACATTTGCCTCATCAATAATTTGTGATTCTTTTTAATGCCTCTACTCTTCATTCTTTTTACATGTTGAAAAATGTTGAAAATGAATTTGTCCTTTCTCATGGGTGGTTTTCTATTTCAACTATTTTTAACTCCTGCTTTTTTATGTTCTTTTCTAAAATGATACAATCGTCCTGTCACTTTTTAAAATATAATACAATATGTTTGATTTTGATGTCCTCCCCCAACATGGAGCTTATTATGTTTAATTAGCTTTTCAAATTTATTAACCACTTAATGTTTCATCTTCCTATTTAGGAGGAACAGAAGTACTTAAATATGATTATTTTCTCTTTATCTTTCTTATACAAAGATCATTTGACCAAGGCTACTCACAAGTTAGGCTACATTTTAAAGCGAGCATCTTATACTTTTATTTACAGTCCTTATGGTAAAATAAACATGTTTTATTTTATATATTTGGGATTAAAGTGTTTTTTTCCTTATGAATCTTACTTGAGCTGGTAAGTGCATATGAGTGTTGTTTTTTTCAGAGTCATTTTTGTTGCTATATAAATGACCATTTATTTGATTTCATGTTTTAAAAATGATAGTATCAATTTTCAGTGATTTCTTCAGAGTATTTCACATTCCATCTTTATGAGAAAGCAGCTTATTTTAATAGTTTTAAAATTACATGAAATAATATAAAAGGGAAAACTTTAGTGATGAGATTTTAAAATGAAATCAGATTTATAATAGTTTCCATTCCACTCTTCAGTGGACTGATTATTTAAATAATCTGTTAAAACTCAAATCTAATTTTCAGAATGGCCAGTTTACCTTAAAAAAGAAAGCAAGTAAGAGCCAGATGTAGTGACACATGCCTGTGGTCCCAGCTACTTGGGAGGCTGAGGCGGGAGGATTTCTTGAGCCCAGAAGTTTGAGGCTATGGTGAATAGCATCTGCCTGGGCAACTCTGTCTCTTAAATAAAAAAAATATGAACAAAGCAAGTAAAGTTACGGCATTTTCATTATCAAAATGTCACCATTTAATAATCAGCAATTATTAGCATTACATGTAAGGTAAAGTTATGGCATTTTCATTATCAAAATGTCACCATTTAATAATCAGCAATTATTAGCGTATTACATGTAAGGTAAAGTTACGGCATTTTCATTATCAAAATGTCACCATTTAATAATCAGCAATTATTAGCATATTACATGTAAGGTAAAGTTACAGCATTTTCATTATCAAAATGTCACCATTTAATTATCTGCAGTTATTAGCGTATTACATGTAAGGTAAATCCCTTTATGCCATGTTACTGAATCTTTTGTTTTTCTCTAAAATTACACTTACCATTATTTGGATTATACACTAAATAGAATTTATTATATTAAAATTTGAAGTTTGTTTTCAAAGTATAGAAGTATACAAAGTATAGAAGTCACCTTTTGTATAAAGCTAGTGTTCCTCGAAAAGTATCTACATTTTAAAAGTCTGCAACATTAGAAATTTATTGATTAGTTGCTTTATTGCCACTTTACTTTGAGGGTTCAGTTGGACTCTTAATAAGATTCTTTCTATGGATTTCAGAAACCAGTCATTAATCATAGTGCTTAAAAGTAATGTGTTAAAAATATTGTACTCAGCAATATTGTTGTGGAAATAGAGAATGGTTGCATTGACATTTAGAGTTGTATTTCAGCTTGTGTATACACTGTTACACTTCAAGAGATGTGACTGAGGGTCAATTTACTGAACACTTAAATCTCTCCTTTTAATTTTAGAAAGCCTTCTTACATCAGTGTGGAAGTAGAGTTATTAATTTTCATTATACTTACCAGTACTTTTTGTTGGAAAGAAAGGACATGTTATTTCAATAACTGATAGATTCCAACGAGCTTGGGTTTAGGCTGTATCAAGTTTAGATTCTGCTGCATATTATAGAAAATTCTAATACAATAGTAGTGGCAGTGTTTCTCATTTCAGGTTTGGGGACATACTAAGTTACTTCACATTATTCAGACATTATTGTAAAATTCTCAAAAAGAAAAAGGGGAGCGAGGTGTGGTGGTGCATGTGCTTGTAGTCCCAGCTATTTAGGAGGCTGAGGCAGGAGGATTGCTTGAGCCCAGGAGTTCGAGGCTGCAGTGAGCTATGATTGTGCCACTGCACTCCAGCCTGGGCAATAGAGCAAAACTCTGTATCTAAAACAAAAAAGAGAGAGAGAGAGAGAGAGAAAGGGGGATCATTTCAATATATTTGAATTGTAACAATCTATTCTTAGCTTACGCTTTTAGAAATTCTAATGACATGAAATAATAGTATTTTACTGTTACCCAAGAAAAGAATAATTTTTTAGAGACTTAAGTGTTTGTTACAACTTATTCAGATTAGCTCTTTAAGCAACTTTTATATTCTAGGTTAAACAGTAAATTAATTTATATATTCTTTTGTGTCCTAGGATATATATATTACCCCCAACATTATAAAAAGCATAACAAACCACCTTCCAGGGAATGGCTATCCCATGTTAATCAATAGTTCCAGTTCGCCCTTATTTCTTAAATTTGCTGTGCTTGTTTGAGAGTCAAATATTGTCTATTTTTGTTAATATAGTTGGCTATTTACACTGAATTTCCTGCCGAATACAACCAAGAGCACTCAGTGAAGTATTTTAAAAGAATGGAAGAACTGATAAAATAGAAATTATCAGGTCAGAATCCAAGTGGATCAGTCCCTTCAGCCCCTCCGTGCACCGCCCCCCCCCCCAGCTATGCCATTGGCTTATTGCCATAACTCAGTCAGTTGTTCTCTAGAATCTCCCTCATTCTGGGTTTTTCCTCTTTGCTTCCATTGGAAGATTTAATTTGTTCTTCTATCCTCCATATTTCCTACAAATGATTCCTGATACCATTAACATAACTGGTTATTTGCATCATTCCACAATAGTTTCAAAATAATACCAGTATTGCTATAATTAGATTACACACTACTGAATAAAGTTTAAAATTTCTTTGCAGTTCTGTTTGTTCTTAGCATATATTTCACTAAGGGTCTATAGTGAACTCTGTGTTCTGATGCAATGTGAAATAATGCCTTTCTCTGTATTTTTATGTCACCAACTTGACATAAAGTTAGGTCCATCTGTTGCAGTTTTCAGTTTTTCAGGATCACTTAAGTCACAATTATATTCAGAATAATCTTGCTTCTCTGTCTTCTCCATCCTATTTCCTTCTTTCTATTGATGACAATTTTTATTAGCTTTTGGTTGTAGCTTAACAGTATTTCTTTTTGAAAACATACAAAATATGTATTTCTGTGTATATATTATTTGTTTTATACCCCCTTCTTACAAGGCTTTGTACTCTATATACTATTGAACAACTTGTTCCTTTTTTTCTTAATATGTCTTAAGGACCACTCCACATCAGTATGTAAGTGTCTGTCTTATTCATTTTGTGATGTGTAGTACTCCATTTAGGAATCTGTCATGGTTTATTCAACCAATCCCCTATTGGCGTGCATCTGGGTTGTTTCTGGACTTTGGTTCTCACAAATGATGCCACGGAGAATACCTTTATAGCTAAATAATTTCATAGTTTTGCAAAAGATTCCTAGAAGTAGGATTGCTGGGTAAAATGGTAAATGCATCTGGAATTTTTCCAGATATTAATTCTTCTTCATCAACTATACTGTTTTGCAGTCCCACCAGTCGTGTATCAGGATGCCTAGTTCTATATAGCCTTACCGTAGGCCTTGTTGAATTTTTATATTTATGTCAGTTTGATAGGTAAGTAGCATCTCGCTGTAATTTTAAATGCATCTCTCTAATTATGAGGATGATCGAAGATTATGAATGAAGGATTATGAAGAAGTTGTGTATTTTTACATATGTTTTTAAGGACTGTTTAAAATTTTTCTTCTGTGACTATTTTGTATATGTTTTGCATATTTTTTTATTGTGCTGCGGGTTTTCACCTGCCTATATTTAGGAGCTCTTTTAAATTTTAGAGATATTAGCACTTGTCTTGATTTGAGTTGCAATTATTTTCCAGTTTGCCATTTGTCTTCTTATTAGGGTGGGGGGGTGTGTGTGTGTGTGGGTATGTGTGTGGGTGTATGTTTGACATTTAAGAGTTTCACATAATTTGATTTTTTTTTTTTTTTAACCACCATCCCCTCTGGCCCCCCACCTTTTTTCTCTTTATTACTTCTGGATTTTGAGTCTCAGCTAGGAGGGCTTTTTCTACTTCCAGATTATAAAGGAATTCACCCATACTTTCTTCTATTACTCGTATAATTTCATGGTCTATATTTAGATCCCTGGTCTACTTGGTGTTTATTTTAATATAGTATGAAGTATGGATCCAATTTTATCTTTTTCCAAATATCCATCCAGTTGTCTCAGTACTTGTTCCCACTGATTTGATATTCGAGTTTATTCCTGGACTTTCTGTTCTGTTCTTTTGGTCTGTTTGTTTAATCATATACTAGTACCACTGTGTTTTAATTATTGATGCTCAAATAGTTTGCTACTTTACTTTTTGATCAGAATTAGGCAATAGCAACAATTACAGGTCATCCTCATCTAATTCATTATGTCCCACTACCAACACTAAATAGAATACTTGTATGACGTATGTATGTTTTGATGCATGGAGTAAGTGCTCTTTGGTCCTTTGTTAGTGAAAAGAGTCTTAGACCAGGAGTCAAAAGGTAAACTCAGGTTGTAGTACCACTTCTAAGCAAGTCACTTGCTTTCCCTAGTCCTGTTTTCTCAGCAGTTAACAAACAAAAGGAGTTGAACCAAGTGCTCTTCAAGGTTGTTTCTGACTCTGGTTAATGCTAATCTGGTAGGAGGACCACTGGTATGTGGTATGAAGTTCAGTCTGCCTTTTATTCCCCTGTGCCTTGTTCTTTTGCTGTATTCATGAAATAAACTTTCTCTTCTGGATCCTGTTTCTTTAATCTTTTCTCTAGGTTTTTCTTTGTTCCAGCATTTTCTTCTCCCCTGTATTTCTTTTATTAGCTTGCATTTCATCCTGCTGATTAAGCAAGGGTTGCCACTGACCTCAGTGGGGAAAATTGTATGCAGAAATGTGAATTATTTTTCCCCCAGCAGAGAATTTCTTTAAAAAAAAAAAAAAAAAAGAAAGATAACATAAAAACCTAGCTGCTGCCAGTGGACTGTCCTCCTATCGTACAACAAACAGAAGGAGAAAAGCTGCCTATAGTGTTTAAAGAAATCAGAAAACAGTATGACCAGGTCCTCAGCTCCTGTTTTATCTAGGAGAGTTGGTATTTCTTTCTTTTTCCCTATATTTCCTTATATTTCTGCCAGGAAATAAGGTAGTAAAAGGGGCAAAAATGTAGAAGGAGCCCATTAGGTAACAGTCTTAAGTGTTTTTGAGTTATGATGATTTAAGGCATGTCAAATACTTGAGCAAGTATAAAAATATTATACTTTATCCTAACTAAAATGCTTAAAATTCAAAAGAATAATAGGAAATTCTCAAACTCCAAATTGCTGCTGGGTAAATCAGCCTTGAAAGTGCTAAGTTTGAAAAACACATGAAAGGAAACCTTTTAATTTTAATGGGGAAGACAGAAGAGAACCAATGTAATATGACAATAAATATCATGCTTATTCAGGAAAAGCAAAAAGCTCAAGGAAGTGTGCAGATAAAAAGCTTTAATGGTCAGTAAGGGATGGCATAAAAGATTTAAGGGGAAACATTATATAATATAAAAAATTTTAATCTCCTAAAGCTTACAAATTTTTGTTAAGGATGGAGCTTTGTTGGTTTCTGCAACACGAGTGGTACAAATAAATATACTATATTCTGTTCTGAAACTTCCAAAACTATGAGAGGGTCTCCAAGACTAAGCTATCAGTGAGGCTACTACATTTCATTCTAAGTGACTGTTTACGCCTAGAGCTTGGGTGGGGCTGATGAGGAAGAATATGTGCTTGTTGAGCCAAAGGAGCACTTCTGCAGACACTGACTGGCATCTCCACAAGCATAGGCCAATGACCAGCTTTACCTCGACTTTGACAAAGGTTCATCCCTACTCTAATAACTCAGGTTTATTTATCAATTGTCAGGTAATGGATAAAGATGAAATTCTGCATAAGAAAGGTGGTTAGGCCTGGGCGGGGGGCGGTGGCTCATGCCTGTAATCCTAGCACTGTGGGAGGGTAAGGCGGGAGGATCCTTTGAGCTCAGGAGTTCGAAACCAGCCTGAGCAAGAGTGAGACCCCGTCTTTACTAAAAAAAAGAAAAATTAGCCGGGCGCCATGCCACACACCTGTAGTCCCATCTACTCGGGAGGCTGAGGCAGGAGGATCGCTTGAGCACAGGAGTTTGAGGTTGCTGTGAGCTAGGCTGACGCCACCACACTCTAGCCCAGATGAGTGAGACTCTGTCTCCAAAAAAAACAAAAAAAAAGAAAGGTGGTTTATGAGTTTAGATGGTTAGTATAAGAAAGTATAAGTTTAGTGAAAAGTTGAGAATCATCTTTCTTTCCTAGAAAAATCATCCAAATTCAGAATGGAAAAATAGTTTCTATTTTTTTCCTTATGAGATTCAATTTTGTTTGGGTGCTTGTAAAGCAGAGACTTTTTTTTTTTTTTTTTTTTTTTTTTGAGACAGAGTCTCACTCTTTTGCCCAAGCTAGAGTGCGGTGGCGTCAGAGTAGCTCACAGCAACCTCAAACTCCTGGGCTCAAGCAATCCTTCTGCCTCAGCCTCCCGAGTAGCTGGGACTACAGGCATGCGCCACCATGCCCAGCTAATTTTTTCTATATATTTTTAGTTGTCCGATTAATTTCTTTCTATTTTTAGTAGAGACGGGGTCTCGCTCTTGCTCAGGCTGGTTTCGAACTCCTGAGCTCAAACGATCTGCCCTCCTCGGCCTCCCAGAGTGCTAGGATTACAGGCTTGAGCCACTGTGCCCGGCCAAACAGAGACTTTTTAAGGAGACTAGTTTTAAAATTTGTGCTTCCCCGATATTATAGGAAAATGTTTACATGTTATGGTGTGTGCTCTTATTTTTTTCAGGGTAAATGTCCCCAGTGCCCCAGTTTGACATTTTAATATGTTTGTTTTACTATTTCCAGTAAGACCAAAAAGGAAAATTTCTCTCTTCTCAAACATGCATTTTATCTGTCATCTCCACAAATTTGGAATATGTATTTAATACTTGAGGTATTAATTTAAAACTTGGAATATGTATTTAATCTCTTATTTCTCTCCACCCCAAACTTTGAAATGGAAAAATAAGTTTATTCAAAATAAGTTCATGCACAGCTTTTTAGGAAAAAATATTTATTGAGTAATACAAGTATAATGTAGATTGCTTGTTTCAGAATGGTTAAGTTATTGACATGTATACCATCCACGTATGTAAAATGTACTATATTTTAAAGACAGGTACTGTAACTGGTAAATAGATCACTGTTAAATAATTTTTTTTAAAAAAAAAGTTCCACCTATGCACGTGGGCTTTGAGCAGATTTCACATAGTTCCTGAATAAAAATCAAAATTGACTACCAGTTGCCATTTTACATATCTCATTATATAAAGAAAAACAAAAGACGGAGTCATTTAAGGATGGAAGATCAGCTTAAAAGCACTTTGTAAAATTTATAACAGTTCTGCAGGTGGAGGTGGCAGGGATTCATTAAGATCTTGATCAGAGTCAGGAGGAATAGAGAACTCCTGACTCTGAATCTCAATGTTGAATTCTTCCTGATTTTTCATAAAATCCACTGGCGGCTGGAGCAAGTTAAGTGAGTCAGGGGAAGGTGGAAATGATGGTTTGATCTCAGATTTATGGTCTTCACAGGCTTGATTGAGGCAGTCCAGAGATGGAGGGAAATTGGTAGAATCATTTGGAAGAGGAGATACAGTTGTCATTGTGGGTTTGTCAGATTGGTTATTCTCTTGTCCTTCCAAATCAAGAAGGGGAGGTGGTGGAGGCAGATCTGTATCATCTGAAGAAGAAACAGCTGTGCCAATTGTTGATCCGCCCACACTATCCTCTGATGTACCATTTACTTGATCTTTTATTTCCTCTGTTTTGGGGTTGTTGGAATCTTCAATGTTTTCACTTGATTCAAACAACTTAATTTCCAAGTCATCTCCTAAAAGTGTGCTTTTGCTGGGTTTCCAGGTTGTAAGTGAAACAATTGATGTACGTTTTGCTGATACTTCATTTTCTCTAATGTTATCCATACATATGTCAGGGATTTCTCCATCAGCAAATGGAGACCTACCTGCCCAATTTTGGTCATTTAAAACTGGTTTTCTCAAGCATTTCCATAGTACAATCATGAGTATAGCCACCAACATAGAAGTCAGAATTACACCAATTAATATGGCAGCTGTTGAATTAGAATTGGTTTTATGTGAGGTTTCTTTATTACTGATAGTTTCTGAGATGAATCCTGGTGTACCCCTAGGTGAATTTTTGATAATTGGTGTTGGTTCTGTGGATGGATTATGAACAGTTGGTGGTACTGGTTTTCTAGAAGGGGTGTGGACAGATAATGATGGTTGTTGAGTGAAAGTATAGACAAATGATGTTGGTGATTTTCTGGTAGAAGTATGGGCAGATGGTGGTGTTTGTCTGGCAGAGGTGAACACAGCTAGTGCTGTTTGCTGGAAGGAGATATTGACCGTTGGTATTGGTGATTTGGTGATGTTATAGGCAAGTGGTTGTCCAGCAGAAGTGTGTGCAGCTGGTTTCCCAGAAGAGGCATGGACAGCTGGTGTTGGTTGTCCACCAACAACTTTGGCAGATGATGTTGGCTGTCCAGAAGAAATGTTGTTGAGTTGTGTTGATTGACTTGAAGGATTCCTTGTGGTGTTTTGAGAATTAGCCGAGACATATGCTGATGATCTAAATAAGGTAGGCTGTGGCTGTATCTCTGTTGTAATTGCCTCTGTCTTTGAGAAAAATGTGGTATCCAGGTGTCCACAAAACAAAATTAAGATGAAATACTTGGGCTCCATTTCAGAATGTTTCCTCCTTACCAGAGGTTGTATAATGAAAGAAAGAAAGAAAGACAATTAGGTATCATTTGGTAACTAGTTATAGTTGACTTTTCATTATAATACCTGGCATAAAGTAGGTAGGTACTCGATTAGTATTTATTATTCCTAATTTAGACTTGACACACTGTAGGCTAGTGTAAACATCTCTTGAATATACTATAACCCATCATACAGCATTTGGACCTCATAGACCAGTGTTCTCGCTTAATTTTTTGATAAGATCCATACTTCCCCTGCTGCTCCTCTAGCTTCATTACATTATAGGCCTTCCTCTCACAGTCATACTTCTCACAGTGCATGGGCTCTATATGCTGGATCCATGTGTTCTCTACATTTTTTTACCCTTTACTGCTAGAAATGTATTGATTCTGTTGCCTTGAAGAATACCAGTGACCATCTATTACCTAATTCAGTTGTCTTTTCTTTCTTCTTTTTTCCCCTTCTCTTGACCACATTTGACACTACCGACTCGTCCTTCACTAGCATTCAAGTAGCTGTTTGTAATCAGTCTTCCTACATGTTACTCTCACTAGCTCTTTTTCTCCTGCCTACTTAATATGGATACTTGATACTCAGTCCTTACCCCTGTCTACTTTGTTCCTGAATCTGTAAGATTTCACTTCTCACCTTTTGCCACAACTCCCAAACCTGTACATCTAGCTTAAATCTCTCCTTCGTTCTGATTCTATTTGTACAACTTCTTGGTGGATGTTTCCATGTGTATATACCACTGTCAGCAAATTCAACATATTTACAGTGGAATTCATCTTTACTTCACAACTGACTCTTCTCTCAACTTCTCTGTTAATGGTACCACTAAGTTTCTTACGCACAGAATCTGTTATATTAGTAATCTTTCCAGCATTCTCAATGTCTAGCACCATGTCCTTATGTTAGGATCTCATATTTTTAAAGGACTCATTTCTACTCAAAGTCCTAAGCTCAAAATCCTAGCACGATCTCTGAATCTGGTCGAGTCAATCCTATTCAGATGGTCCTGCTGCTGCTTTCATTCATTTATTGGTAAATACCATCTTTGTTCGAGGCTCTGTTCTAGGTTTAGGAGATTAAAAAGAGAGAGAGAGAAAGATGCCACCTTCAGGTGTTTCAGGTTCTAGTGGTAGAAATAACCAGGTAAAAAATTATTACTATTTGATGTTTTCTCATAAAGGTATGCAGGAAATGCACAGAAGAACTAACCTAGCTTGAGAAGTTTTCAAGGAAATTTTCTCAGAGAAATAAAACTTGAACTGAATCTTAAAATGTCTAATAATTAATTAAGCAATAAATATTCTAGCTAGGGGGAATAATATATGGACACAGGATAAGAAGGCACATGTGTAAGTTTGGCATGTAGGGTTTTTTGTGGTAGATGCTAACACTTGAAAAGTTAAGTTCCAGTTCTGCTTCTACCACCTAACTACCTATCTAACCATGAGAACTAGTCACTGATCTCTACTGTTCTCAATTGCCTTATCTCTAAAGTGAGGAGTTATACTAAGATAATTTTCAGCTTTGAACGTAATATACAGTTAGAGAAAGGAGAATCTCAGCATGTTAGATCTTGGTGTATATGATTAGAAACTGTAGTTCTTCTATGAATCATAGGCCAATCTAAGACAGATTTGATGTTTTTTTGCAAAGTGTAATAAAAGGTTTTGCAAATAAATAGACTTTTTAGCATATTTGAGTAGTTTTCATTGCTTGTTACTTGGTACACAGTGAAGATAAATAACCCTGTTTTAGAAGAAGAAGAGGTGATTTTTTTCCTTTACTTTCTCTTCCTTTTTATTTTCTTTCTTTGCTTCAAGCCAAAACTTTTAGTTCACCTTCAAACTGTCCTGCACACTGCTGATAAATTAATCTTAAAAACATGCATGATCAAGTTACTACTCCCTTGTAAACTGAGTTTTCTTCCTTTTGTCTTGAGTTAACCAGTCCAGACTCACATCTCATGACTGAAACTTCTTACCCAGCCACATACACCCTTTCCCCACCTTACATGCTTTCTAAACACATGCTTTTTCCCCCTCCCCTAAACAGACACTTTTAATCATGCTGCTTTTCACCATCCTCAGCTGTGTTCTTTTTCTCCAAACCTGGCCTCTCCTGCTTCCGACTGTGGGTCTGAACCTGTTCTCATCTTGCAGACCTCAGTTTAAATTCCCCTTCTTAAATCAAATTCTCTGTGACTGACCACAGCCCAGAGAAATCAGCCATTCACAGAATCCCCCTAGTTCTTACTGTCATTGTGGTTCCTTTATGTACCTCACTCACACTTCTGTTCTCTTAAATAAGTGTTTATGTTTTATTACTTTACTTTTCACATTTTCTTATTATTCCCACCCCCTTGAACAACATTATAAAGAACCTTGAAGAAGGCAAAAAGAAAAGAAGAAAGAAAAATACTTATCTGGAACATTACTATGTGTTGTCCTATCCCAGGTGTTTTTACATATTTTATTTCATTTAACCTTTAAATGAATTTATGAGGAAGGTGAGGGGATTCTTTAGTTACAGATAAGGAGACAACTTCAAATGAGTTAAGCAATTTGCCCAATGTTATATCACTATCAGTTACAGACTGGGAATTTTTTACCTAGGACCATCTGATTCCACAGCATATGCTATTTCTACTACCCTATACTGCCTAATGTTTTTATATTTTGATTCCTCTGCAGCATAATCTTACATATCAGTAGTTCGGTAAACATTTAATTTGTATTGGGCTTCTTCATTTCCATTTCACTTTTTATTAATACTTCTACCAGAGTATGAGCAAAGAAGTCAATAAATTCTTTTTATCCACTTTCGCAAAAGATTTTAAGGAAAAAAATTAGAAACTCTTGGCATAAATATGGGTGTTCGAATCATCTCTAGATGGTTGTCATTCATGCAGTTCCTACCTGATATTCTTATAGATTGCCAAAAAGAAGGCTTTGTTAGAAAATGGTATTCTTCAAAGTTTCATTTTAAAAATATTTTTTAAAAAATGCTATCTATCTAAGCATCAGAAAATATAGGTCATGAATTGTCTTAAGCCAAAAATGTTTCCTCTTTTGTGACTTAGCTTAAAATAAAGAAACCATACAGTTCCCCTTTCCAGTTAGCTGAAAATGGCATTAGAGAAGGAAAGAGCCCAAACAGGAACACAATTATAAACCCAGTTTCGTTTGTAAGATCAATTTTGATAGGTTCATAGCCTCTTATGTCAATAGGAAGTATGTAGAACCTTCAGTGTGTGAAATTTTCACTTGTCATGTAAGGATTACAGCAATATTAAAGCCAAATTCCATTTTTGACCTATCCTACCACTTTCTGCCACTCTTAAGTTAGGTTTTTACCCTCTTAGGATCTGCTGCATAAGAATGCTAGAATCCATGTTAGACTCCTACTACAGTAATTTGGCATAGCCCAGAAAAGGAGGAGAAAGAGTCAAAAGAAGAATAAATAGGAGATATAATAGTGGAAAAACTGACTTTTTTCCAGAGGTAGTGAGACCAGTGTTATTACCAGTTTGGAAAGTTATTTAACATACATATGTTTTAACACATTAACTGTCATGTAAGTTGTATTTAACTCACACTAGTTTTGAGCCTGGGTCCTTGCGAAGCATATATAACTCACATGTCTCTTTACTTTATTCACCATAGTTATGGACACAGAAAACAATAAAAAATAACAAATTTTTCATTAAATTAGAAAGGATTGTTTTGTTTTCAAAGTTTTTATTCTGTTTTCATAATAAAACACCATGGCCCCAAGGAAAAGAATTTTTTTTCTAGTGTGGCAGTCTGTGTGTTAATATATAAGTGGTGTGTATCTGAAGTACCAACATTGTTTCTGCAGGGAAGGAATAATGTGGTGCAGGGGAATAAAAAGGAGGAGAAAATTTAGAATAAGATGAAATGAAAAGGCAATGCAAAGAAAAGTACAAAATAGCACAAAGAAAAAACTAAAACAAAAATTATAGGAAGCAGCAAATAAGTGAAAAAGAGGAAGGTCAATTGACTAGAGAAGGTATTGAAGAAAAGTTAAACAGCTGAAAAAAGTGGTTATGCAACTGACAAGAAATTAAGTTATAAGATTAAAGTGGGTAAAATGAGGAAGTTGGGGGAAAAGATTGAAGTAGATGAAAAAAGCAGCCACAAAATGCTGCCCCCTGTACTAGCTTGTGTTTGTGGGTGCAGAGAAACAGCAAAGAGGAGCTGTCTTTTCAAGATGAAGGGCCAGCATAAACCATCCTTTCCAACTCAACTCATCTTTCATTTCAGACTCTCCTACCTGCTGTGTCATTAAGACATTCTTTTCTCGCTCTCTCTCACTCTCGCTCTCTCTCTCGCTCTCGCTTTCTCTATTTCCTCGCACTACCCAGAAGTATATCTGGTAATTACTACAAAGAACCTGTGACCATTCTGTATAAGAGTTTTCTAGAAATCCCTTAGTCTGCTGCTCAGGCAAATCCCAAATTTGTCAGCCTTCATATGGCAGTATTTTATTTTAGGCTGATGGATGATGCATTGAGGTTTAAATGTGTGAATTCTGGTCCTTTGCTTTTACAGATTATTTTAAATTTTTAAAAGGAAGAAGAAAAACATGAACTATTTTAACTAAGCATGTTAAAGCAGTTGCAGTAAAGCAGGAGTCCCCATGTATTAGACATGTTTTTATAAATATGCATAAGTACATAAAGGGTCCGGCATTTAAAAATGTTGCTGTTGGGTATGTTAAGAAATATGTCATTGTCATTTAAAGGGAATCAAAAAGATCTGGAGAGCATACCTAGACAAGGCAAGTATAGATAGCAGTTTCAAAATAATTATCTGTGTTCCAGTTACTTTGATATAATAAAAGTAAGTTATAATGCAAATATAATAGATTAAAACTTTCCAGTAGTAGTATCTCCAGCTAATGAAGTTTCGAAACCATAAAAGGAAGAAAACAGCATTCTATATCTTGAGGAAGAACAGAAAGGGAAATTGACCTTAAAGTATAACAAAGTATTTGATGACCATTTATTTACTACTATTTACTGAGCACCCACCAAATCCTAGGCACTGTCCTATTTCAGTGAGCTATGTGCTGGTATTTTCATCTTACAGATAAGGAAACCCATACACAGAGAATTTGGGTAACTTGGCAAGTGTCACAGCTCTTCTAAGTAGCAGCACTAACACAGAAACCATACCCATCTTCTACCAGAGCCCTTTCCTTCTGTTACATGTCATTATATATACTACACTGTCTTTCATAATAACAATTATGCAATAAAAATGCTTTACGAAGGAAGATGTGAGCTCTCTGGGAACAATATGTAAATCACTTTTGGAGATAGTCTTATATAAAGGGTAGAAAAAGAAATACCAGAAAACCCATTTTAATCTTTTAAGAGTTACAATTCTGTGAAAACAGTTATAGGAGTTTTGAATGGTTGGCCTATAAACTGTCATATTTAGTAAGTTTACTAAAATATTTGTGGTGATTTTTAAAGACTGGACATTGAGAGGCATCAGATTTATGTTTAGCAAATTCAGACTTACTCAGAATTAATCATTCCTTCTAATTAGAATTATGTAGGAATTAGTTGAAAAACACAGGCACTATTAAACTTTATGTTTGAGCTAATCCTTTAAAAATATATATGGGATTCTGTGATGACAAAGACACCAATGTCAAAGATTCCTGGGAAATTTTTGAATTAAATTATTTAATGAAATATGAGTGAAAATAATATAACTTTGTCCTTTAATATGCATAATTAAACTAAATATTAGAAGCAGAAAAATATGTAAACAAGTCTTGGGTAAAAAAGAGATAAAAATCCTTATTTTCTGTCTTCTGTAATACTTAAAAGAAATCCAAAATGGACTGTTGTAAGAGAAAGTCGTAAGTATTTATGAAGTGTTGAAAAAGGAAGTCACCCACTATAAACTTATTTTTCCTTGAAATTATAGGTCTATGTAAAATTCTCTTTGCAGTTTTTATCTAGAGAATAAATTTACTTTGTAATTACCTAGTTTACTCATGTTGTAAGCATGTTTTATGCTTATTATCAATTTTCTGTTGTTCTGTGGATTTTTTTTCCTGTATCTTATGCTGTCTACTAAAGGCTCAGATAGTAATATGTGACCATAAATTCATAGGTGATATGAATGTGTCTATACATTTTTATCTTCGTAAGTTTTTAAAATGAGAAGTATTTTCATGTCATCATTATTACTTCAATATAAAATTCTATGTAAAAACTAAGGCATATATAATGATAATTGAGTACCCCATATAATTTACTTCTTTCTAAATTAAATGAAGGTAACTGTTCTTACTATGGAAACTAAAGAAGATTTAAAAAATAAAAATAATTTCAATCTATGGATTGTATTATATACAAGAAAATTTTACAGAAAGCAAATTAGAATTTAACAGTATATTGGAGGGTATAAATTCAGTCGTAGTGCATGGAATCTAGTTTTATTTCTAACCCTTAGCTTTATCTGCCATGGCTATAGTTTATTTCTTTTAATTACAAAATGAAGGTTAACAAATAGTACAGTTGAATAAACTTGAAAGGCCTTATACAAACCTAGATGGTAATCTTTTTCTAAGGAAAGCTCAACACTGTGTTTTTAAATTCTATGCAAAAAAACCCACAAAAACATGTTATAGACACCTTTAGACAATCAGAGTTGAATTTAAGTTTAAAACACTAACGACATTTTAGTTTTTTAAACAAATTGTATATAAAGCAAGATGAAACCAAATTGCCTGTGTGAAATTTTCTTACCTCAGCTGCTAACTTCTTTTGCAGAATGCTAAATTCTTCTAACTGGACATTTTGGTGATTTAGCTAAGAAACCAAAAGGGGTGGTTCAATTCAGATTAAAAATGGTCCTGGTAGCAAACTGAAATAATTTCTGTAAAAGAGGAAGTTTATCAATAGCTGGTTCCGGAAGTGCAATAAGCCACAAGATGACTGAGAACTGTACTACTTTAACAGAACTTACATTGAAAAGCAATTTGGAGCTATATGATTTGAGTGCTTTTAATTAATGTTTGTAAATAAACATTTGAGATTCTCATAATATGATTATATAATTAAAATATTTAGCATGGATCCCTGAAGAGGAAATTATGTGTTCTAAGGAAAAGCTGCCAGTTAGGTTATTACCTGTAGTGAGATTTCTTTTCATAAGCAGTGAGTGATATGTTCTGTTTGCTTGTATGACCTTAGCCAAGTTGCTGTACTTCTGAGTCACCATTTCTTTCCTAAAGGAATGTTTCCCTTGTTGGGTTATTGCGAGGATTAAATAAGATAATATAACATAACATGTATAAATGTCTCTTACGAAGTAGACAACCAGTAAACGTTAATGTTATTTCCTCATATATAATATAGGCAAAACCCAGGTAAAATTATAATTAAATTATTTTGGCCAAATACTTTACTAAATCTTTAAGTTCAAGCTCACAACTATTTATTTGATTATCCACAAAGTAGGTACTTCTCAGTGGAAAGTAAAATAAATTGGGAATCATTTTTAAAATAAAAAATTAACTAAGGAAAGTATATTGAAAAGAGTGTATGTCCAGGCTGGGCATGGTGGGTCCACGCCTATAATCCTAGCACTCTGGGAGGCCAAGGCCCAAGCATCATTGGAGCTTAGGAGTTCGAGGGCAGCCTGAACAGGAGCAAGACCCCATCTCTACTTAAAATAGAAAAAATTAGCAAGGCGTGGTGACATGTGCCTGTAGTCCCAGCTACTCAGGAGGCTGAGGCAGGAGAGTCGCTTGAGCCCCAGGAGTTTGAGGTTGCAGGGAACTATGATGATGCCATGGCACTCTAGCCGGGGCAACAGAGTGAGACTCTGTCTCAAAAAAAAAAAAGAGAGAGTATGAGTCCATCTAAATAAAAATCTTTTTGAGCAAGTCACCTTTTATCTCCTCCTTTTATCACCTTTCCTCTCCTGAAAAACAGATCATAATTCCTAATTTATAAGTTTATTATGAAGTTAAATAAATATAAAGTGCCTTGCTTAGTGCATATTAGATACTGTTAACCCATGTGCTGTTTGTCCCTAGTCACTACAGCAGAACACAGGTTATTATGATCCGGTTCTTTCAAGGCACTTATAACTTGGTACAAAAAGAGTAGTTTTTTGAATTTTTTAAGGGGTCTTACTATAAAGCAGAATATAATCAAAATGCTATAAAGCTTTTGATTCACTATTTTTAAATCCCTGGATAAAGCTGAGATTTTCTACTCAGGGATAGAAATTAAGGTGGTTTTGTTCAAAAATGACTTAAGTTTTGAAGTTAAAATTATCTTACCTACCGTCTTTAAATACCTGTGTTTGTATTAGCCAAAATAGTGGTAGAAGTTCTCTGGTGAGAAAATGTTGTTGAATATGAAAGTAGTTTCCTAGTAAATTTATTTTATTTTTACAAAGATACTAATTTCTTTTAAATGCCTCTGGGGTAAGTATTTTTTTATGACACTTGATTCAAGGAGTGCTTTGTATTATCACTATGTGTTTTGGTGCACAATCTCAAATTTTTAATTTTTGCACAGAATGGGAGCTCTGTACAGTTCCATTGCTAATCTGGGCCATTTTACCCCTAAAAAAATAGTCTGGTCTCACCGTGATTGTCATGAGTATTCTCATGCTTTTCTTTTTTACTTTGTTGGCATTTAGCTTCATCTGGAATAATATGGTTTTGATTTATTGTCTAGGGAATGGACTTTTTTTTTTTTTTTACAAATTGGTAATAAATTGATGCTTTATCTTTTTCCCCTCTCATTTTAAGATATAACCTAGATGTTTGGAGCCATGAAACTTGTAAGAAGTAAATTTGATGACCAAGAGTGGTATTGCCTAGGGAGTTATGTAAAATTACCAATGCCTGGAGCTCACCCCATTCCCACTGAATCAGAAGGAGAATATGAGAATTAGGCATTGGTGTTTTTTTTTAAAACTCTTCAGGTGATTCTGATATCCAGCCAGGGTGAGAATCACTAGCCTGGAAGGGAGAGTAAGATTGTAGTCATACTTGGAAAAAAGGTGTATTAAATCTTTTCTTAAATGACTAGCATATTCCCAAAATAAATGCTCAGTAAAGGATAACATTTTTTTTAAAATGTGGCCTAGTCTTTAATTAGCATACCCTGTGTCAGTTTCAGTAGATATTTTGAAAGTCTCTCAAACCAAATTTTATAATATTTAATTGAAGATAGAGGTCTTGTCTTAAATGTAAGTCATTATTTTACTTGAAGCCAATTTCTTAAAGGTTAAAGAATTATCTGAAGTATCCTGTTTTCCCAACTTGAACAAACACACACAGACTTTTCCTTTGCTCATGTTACATTGGATAGAAAAAAATAAAATTGATCATTTATTAGGCTACTTGGCATCCTTAAAGTCCAAAAATTAATCCTTTGAGTATTTGTTATTAATGCTCCAATAACCAGTATTTTTAGAAAAGATGAATGTTACTCTTAAACAGTAAAACATACTTTGCATTTACACTTAGCCACTTGGTGTGGCTATGAATCTCATCAGATTTAGGTGTGCTCTATTTCTTATTGGTCTTTACAATGTGTTCTCTAAGATAATAAAGTGAATGCAAATATACATAGTCATAGTTTTATTCTAATGAGTTTAAATTTATTATGCAAAATTAAAAGTTTTATTATTTATGGTAGAAAAACACTTTCTCATGTGTGCCATATGTAAAGATGAAAGCATCTGGACTAAAATTAGCTGTTTTATAGATGAACTGGTGTGGATTCTGCCACATCCAGCAAAGAAGTTACCATTAAATTATACAGTTCAACTCTATGCATTAGGAATTTGACTGTCTATTAAATGTTGAAGTATATGTTGGCTGTAAGGACACACTAAAATTCTTCAAAGTTTAATTATATTCAGACAAAGATCATCTAACTACTGTTGCTGAATAGGAAATATTTATTTAATTGTCCCTTTCTCTCTATTTGTGTCCTCAACTTATCTTTACAACTTTCCTCAAATGCTTGGTGATTTTATTATTTGCTTTTTAAATCATTCAGTGTCAAAAGGACATAGTTTAAGTAATTAAATAAGCAGGCATACTTCTCCCGTTCTTGTCTGCTTGATTTAAATTAAATTGCAAGGCCTACCACGACAAATTTTAGATCATCAGCCCAACACTTTGGTATTAAATACCAAACTGACTTCATTTTTACTCCATAACCTTTCTCAATGCTACTTTGCATTTTTCTCCGGTAAACCATCTGTTAGTTAGTGAGTTTTTCAGTTCCTTCATCTTCTCTTTCCCTTGTAGCTGTGAGCACTCCAGTAGATTGCATCATTAGGTTGGGTCCTGTGAGCTGTTTTGCTCTTTTCCAAGTGTCTGATTCAGCAGACCATAGACCACTGCTTGCCAGAAAATCTCCATTGCTTCTAGGCTGACGCTTGCCTACTGTTTTCGATCGTCTGAGAGATGAGACTTTGTTTGCCAGAACCACAGTTGATAGAAATAGAAGGGTACAGATAAGAAAAAGCACTGCAATTATAATTAAGCAAATTAGCATAGCCGTGTTGTTGTTGTTTTCCTCACAGACATCCTTTTTGAAAATTTCACTGTGACTTTTGCTTGTATTTTTAATGCTCTGTACTGTGGGAGAACTCTTCTTGACAACAGAAGGTATATAAAGCTCCCGTTCAGATTCTGAAGTTAAGATGTGGGATGTTGCCATTTCAGGCATGTTTGTAGAATTACCTTTGTAATCTACTGCAGGAGTTACAGGGTTGGTGTTAATGTTTTCATTTTGGTTTCTGCCCATCTTGTCTTGAATAACTGAATCCCAGGCAGTAGTAGTATTAGCCCACAGCTGGGTATAGTTTGCTTTTGTTCCAGAGGACAAAGAAAAAACTGTTGTCATCAGAAAGGCGAGATGCAGGTAATGTCCTCTGTGTTCCATGTCCATGACTATGCTGGTTATCTATTGGGATAGGAATATAATTTGTTAATTTGTGAAATAATAATGGTTCCTAGTTTTGGTAATTGTAGTTACAAGATATTTGAAATGTTACAAGCTCACACCTAACATTAGTTACCCTGTTTGAATTCCTTCTCAGATGAATTTTTTTCTATTACTCTTAGGCTATATACAAAGAAGAATTTTAATTTCTATTATACTTTTAGGTGCCAGAAGTTAGCATTACAAATAACTACTAATCATTTTAAACCGAATAACATGACTTTGTATAGTTTTCTCCCTCTTAAGCATGCTAGACTTCTGCTTTGAGTCAGATACTTCTGCTTTTACTCTTTTGATTTCTCCTTTAAAAAAATAAAAAAGGATCGTTCTTGCGGAAACTCCCCACCCTCTAATCTGTCACCAATCTTAATAGTAAAGGAGGAATATGGTCTTGAGCATTTTGCTTCATGTATGAAAAGAAAATGCAAATTTTTTTTGGTAGAGAAAAGGAAGGAAAGTTGGGTATTAGCCAAAAAAAGTGAACTTCAGATAGGAATTAAAGATATTCTTTTTTCTTATTAGGTATTTATCTTGAAGCTTAGAATAAAGCTGGTACTTAGAAATATATTCCCAGTATTTATGAAAGCAATTTTATGGTGGTAGTTCTCTCTTTTCACCTCTGTTCCCACTCTATTTCCCCTGACTTACTGTGACTTTCTGAAAGCAAAGGCGTGCCAGGTTTGTCAACCTAAAAATCTGGCAAAACAAAGAAAAAGCAGCAGATTTCTTCTGAATAATCTCAGAAGTTCAACAAAAGTTATTGGCTTTTTTCAGCATCTTTTATACCTAGTATTTTTTTCTGATTTACCGTAATTCTAAAAAAAGAAATTGTACTGCAAAATAGAAAGAAATAGAGCATCAGGATCTTGGAGATTTAGAATGAGGTGACAGATCATAGACGTCTCAACATATAATTGAAAAGTTGAATTTCAGTTTTGGCTCTGAGCTTCCTGGAAGCCAGTACGAAAAGGGGATAAGTTCTGTTCTAAATTCTCATTATCCTACCATGTGATCAAAGGTTTAAATAGAACTGGCATATCTTAGAATTCAGCAGTTCCAGGTACTGCTAACATAGCAGGGAAGATTTATAATCATTATTAAGGTATCTTATAATAATATGCCAGTTTGTCCTGAGCTACTTTTGAAAGAGTATTTTGTTGTTAACATTTATTTGAAGGAAATAAAAGCAAAACTAGGTTGTTCTCTTGACATTTATTAAATGAAATTGCCTGGTTAAGAACCCCATGTATTTTATACAGAGTCTCCTCAAACTTAAATGTGCATGAGAGTTCTTTTTGGTGTTTTGGTTTTTTTTAACGCAGATTCTGATTTATCAGGTCTAGGTGGGTCGTAAGAGTCTATATTTCTAAACTCACTACCAAGCAACACAGATGCCACTGCCAGTCATGCGTTTGAGCATCAGGGTTTTTTATAAGAAATGATTATTAGTCATCAGGTAACTTTTGTATACCATTGAAATATAGAAATTAAGAATAACATGATATGTTGAGTTATACAAACAAAAGTAGGATATAATCAAATGTTCTAAGGTTAAGGTTCCTTTTTGGACTTGACCGTTAGTAGACAGTTAAGGATACAGTGTACTGGCTTTGTATAAAAGTGTTCAGCTTTAAATTTTAAGTTGAATGACATAAATCTTTGGAAACTTTAAGATTCTTTCACAAAAAGAAATATACTTGAAATTGGGTTAACAAATAATTTTCATTCTTTTATATTAGGCTGGACTTCTACATTAGATACTAAAATGATTTAAAGTGGGTTATTCTTGTCACATTAGTTCACTGACAATGTAGTATACATCATAGTATTCGTGCACATTTTAACAGTGCTCACCACGGGACAGAGAATAGGCCCGCTGTTGATTGTCTTCAGCCAGATGTACTGCCGTGGCCAAATAAACAAGCTGCTGACAAAAATGAGACTTTCTCTTATCCTCACAAATGCCTGAGAATTGGGGACTGTTTCTACATCTCTAATTTATGCCATGGAAGCCAGGTTATGTTATCAAAAGTTTTCTTTATCTCTGGTTGTTTTCAATAAAAGTTATAATGCCCAAGCATTAGTAGTGAGAAATTTATTTTTTTAACCTTTTTTTTTTTTTTTTTTTTTGAGACAGAGTCTCACTCTCTTGCCTGGGGCGAGTGCCGTGGCGTCAGCCTAGCTCACAGCAACCTCAAACTCCTGGGCTCGAGCAATCCTACTGTCTCAGCCTCCCGAGTAGCTGGGACAACAGGCATGTGCCACCATGCCCGGCTAATTTTTTTTTTTTCTCTATATATTTTTTAGCTGTCCAATTAATTTTCTTTCTATTTTTGGTAGAGACGGGGTCTCGCTCTTGCTCAGGCCGGTTAACCTTTTTTTTAATAGCAAAACTTCCCAATTCACTTGTGGAGTCCAAACACAGATCCTTCCTAATCCTAATTTAAGACTCCATGTTGATGGTAAATCTTTTCCATTTCTAACTTAAATTTTACATAATAGAACAGAAAAAAAAACAGTATACATTTTCAATCACATGATTCTACTTTGTTAGTGAGCTTCTTAGACACTCTTTGAAAGCACTTCCTCAATGCTACTCTGTGCAATGTTAGAAGTGAAAAGGCATAAGAAAAGCCATATATATGACCTACCTTATAAAATGCCTGGTCAAAATCTGATTATAATGTGATTTTAATAACCCACTTCTTTTCTTCTTTTCCTATTTAAGGCAGAACAGACTTGGAGAATATGAACCTTAAAGTAAATCTGCAGTAAAAAAGGATATGTGCAGCTAGTTTTCCACTTTTAAAACCAAACCACAGATGACACATTTCCTTTCTGCTGCAGCTAAAGCACATGTCACAGGGAAAAGAAAAAAAAACCCTCTAACTTGTCTAGTTAGCACTGGCATGACAGGAGGCTTTGTAGAACAAATCCCCGCCTCCAGAGCAGGGAGGGTTCTTCGCTTCATTCCCTTTGACCTTATACTCATTCTGTGTGCCTGCTGCAAGCTTTTGAATGATATGGTATTATTATTATTCAAAAGAGGTTTTAAAATGGCATCTTCCCTGAAGCATAAAAATCTTCTCTAAAAATTTTATTTGTATGCTACGGACTGATTTGAAAATGTGAGTTTGGAGTCCTCGGGGTCAGATAATAGAAATAGTGATAACATAACTGACATTTTAAATTGTGGAATTGCAACAGTGATTTGAGAAAATATCTAGTAAACTTAGATTATGTGGGACAGAAAATGCTTTTGTGTGGTCTGCTGTGTACACATACATACTACCCTCGAATGTCCTGTCATCACCTCAAATTCAGCATGTCTAAAATGGACTTTATTTTTCCTTTTATAGTGGCTGCCCCTCATGATCTCCCTGTTCCTGGTTTCTGTTCATAATGCAACATTTTTTGTAATCTCAGAGGCTTGTTGTACAGCAAATCCTTTTAATTCTTTCAGTCCTGATCTGACTTTGGATCATGTTGGTTCTTCCTTCCTATTTTGGAATGTTTTCTTTTTTCCCATTTTTACTGTCACAGTAGTATTTTTAGATCTTTATTAGGTTATACTTAGACTACCACAGTAACCTTTTTCTAGGCCTGGTTCTTTCGTATATTGTGTATATATCATTTTCTTTGATCATATCACCCCTTCCTTTAAAGGAAAAAAAAAGTTGAATAATTCCCTAATAGCTATAGCTGTGATTCACAAATGTTTGTGCACATAAAGATCATATGAGAAAGTTATTTAAAAACAGTAAAAATTTCCAGGCCCCATTACGTAGATTCATATTTAGTAGGTCTGGACTGGGACCAGGAAACCGTTTTAGTCAAGCACCACAATTGATTCTAATGCCAGTAGTCCACAGAACACATTCTGAGAAATACTGCGCCCCTAGAAGACAACCCACACCCCTTGGTTGAATAGTTATGGCTGTTATGTATTTAATTTGGCTATTATGTATTTTCCCAGCTTTATCTCTCAAAATTTATTCCAGCTAAACTAGCTGTTTCCTCAGTACATCTCGTTACCACTTTACCTCTTTCCATGAGGCCTGCCCAGTCTCTCCTCTTGTTAAGTTCTAGATTCCTCCTACCTCGTTCAGCCACTGTATCTTCTACGTAGCTTTCACTGGCTGCCCAGTTCCTGTCGCTCTCTCCCTCTTTTGAACTTAATAACAGTGTTTTTCTCTGCAGTTCCTTTAATAAGTGATTACATACTACCTCATATCTTTTATGTTAAATATTTCTCTTTTGTTTTAAAATCATTTAACTTGTCATATTTTTATCTTTAAAGATTTTTATATAATATAAATTTATATAATTATACATACTGATGAGGTACATGGGATATTTTGATACATACATACAATGCATAATGATCAAATCAGTGTAATTGGGATATCCATCACCCCAAATATTTATCTTTTTTTGTGTGTGCTGGGAACATTTTGTATCTTCTCTTCTAGCTATTTTGAAATATACAATAAATTATTTTTAACTCTAGTCACCTACTGTGAACACTACAACTTATTCCTTCTATCTAACTGTATTTTTGTACCCGTTAGCCCGCCTCTGGGGTGAAGATATTTTGCTTCCTCTACTTAGTAGTACTATCACCAGAGTCATCAAATACAGAAAATATTGGACCTAAGATAATGTAGGTTGTTTTGACTTGAAATTCTAGTACCATTTCTTCAGGGATTTTCATGGTCCTCACCATGGCTACTCACATTCATTAGCATTCTTTTGGTTTTAAGCAACATATGACCTATATGGCTTAATCAAAAAATGATATTTATTGGCTTATACAACTGAATAATCCAGGGATAAATTTGACCCCAGCAGAGGCTTTACTTTAGCACTTAAATTATATGGCCAGGGCCCCAGTTTCTCTTTTCATTTCTCAGCTCCTCTTCAGTTTCTAGGCAGGCTTTTCTTTCATATCCCAAGATGTGAGCTAGCAACTCCCAGAGATTTGTAGTCCCTATTTTATAAACCCTGAAAAGTCAAGTCTCAAATCCCAACAGTTTTAGCAGAAGTCCCTGAATTGAGCCTCTTTGTCCCTAGTTGTCTTGATTTGAGTCATGTGTTCCTTGTTGAATCAGTCTCTGGTCAAGATGGGCTAAATGGATTGGCTAAAGCCATTCCACTTCACTCCAGAGCTCCAGGAGGGTCATTCTCACCTAAACTGTTCACGTGGGAAGTTTGGTGGGCCAGGAAGTAACCGACAAATACCCACTGTCTTCTTCCTTTCTTGACTGAGGGGCAAACTTTTGATTGTTGCTGTTTCTCAAATTTTTTGAATTAGAGATTTGTCTCTTCTCTTTTACTTTAGCCTTATTTCTCAGTGTCTGAAAAACAACTGATTTAAAAAATGAATCCAGCCCTTGAATAATTGTTTTATATTATTCTCTCTAGAAAGCTAATCAGAAAATAAAGAGATAAAATAGATTAATGGCATCTGTATATTTATTCAGAACTCTGTTAACAATCTGTTATTCTTTTTTGTCATCTTCCTTAGGTTCAAAACTGGGCAAATCAATGGTGATTTGCTGATATATCATGTCTTGCTGACCTTAAAGCCATATTATGCAAAGCCATATGAAATTGTAGTGGACCTTACCCATACTGGGCCTAGTAATCGCTTTAAAACAGACTTTCTCTCCAAGTGGTTTGTTGTTTTTCCTGGCTTTGCTTATGACAATGTCTCTGCAGTCTATATCTATAACTGTAACTCCTGGGTCAGGGAGTACACCAAATATCATGAGCGGCTGCTGACTGGCCTCAAAGGTAGCAAAAGGCTCGTTTTCATAGACTGTCCTGGGAAACTGGCTGAGCACATAGAGCATGAACAACAGAAACTACCAGCTGCCACCTTGGCTTTAGAAGAGGACCTGAAGGTATTCCACAATGCTCTCAAGCTAGCTCACAAAGACACCAAAGTTTCTATTAAAGTAAGTTTCAATCTGTTTTGTAAATGACTCATTGCCTTTCTTGACTAACTGGACTCTATCCTGGTCTCTCCAGGTGTCCCCATAGTTGTGTAGCAAATGTCATTGGCCTCTAGGGGTATGATTCTCGCTTTGAAAATGTCAAGTAATTCTAGATGTAGAAAGACCAAGACTTCTGTCTTCATGGAGGTCCTGTAAAAGATATGAGAGGTGTACATTTAACTATAGGTTAGGTTGGAGGCAGAAGAGTGTTGTAGAGAGGCCAGTTTGCTATGTGTCAGTCAAATGGTAGGAATGTGTGGAGAGTGGAAATTACCTACTGAGAGTTCTGATTATTACATGCTTTTTGCAGAGTAAGGAACATCGTCCTTCAGGATAAAATCACTCCTTTTCTATAGGATTCTTGACCTGTTTTAAAAACAAAATTAATTTTTTTCTGATGTTTTTAGTTTCTTTTGAAAGCATTTATCCCAGTAATTATTGAACCCATTTGAATATGTAATAGTGGTAACTCTTCCATAAATGCAAAACATAGTACATTGGTTGGTTGGTTGGTTGGTTTGTGGAGCCTCTTAGAATTCTACATAATGGAATTTAATTCCTCTGCACTCCACCCTCTCACCACCACTTTCCAGGTTGGTTCTACTGCTGTTCAAGTAACCTCAGCAGAGCGAACAAAAGTCCTAGGGCAATCAGTCTTTCTAAACGATATCTATTATGCCTCGGAAATTGAAGAGATCTGCCTAGTGGATGAGAACCAGTTCACTTTAACCATTGCAAACCAGGGCACACCGCTCACCTTCATGCACCAGGAGTGTGAAGCCATCGTCCAGTCTATCATTCATATCCGGACCCGCTGGGAGCTGTCACAGCCTGACTCCATCCCCCAGCACACCAAGATTCGGCCAAAAGACGTCCCCGGGACACTGCTTAATATTGCATTACTTAATTTAGGCAGTTCAGATCCTAGTTTACGGTAAGTTTTTTTAAAAATTCATTTCAAATTTATTTAGAGTTTGTTGCTTTTAAAATGAGACTACTTGGTAAGCTTTTAAAGCAGCCTCTACCTTAATACTGTAAGTTGGGAGGTATGCTGTGTTGGTTAACCAGTGTGACCTCATCAAGTTATGGGGTATTCACATAAACTATGGAATTCCCAATAGTGTGATTCACACTAAACCAACATATGTTCTTTCTCCAGGAAACTTTCATCTAAAACAGATACCATGGCAGATTTTTTTTTTTTCCAAAGAAAATACCCTTTTTTAGAAAATCTACTCCTAAATTGTTTCCCCTCCTGAGTCTTCTAATTAAGTTTTTCCATGTTTAAAAGTATATCACTATTAAGTTTCCTAACAGTCAAATTCAGATTGTCATTGTTTGACAAAGGAAGGCCTGGTGTTCAATAACTCAGTAACATCGTTGCATACTTTGCACTTATGTCACTTAACAGTATTTTTGAAAGAGATCTTAGGATAAATATGTCATCTGAGCAGAGTATAATTGACTCTTTTTAGGCTTAGTAATTTGAATGTTGCATGTGGAAAGAGCGTGGTCTGTGGAGTCAGTAGATTTGGTTTAAACCTTGATCTCCTATTTTCTAACTATCTATGATTTTGGGCAAGGTACTGAAGTTCTCGGAGTTCTAGTTTCCTCATTTGTAAAATAAAGGTTACAATGCCTTCCTTATGTACCGCCAAAGGTTTAATAAATGGTATGTGTGGTAGTATAGCAACCTAGCTAATAGTTGGTGCTTAGTAAGTAGTAGTATTTTTTACCCTGCATTTTCCCTCCCTGCCAGCCTCTCTTTGTATCCCTTCTCCCCTCTCTCCTCTCCTTTTCATGTCAGGATAATTCTTTGTCTCAAGTACTGTAGTACCGTCAAGATTTTTATAGCTGTGAATTCACAGCTTCAGAAAATTTTCCCTGGGTATAACATAGCCCAGGTTTATGTATGCTTAGCTTTCATTATCTCAGAGTGGTCTGTGACACCTACCCCCAGGTTGAAGAAGCCCAATTCTTTATAGCATTTGAAAAATACAGGGTAAAAGTCAGTGTCAGAATAATATAACTTAAAATTCCTAGGAGTTAATAAAAGATACATAAACTTAGAAGCAATAATATTAACATTGTCCTTTTAGGAAAATGGAGCTTTAAGCCTGCCTTTAATTTCTAATTCAAAGTTCTTTCTTCATAGAAGAATGCTGACAACTTTCTAATAATTATTAGCCTGAGTAAACCCATGTTCATCTATAATGACATAAAGCAAGTGACAGCTTCTGCTTTTTGCTAAAGCATGTCATTTCAGGAAAAAAGCCTTTAGGCAGGCTTAAATTTCAGTGGCTTTTTTTCCCCCTGTATGATTGTTGCATAAATATATTAGCATGATGAAAGTTCTGAGGTAAGGAAAACCTGAAATTTACTGAGCAATTGAGCTCGCTCTTTTCCTGGATGGGGGAGAAAAATTAAAATTTTAAAATTGAGTCTCGAATTTTTTAGGCTGTCTCCTAAATTCATTAAATATATTTTCAGACATTTGTAAGTGAACTTTGGTCTTCAGGTAACCTGGATATTACAGTTTTTTGTTTTCACAGGTTGTATATGATACAGTGAGGTCATAGAAGGAAAAATGGGGGGACTTAATTATAAGTTAATTTTGCTTTTGATCTCTAAGCTTATAACTTGCAGGACACCCAGAAGGAAATTCAGTAGATACTGATTAAAGATTTTAACATTCTAATTTGATGAGAGGCCATCTCATTTCTCTTCTTATGATCCCCATTATAACTGGATCTAGCAGGGGAGGGAACCACAATTTGAGTTTTGGCCTTACTAAAAGCATGATATGCCTTGTTCAAACTTTCTTTCTATTGATCCACCTTAGGACCATAAACCTCTCGTGTTTTAGTCCCAGTAAAATGTCTGTTAGGTAGACCTATGCCCCTCTGTCTTAGGCGCCTCATAGTGCTCTTTGTGGTAATGTCAAGAATTTGCTTTTTTAAAAAAAATCCCTAAATGATCAAGCGGTATTTTGGTTTTACCATAGAATCATAACATCTCTAATCATAAAATTTAAAAATAGTTGATTATGCTTTGTAATAGAATCGCAAGTTGTATATTATGAAAAATTTTTGGAATTATAAGGAAAAGTACGTTTTAAAACAACTTCATTTGTGTTTTCTCCTAGGTCAGCTGCCTATAATCTTCTGTGTGCCTTAACTTGTACCTTTAATTTAAAAATCGAGGGCCAGTTACTAGAGACATCAGGTTTATGTATCCCTGCCAACAACACCCTCTTTATTGTCTCTATTAGTAAGACACTGGCAGCCAATGAGCCACACCTCACGTTAGAATTTTTGGAAGAGTGTATTTCTGGATTTAGCAAATCTAGTAAGTAATGATAATTTTCTTCAATACTAACAGTATTCTAAGAAAATTCAAAGAAAACCCTTTCATTTCAGAATTTGCCAGTGAAGTCATTCACTTACTATATTTTTACTCCCCCCCCCCCCCCGCCTTCTAATTTTACGTCTATGTTACCATGTAACTGAAGGAACTTCCTGGTAGGCCACATTGAGAAATCCACCAAAATTCTGACAGTAAAAGCGAGGTGGAAGATTTTGGTACCTTAAAATGTCTCTGGACCACTTACAAAGTATTTTATTTTCTTCACTGTTTCAGTTTAATCAGCTTCAGCATTTCTCTTCTTGGCAGAAAATTCCACATGAGTAAAGTAGCCACATTGTCTCCTTGATTTTAGGGAAATAGTCATTTTTTCTTTTCTTCAGATTGACTTTGAACTATGATTTTATTGCACATGTACAGTACATGAAGAGTGCAGTGGCACATAATACAGGGTCCAGAGTCAGTCCTGACTTGGCTTTAATAAGTCTCATAAATTTAACATCTACTTTTTGTATCTGTCCATCTTCATACCCTGCAGTAGTATAAATGTTGATCTTTTCTCAGCTTATTTCCTAACATTTTCTTCCTTTTCCTCTCTCTCTCCATAATACATAAAAATTTTTTCCTGTGTTCAAACACCTTTCTTGATTTTTCTGTATTAGATAATTGAAAGCTTTAACAATTTATCAAAACTAGGTCACTATTTATGTTTTTTCCCCCAAATAAGAGATGTAGGAGTAAAACTCTTAACAAGAAAATGTGCAAGACTGACAAAACAAGAAAAGTATAAACCTTTGTTGATAGGTATTAATATAAGAAAAGATTTGAGTGAGTGGACAGGCATACTAACTTTCTGCATGAACAATTCTTCTTCCCAGGTTAGTATAAATTTGATGCAATTGTATTAGAATAGCCATGGAATTTGAGGATTGAAAATGGACAAATGATTCTAAATTCTACTTAAAAGTACAAGAAAAGCTAAGAAAATATTGAAAGGAAAGAAAATAGACTTGATGTTATAGTTGTCTGAACACTTTATAATGGTACAATAATTAGAACATGGGTGTTCAAGAATCAGCGATCAGATCAATTTAAGAGAAAAAATTGGTAAAGAAGCATCACAAACTGATGAGGAAGAGATTAAATCATTTAAGAAACAAGATTGGGAAATGAATTAAGTTAGGTCTTCACCTTCACCATACAGCACAAGATACCAAATAAGTTCTAGCTATACTTAAGAGTTGAATATAAAAACTAGAACCATTTTTTAAAAAGAACAGAAAGAAGGCCGGGCGCGGTGGCTCACGCCTGTAATCCTAGCACTCTTGGAGGCCGAGGCGGGCGGATCGTCCTGAGCTCAGGAGTTCGAGACCAGCCTGAGCAAGAGCGAGACCCCGCCTCTACCAAAAAAATAGAAAGAAATTAATTGGACAGCTAAAAATATATATAGAAAAAATTAGCCGGGCATGGTGGCACATGCCTGTAGTCCCAGCTACTTGGGAGGCTGAGACAGTAGGATCGCTTGAGCCCAGGAGTTTGAGGTTGCTGTGAGCTAGGCTGATGCCACGGCACTCGCCCCAGGCAAGAGTGAGACTCTGTCTCAAAAAAAAAAAAAAAAAAAAAAGAACAGAAAGAAGTGAATATTTAATTGTTTTCTAGAGTAAGGATATATGAAGCAAAAAAGTGATAAAAGGAGGCAAAGGAAATGGTGAACCTATTTGACTACATAAAACTTCAAAGCATCGCTATTCAAAAAAAAGGTGAAAATTAAAATCTAGGAAATACAGTTGGAGCAAATATGAGAAAAGATTAACATCCTGAAACCAAGAGTTCTTATAGATTAGTAAGAAAAATGGATCAACAACATGCTACATATAAATCATGCTAAATATTTGTATTTTAAGAAGTTCGCTAACAAAATCAAAGAAATGCAAATTGAGAGAATAGCGAGATAACAAATTCAGCTGTCAAATTGGCAAGATATTTTAAAAATTCAGTCCTGGTGGTCTGTGGAATTGTGAGCAGAGGCAATTTTTCTAGAAAGCTGTTTAGAATTGGATATCAAGACCCTTAAGATTATTCATACCTTTTGGCCTCATAATTCTACTTTTTAGAATTTATCCTAAGGAATTTTAAGATGTTTCTCATAGCATTATTTTTTTTTTTTTACTTGAAGTTAATCTTGTCATCAGTGAAGTGCCCAGAACTTAAGTGAATAGTTTAATGAACTTTTACATGTAAATACATCACAAAAGTACCGTCCAGATCAAAATACCTAACATTTCCAGCATCCAGAAGGATTCTGTCAGTACCATCCCTTTATCAAGAGCAAACACTATTGTGACCTCTGTTGCCATAGATTTATTTTGCCTACTTTAGAATATCATATGACGTTATAATAGCAAAAAAATTGAAACAGCAAAAAATCAAACAATAAAGAACTGATTAAGCTGGGCGCGGTGGCTCACGCCTGTAATCCTAGCACTCTGGGAGGCCGAGGCGGGCGGATTGTTTGAGCTCAGGAGTTCGAGACCAGCCTGAGCAAGAGCGAGACCCCGTCTCTACTAAAAATAGAAAGAAATTAATCGGACAACTAAAAATATGTAGACAAATTAGCCTGGCATGGTGGCGCATGCCTGTAGTCCCAGCTACTTGGGAGGCTGAGGCAGAAGGATCGCTTGAGCCCAAGAGTTTGAGGTTGCTGTGAGCTAGGCTGACACCACGGCACTCTAGCCCGGGCAACAGAGTGAGACTGTGTCTCAAAAAAAAAAAAAAAAAAAAAAGAACTGATTAAATTGTTGGGTCTTCATATGATGCAGTAATATGAAGACATTAAAAATATTTTTGGTGCAGAGTTCGGTTTGGAAGAGGAAGTTCTGGAGGTGGATGGTGGTCATGGTTCCACAACAATGTGAATGTATTTAATGTCACTGAACTGTACCTTTAAAAATGGTTATAGTGGCTGGGCGCGGTGGCTCACGCCTGTAATCTTAGCACTCTGGGAGGCCGAGGCAGGCGGATTGTTTGAGCTCAGGAGTTCGAGACCAGCCTGAGCAAGAGCAAGACCCTGTCTCTACTAAAAAAAAATTAGAAAGAAATTAATGGGACAACTAAAAATATATAGAAAAAATTAGCCGGGCATGGTGGCACATGCCTGTAGTCCCAGTTACTTGGGAGGCTGAGGCAGAAGGATTGCTTGAGCCCAGGAGTTTGAGGTTCCCGTGAGCTAGGCTGATGCCACGGCACTCTAGCCCAGGTAAAAGAGTGAGACTCTGTCTCAAAAAAAAAAAAAAAAATGGTTATAGTGGTGAATTTATGTGGTGTATATTTTACCACACAATTTTAAAAATTGTCTTCGAGACTGTAGGTGAAGTATGTACAGGAATTTTTGTAACATTTTTGTGTCTTATAAGTTTGAAGTTTTTTCAAATAAAGTTAAAATGTTTTTGGAGAATTTTTAATGATTCATAAATAATCTCAGTATAATGTTTAGTGAAAAAATATTCAGAGCATAGTGCATATACAGCATAATCCTAATTTTTGTAGGGGAATGAGGGTGAGTTGTATGTGTGTACATACACACATAAATATACATTATCTCTACATAGATTTAAAAGTGTAATGGTAGATGACATGATACACCAGTATATTAATATCAGTTTCATTTTTGTGGTGATGCTTTCCTTTTACCAGACTTTCTATGATTACCACATAGTCCTTATATAATGAGAATAAAACTTAATTTTTTAACTAGAAGATAAATGGCTAAAAGGGAGAACAATAAGACAAAACTTTTCAAATATTGGCTTACTGGCTTTTAAAATTACTTTCTTCAAGGCTGGTTCTCTTTCTTCACATCTGTCTTCAAAAATATATTTGCCAAGTCTCTTTTCTCCAGGCCTGCCTCTAGGTAATGGTCTTTATCTTTTACCTTTTCCCCCTCAATTCTTTATATTAAAATAATTGTTGATGTAATTTTCATTGACTATGTATGCTAATAGTGTATTTTTTCCCCAGGTATTGAATTGAAACATCTTTGTTTGGAATATATGACTCCATGGCTGTCAAATCTAGTCCGTTTCTGTAAGCATAATGATGATGCCAAACGACAAAGAGTTACTGCTATTCTTGATAAGCTGATAACAATGACCATAAATGAAAAACAGATGTACCCTTCTATTCAAGCAAAAATATGGGGAAGCCTTGGGCAGGTATTGAGTTTGCTCAAATATTTATCTAGTATCTCCTTTTTGCAGATATTTCTCTGGTGCCCACTTTGTGCAAAGCACTGTGCTAGCACAAGGGATACAGCTGTAGAAAACACAATTCCCTTCTTCAGAAAGCATGCAGACACCCACCCAGCTCTTCCTCTGGTTCAAAATTGTAAATGTCTAATGCATGCCTCAGAGCCAGGGTTATTTTAGCAGTCTCTTCCATAGCATAACTATGTAGAATTTAACTGTAGAACTCTGATGTCATTTCTACTAAATAGTGCTTTAATCTATCACCCTACACACCATGGGTGTCAGTAAATGTTTGTTAATGATATTATTTGGGACACCTGCTTTCACTAATAGTTCTAGCATAAGAATGCCAATATTAAAATATAGGATACAGGTCAGGCATAGTGGTGCACACCTGTAGGCCCACCTACTCAGGAGTCTGAGACAGGAGGATCACTGAACCCAGGAGTTTGAGGTTGCAGTGAGCTATGATGACGCCACTGCACTTTAGCCTGGGTGATAGCATGAGACCCTGTCTCAAACAGACAAACCAAAAAACTATTTTATATTGATCATTCGTTACTGTCTTAGAAGAGCACAGAGATACTTTGCAAATGAATGAAGATGGTATATATAGAGATTTTTAAATTTTAAATACCAATCTCTTCATCTCTGAAGGAATCAAGTGAATATCCTCATCCTTTCCTGGATATTCTCTGTTAAATTAAGTAAAATCTAGTATTTTTGAGGTCTCAGGTAAAATAGAATTTTCATGTTGATTGGGTATTTTTTTATATTTCATGAGTATTTTTAAATTAAAAATTAAGTAGGTAGAGCTGTTAAAAATATGTTATTTTTCCCTCTTCCATTAGATTACAGATCTGCTTGATGTTGTACTAGACAGTTTCATCAAAACTAGTGCAACGGGTGGCTTAGGATCAATAAAAGCTGAGGTGATGGCAGATACTGCTGTAGCTTTGGCTTCTGGAAATGTGAAATTGGTTTCAAGCAAGGTAATCACTTTAACTTTGCCTTCTGGACTATGACATAATATAGTTTATAGACTGTTTTTATTATCAGGAGGTTTTTGTTTTGTAATTAGTCATTTTAAAATTAAACAAATTTGTTGTGATAAAACTTTGTTTAAGCCCCATATTTTTGTTAATTCTGCTTCCTTATAGGTTATTGGAAGGATGTGCAAAATAATTGACAAGACATGCTTATCTCCAACTCCTACTTTAGAACAGCATCTTATGTGGGATGATATTGCTATTTTAGCACGCTACATGCTGATGCTGTCCTTCAACAATTCCCTTGATGTCGCAGCTCATCTCCCCTACCTGTTCCACGTTGTTACTTTCTTAGTAGCTACAGGTCCACTCTCCCTTAGAGCTTCCACACATGGATTGGTCATTAATATCATTCACTCTCTGTGTACTTGTTCACAGCTTCATTTTAGTGGTAAGTTCCAGGAAAGGAACTTGTGTTTCACCAGTTCCTTTCTCCATTTTACTTCATCTGATTGGTATAGATTATCTTATTATTGTGTGATGGTGCCTTAACACCAAGGTACTAATTTAAGCCTGCAGTAATAGCATGAAATATTATCAAAAAGAAAAATAATAAATTACTTCCATTCCATATATCAAGCTTTAGTAAAGATTTTCTGTGTATATTTGTCATGTAGGCTCTTGTACTTATCACATAAGCTATGATAAATAGTGCCAGTTGACAGTGTTCCATCATTAGCACTAATTTATTGATAAATAGAGCTAAAGCAGGAAGCATTAATGTATCTAGAGGTTTGATTTAGGGAGCATGGTTATATTATTTTTTTACATGATATTCACATTTTCTAAATTTAAAATGAAACATGTTACTTGAGAATTAAAAAATTAATATCTTCAGGGTCTTTACTTGTTCCATTTTTCTTTTACAGAAGAGACCAAGCAAGTTTTGAGACTCAGTCTAACAGAGTTCTCATTACCCAAATTTTACTTGCTGTTTGGCATTAGCAAAGTCAAGTCAGCTGCTGTCATTGCCTTCCGTTCCAGTTACCGGGACAGGTCATTCTCTCCTGGCTCCTATGAGAGGGAGACTTTTGCTTTGACATCCTTGGAAACAGTCACAGAAGCTTTGTTGGAGATCATGGAGGTATGTAAGGCAAAATTATAAAGAAACTCAGTTAAAATCATTTTTAACTTATCAATATATATATAATTCTTCTATACTAATACTGTTTAGAAGAAATATTGGTTTATTGTGCTGGTTTACACTTAATGCTTAAGTAAAAGCACTTCCATGGAATCATGTACATATGTATATTCAGTGTCCCTTTTTTTAGGCATGTATGAGAGATATTCCAACGTGCAAGTGGCTGGACCAGTGGACAGAATTAGCTCAAAGGTATGTCCTAAATTAAATATAAGTCATAAAAGTATATATATTGTTGAAAAGATAGATATTACTACATAATCAATACTTTAATTTTTTATTTAGTATATATAAACATAAATGTTTTTATAAGTCCTGTGGATCTTTTAATTACAGATTTGCCTTCCAATATAATCCATCCCTGCAACCAAGAGCTCTTGTTGTCTTTGGCTGTATTAGCAAACGAGTGTCTCATGGGCAGATAAAGCAGATTATCCGTATTCTTAGCAAGGTACCTGTCCCTCGTGCCAAATATTTGTAGCTCCCATGTTGTAAAGCGTATCTTCCATTTTTCTAAAAGACATTTAAATTTGTGTTTAATAAGTTATCTTATATGTTGCTTATTAAACCTTTAAAAATGGATTTTGATTTTCTTTATTGTAATTCTTTGAAGTAAAGAAACTTTCTCTAAAGATGTCTTTAAAAGAAAATAAGTATTTTTTCTCTTTGGATAAGCAAGTACCCTTAAATATTTTATTAGTTTTCAAAGTGTTTCATTATATGATAAGACTATAGCCTTATATAAAATTATATAATTTGTAATCACTATAATAATGCCTTATATTAGAATATAATATGAAAATATCAAAAAATAAGAAACCAAATGTATATTGAGCTAGATACCAAGATCACTATAACATTAGAAATCATTCTAGCACTTAATAAATAGGTAAATGTTCCTGAACTGATTCCGAGATTCAGTTTAGGGGTTAATGTTTTATTTCAATGAAAGTAAAATGAAGAATTCTGTTTTCCTAACAGGCACTTGAAAGTTGCTTAAAAGGACCTGATACTTACAACAGTCAAGTTCTGATAGAAGCTACAGTAATAGCACTAACCAAATTACAGCCACTTCTTAATAAGGTAATTAACTGTGTACAAAATGAGGGTATTCATTTTGGGTATCAGTGTTAAATGTTATTTTATTTTCTTTCAAAGAGTTCTGAAAATAAGATGAAGTTCTGAAAAGAAGAAGTTATAAAGAAAAAGCTTATAGTTAAAGTAGAACTTTCTGCTTTAAAGTTTAGTTGTTTGAAATAGTTACATTATAGAAAGAAAGTAAATAGTATGTTCTCAAGTGCTTGTAATTTTTTTTTTTTTGTCTCATCAGTGCTAAAGAAGAGATAGGTTTACAGGCTTAATTCTTTTATCTAATAAATAGTAATTGAGCATCTGTCAGGTACTATCTTAGGTGCTAGAGATACAGTACTGAACAAAGCCTATAAAATTCACTGTTCTCATGAGCTTATATTCTGGAGCGGGTGTGGAGGTTGGGGAGTAGATGAATAATAAAGTAAATACATAATATTTTAGTTAGTGGGGGCCGGGCGCGGTGGCTCACGCCTGTAATCCTAGCACTCTGGGAGGCCGAGGCGGGCGGATCGTCCTGAGCTCAGGAGTTCGAGACCAGCCTGAGCAAGAGCGAGACCCCGTCTCTACCAAAAATAGAAAGAAATTAATTGGACAGCTAAAAATATATATAGAAAAAAATTAGCTGGGCATGGTGGCACATGCCTGTAGTCCCAGCTACTTGGGAGGCTGAGACAGTAGGATTGCTCGAGCCCAGGAGTTTGAGGTTGCTG